>ML994648.1:0-600000 GCA_010093925.1 Zopfia rhizophila CBS 207.26
CTCGTTTCTTCTACTCTTTTTTTTACCTTTCTTTTTTTACTTCTTCTTTTTTTCTTTACTTTTACTTCTTCTACTTTCTTTACTTCTTTCTCCTTTTTTTTTCTTTTTTTTTCTTTTTTTTTTTCTTTTTTTTTTCTACTTCTTTTTTTTTCTATTTTTACTCTCTTTCTTTACGTTTACTCTTTTTTTACTACTACTTCTACTATTTTTACTACTTCTACTACTTCTACCACTTTTACTACTTTTACTATGTTTTCTTTCTTTTCTACCTTTTCTACCTTTTCTTTTTTTTCTTTTCCTACTTTTCCTACTTTTCCTACTTTTCCTACTTTTCCTACTTTTCCTACTTTTCTTACTTTTCCTACTTTTCCTTTTTTTTTCCCTTTTTTTACTTTTCCTTTTTTTTCTTTTCTTTTTTTACTTCTTTTTACTTTTTTTAACTTTAACTACTAACTTCTACTTACTAACTTTTACTTACTGACTTTTAACTATTATATTCTACCTTTTAATTACTACTTTCTATCTTTTAACTACTACCTTCTACTTTTTAACTACTATCTTCTACCTTTTAACTACTATCTTCTACCTTTTAACTACTAACTTCTAACTACTTTTACTTTCTATCTTTTTTTCTTTTTTTTTGTCCCCTTCTCTCTTCCTACTATTTTAATATTATTTACTACTCCTACTATATTCTATTACTTATCTAATTTTTTAGTTATCCGTCCACAACTTAAAGTTAAGCAAAAACACTACTACTTTAAATTTAGATTCTCTTTGTTCATAAAAGAATAGAGATAACAAAATAAAAAAAGTACGTTCTTTCAAGCAAAGAGACCTAAATTAGACAATTTATTATAAATTATTGTTTATTGTAACTAAACACCCTAAAGTCTCAAAGTAACGTTATACTATTTTTAGTAGACTTTAGGGATCTTAAACAACTTGGACCTAACTAAAAGAGGACTTTTTTTAGGGCATCGCGCTAATCGCGTTAATAACGCTAATAGCATTAATAGGTATTACCTTAATTAGCTATTTTAATAGGTCTATACCAAAAAAACCCCTTTTTCTATTTTACTTTTACTAACATAACCACATTAACCATACTATAGAATTGTACTATTACTACTACCTTAGTTTTACTAGAAAATGGTTTGGTAATATAACTTAATGTGCTAAATTATATACTCGAATTTGGGGCCATTATAATAACTTTTCGCAAATTTAACGTACTAGAATTCAATACACTTTTATACTAAAGTTTACCTATAACTATATATATCTTATTACTAATATCTAAATTACTTATGTTAACTTCACCACCATAGATTTACCACCATGGGATAGGGCGTTTATATTCCTAAATACATATTTCTAAGCGTGTATCTCTTATGGGCCTCCTAATACCTAACAACAGCTAGATACAGCCTAATTTATGGAGCAGAAATAATAAACCCACATACTAATCATTAGGGTCGAAACTACAAGACGTCTAACAAAACATAGGGCTAATCTGGCCAAATAATCAAAGGAGCATATTCTAGTTAATAAAGTCTTTTCTATAGTCTTATATCCATCTCTCCATGGACCATAACAGTGATCGGAGTGGACCAGATAAAGTGAAGAAAGGACTCTACTCCATCTAATCCAGCTCGCTACAGGCCATTCCGATCACTAGACCATAACGACTTAGCATGTACCCTCGTGGCTAAGGGACTCATTCGGACCCAATCCACCAGTCGAAGTGATACCACAAGAGGGGCTACTATTGAAGGTAATAGTTTTTCCAGTTTGGGCGTCCTGAATCGAGCCGGAAGATCCGGCATCGACACAAGTACTACCTACAACCGCATTGGCGCTGTTGCGAATCGTAACCTTGCACGTCCCAAAGCAATGATCGCAATCGTTGATATAGGTAGTCATAGCTCCCAAGCAGGCGATGTCTGCTAGAGGGTCTATTTTATTCCTAGTGTTAGCTTTCCTCGATAATTCTAATAATAATATGCGTAACGTACTCAACCCGGCTTCGTCAATAGCCGCTATGCAAGCTGAGACCGCGGCTCCTCCCTCTACAATACACTCTATATTAAGAAAGAGGAGCAAGTTAGCATCCACTTTTAACTAGAGCTTATACTTGGGTTATAACTTACTCCATACATTGCATCCACGAGCCTCCCTGGCCTGAAGGATTGCCGTATCCTTCTTGCATTGTGCCGGCGGATCGCTAGCTTTACATTTATAGGCTAGGCCCCTTTCCACCAATGCTAAGTCGGATGGAAGTGCGACGCTAGCCCCAAATAAAAGAGCCAGGACGGCAAATGTGTTAAACTTGAAAAGCATATTTGATGAGAAAAGCTATTCTGCAAGTTGACACAATTGGTATTTTGATTGACCCTCGTTGAAATACGTGACGGTTAAGGGAAAATTGTGTTGGTGAGTAGAGTAGGGCCTTGCAGGAAGGAGATGATCTTATTTATACCTACAAAGGACTCAAAAGGGGGGCCAGGGGGAATAGTTATGATCAAGGGAGGCTAGTGAGTAACTTCCGCTCCGTCCGACTTGGAGAGTTCATTAATCGTATGCCGTGCTGTCCCTTGCTCCGCCTAATGCCCACCCGGCTCATTCTTGGAGTAGGAGCCCTGGCTTTCGGCATCTCCGGAACATCTTGAAACGCTCAAAATTATAAGTTTGATTCGGAGTCAGCTCCGATCCTTGCCATCTCCTTATTTCTTCAATCCGCCACCATGAACTGCTAGAAGTGAAAGTATACCGTTAATTTAACCGTCGAGGTGGTGGTATAGTTTTACCAAGGCTATTATTACTTCGCATTAAGTCAAGGGTGAGACTTTTTCCTTAAATAAAGCCTTAAATGTAGGACGATGCCAAATAATGCCGCACTAATGCCTGCCACTCACTTGCTCTTGTGTCGGTACTCTATCGTAGCATGCTTACAAGTACACAGCCTCTACACGACATCTTTGAACGAACTAAATCTTACCCACAAGTGCTCCCGATACAAACCCTAGATTCAATCAGGTTACACATCTCCTTGCAATGGACAAGCGGTGCCAAAAACCTTAGGTACGAGTGGTTGGATCTAGCTCTAGACAATAAAGATTTCTTAAAAAGTTCCGCTCATGGTATGCCTCGCTCAAGCCGGTGTTAGTCGTTACGTAGTGCTAAATTACACCTTAGGGTGGGCAACAGACCACTCCTCGGCCGTGGTCTGTTTTACATAGTGGAATCGCTCGCAGTCCGTTGCCGCATAGTCCCATGTACCCCGTTCAAATATAAACAGCATAGGCAAGAAATATATACTTCTCACTCTCCACTGGATGGATCGTCGAGCTAGCTTCTGCGAGCATCCTCTCAACGTCCCGAAGAGACCCATAACATTTGAGCTAGCCTTTAATCCGACTCTATCATGCAGACGACTTATGGGCCTTTACGGGCTCTCTAGAGCTCAGCCTGAAGCTTTGGACTCGGATAATTCCTCCTTGGTAAGCATTCGGCGCCGATATGGCTTCAAGGGTGTACGCTGCGAGATCGTGGGCTGTGGTGTAAATAATAGCTCTGGTAAACATGTATATCGGCTTAATCTTAGAGCTTCGCCGGACATGGGACGCGAAAGCAATGTAGCTGTCCATTGCTTTATTCTGACGGTGTTAGTTATCGTGAATCTGGATTAGCTTGTTTTGATACCTTAATATATTTAAACGAGGTAGAAACTAAGGAAAGTGCCGAGAGAGTTACCAGCCTATAGAAACATGCGGAACGCAAGCCTAGACGAGCCAATATCGTTCTTGGAGATTGCTTCCATAGGCTTTCCTATTTTAGACTATTATTTGGCATCCCAGACTATTGCCAAGCGCTCTAACGGCGGTTCCGGGGGGTCCGAATGGCCAGCGTCCTATCTCCACTCCACGGCTCGGTGTTAAGGAATTGGTGGTGGCTTTTATGGCGGCCCGGGGATAAAAGTAGCATCAATCGAATCATACATTACGCACAAACGCGTTTCTAATGTCGTTAGTGCATAAAAGAAGTTTCAGTTCGACATTTAGAGTTTGATGGTAGTGGCCCCTGCTCTCGGCACTCGATCCTATACCTCCAATTGGCTAAAATTAAGGTTTTAATAGTACGTGACATTTTGGTTAAGCTCATAGCTAAAAGAACTTTGTTGATGCATATTCTCCTACCTTTACTTTTCTTAGACACTAACTTCTTTCTACTTTCTATTCTACTTTTCGCAACCTCTAGATTGCCTATAGAATAGCCGAAATTAGCTTTAAAAAAAAGTTCTTGACTTATTCAGACTCTCTTTCTGTGTGAAAAGGTAGTACTATAATAAAAAACACACTTTTTAACGAAAAAAAAAGGGAATATGTGCGTTAGGTCGCTCGACTAGCGCAAGCTGTAGGTTCCATCCCTACTAGAGGTAGAAGTCAAGAGTTCTTGGCGCACAATACTATATAATCGCATGACCCTTTTTTCTATAAATCCCCTAAGGGTACCTAAGTAGTGCTTTGTCCACTCCTAAAATTGTAGTGTAAATCTGACTTAGCTGAACGGTATCTGCTTGTATATAGCCTGTGTATACTTTATTAAAATAGGTCTAACTTTATTTTCGTGAAAGCATAGCTACTCTAGATTTAGGTTCTCCTTGTCTGTAAAGGGATAGGGATATGCTTAGACACTAGACAAGGAAAAGAGTACACTCTTTTAAGTAAAAAAGAGGTGAATTAGACGAATTTATTGCAATCCATCGTCCGTCACGGCTAAACCCCTTAAAGTCTAAGGGTCAATCTATCGAGTGCCTGGGATATGAGCGAGCCAATCATGTTATGCTATCTCTAGTAGACATTAGGGATATTGAACGAGTGTGACCTTATTTTTAGACTTAAGCTAAAAGAGAATTTTCATCATAGCATTGCCTTGATTGGCTACTTGAATCATTTCACCTCACCAACTCAACCATATTAAATATGCCATGGAATTGCACCATAACCACTACGTTGTTCTTACTAAAAATTAGTTTACTAATATAACTTGATGCGCTGAAGCACATACTCAAATTTGGGGCCATTCTGATAACTTTTCGCGAATCCAACGTACCTGAATCTAATGCACCCATGTACTGAACTTTACCCATAACCACATATATCCCATTACTAACATCTGAATCCTATTCACCTACGTTGCATTCACTGCCATGGGATAGTAGTAAAACTCTTCTTTTTCTTCTTTTCTACTTTTACTCCTCCTTTAGTAGTAAAACTCTTCTCTTTCTACTTTTTTATTTTTACTTCTACTTTAGTAATAAAACTCTTCTTTTTCTTTTTTTCTACTTTTACTTCTACTTTAGAAGTAAAATATATATATATATATATATATATATATTTTTTTTTTTTTTTTTTTTTTTAAACTTTTAACTCTACTTTTGTAGTAAAATCCCCTCCTTTTTTCTACTTCTCTACTTTTACCTCTTTTCTAGTAGTAAGATCTTTCTTTTTCTACTTTTTTACTTTTAACTCTACTCTACTACTAAAACCTTCTTTTTTCTACTTTTTTACTCTCAGCTCTACTCTAGTGGTAAAACCCTCTTTTTTTTTCTACTTTTTTACTTGAAAAAAACCGGTTTAAACAAGTTACTTTACTTTTTTTAATTTCTACTTTTGCTCTTTTTTGTAATATGTAATTTTTTTTTAGCTGTTTACCTTTATTTTTTAATTTTTTTATGACTTTTAAGTAGTTCTAATAAGTTACTTTCAACTTTTTAACCTCTACTCTAGCTCTTTTTTATAATAATACATAAATACTTTAGCTAATAGTTTTCAATTACTAACTCTCAAATTCTTTAAATTTTTTTTTTTCCTTTTTCTATATCTGTTATTTGTTGACTATTCTTAGTTTTGACCTATACTTAACTATTCATCATACTTTTGGCCCTGCTAGACCTAGAAGTTAAGAACTTACTATCCCGCACGGGCCTTACCCAAACTCTTAATTCAACTCTCGCAGACGGTATGAAGACGCTACTACTACTAGAATAGAGATATAGCGACGAAAGTCTGAGGCGACTATTACGTGGGGAAGGATAGCTAAAGCCAAATCAGAGAACATTCGGAGAACGTACAAGTCGCTTATGCGAAGGGCTTCTCGATTGGCCAAATAAGCGTAGCTAAAAGAGATCGCAATCGGGCCAGACTATAGTGGTCTTTCTTGCTACTTAGTCTTCTAAGAACGGCTTTAAGCTATCTAATGTAATAGCACCTAATACTTTTTCTCTCTCCGAACGACTATAGTTACGATTCTTCGTAACTAGTGGTGCAACCACCTGCTCAATCAGTCTACACACGGCCTGTACGACACTCACGCTAAGATCCCCCCCCCTCGGTCAACTACCAAAACACTTCCACTTGCATACGCAACCCTACGCTCACTAATATTACCCCACTCCTCCTCACCTTCCCCCGACACCTGGAGAAGCAGCAGTCTCGCCAGTGGGTTCTGGAGCAAGCCCTGCTATCCGCTATCCCTAGTACCAGATTCACGCCTGTTCGTATAACTCTTAACAACCCACTCCCACCCAAGATGCTCAGGGACGTCTAGCGGGTCATCACCCTCCAGATTGAATAGAGGATGGGTCTTTGGTACGTCCACCTGCACTAACTGACGCGCACCGTCGCTAGTTTGATCACCCAAACAATTTATCCGAACCCCCTTGACTTTGCCTGCCCGATCTGCCAGCACTTTCTTACTTAACCTATCTTCCGTGGCGATGCCATCCACCATGCTCCCATACCCGTCATGGAAGTACCCCAGATAGTCGATTGCATCTCGGTAGGCCGTCAAGGTAATATCCATGACCCGACGCGGGTCCCATTTGTTGCCCACTTTCATCACCGCAACTATGGGCCCCTTCCAGATCATCTCACCCCATGTGTCCCCGACGAGCGTTGGTATTGTCCCGTGAAGCGACTGGTTTGTCGTAAGATTGTTGACTTGAAAATCATCAATATACCAGATATTCAGTGTATCTAAGTTTGTCTTTCTTCCGCGGAGCACGTTCCCTCGTACGCTGTGGAGGCCGCGGCCAAGATACCCTTCGTTTCCTGGTACATGAAGAAGCTCGTCTAGCCTAGGGTTGAAATACCCAGGCTCTCCGCCAACCTCCTTCGTGTCAACCCAAACAAGCCTTGGCTTTACGGGAAGTCATGGGAAAGTGTATTGCGAGGTAGTGTTTGATTGAGGGTCGGGCGGCAAAAGATGATGCCGAAAACTCCTTGAATGGACGATATAACAGTCGCTGAGTTCGCCAGTCGGCCTGCTGACACTCGGGGGAACGGTAGGCGGCGGAGCGACAACTAGCGCAATAGCGGGCCTTGCATTCGCCGCAAATCGTGCATTGTAGAAAGCCCTCCATGGCTAAGTAACGGTGGAGCGGTGTAGTTAAGGAGAAGAGAAGGTAAAGTTGAAGTTTGGATAGCGCCAGGATTTCCGTGGTGGCTGAAACCGACTTTACTGAGTTTGGACGACTAACCGAGACATATCACAATCTAACACCGTTAGAGTAACCCCCAACTACTAAACACATAACCTAAATATATAGATAGTGGGTCTATTTGGATCTGGAGCTCTTGCGCTGTCGTTGGATTACTCGGCTGTTCTTGTTGCTGCTGCTCTTGTTCGTGCCTTGCATCTTTCCGGCGTTGATAGGAGTCGTGCTTGGTCCTCTGCCTTGCTGCTTTCCGTTCTTCGTCAGTAGCATATTTCGGGGGTCTACCCCGGCCTCTTTTGGGAACGGGCATGGGTTTGTACCGATGCAGCTATTGATGTAGCCTTGCGGGGATCATGGTTGTTAGGGGGTTCACAGGAGGTTGGGTAGCAAAAGCCGCTAAACCGCATAGAATATCTGTCCTGTGCTGCGCTAAACTATATTGAATATGTGTCCATGCGCTAAACCCTCTTTGAATTTCTGTCCACACTCCTGACCGTCAAACCACAACAAGTTTTCAACATTGAACTGCAACCACAAATAATATTAGAATTCTGTCAACAGAGTATTATTTTCTGTATCCGACACTATTTTATCATAAACAACTTATCCTGGTTATTTGTTGTTGTGGTGATGCTCGCTCATCTGAGGGTTTGGTGTTTGTCGCTTGAAATTTCGCTAAGTCCCACCACGAATCTCATGGAACCCTAACCCGTCAACCCTTACAACCCCTAATGTGGTGGATGGCGGTTTTGGTCCGCTCTTCGCTTCAGCAGGGCTCTGATGACTAAATCAGCCGTGGACGCTTCAACCGTAATATCCTCCCAATGGACCTCGATGCCCGAGGTCGTCTCGACGCCCTTTTATACTATGCAAAAGTTTTTCTGCTGGACATGGCCTTCTATACCTGGGAGCCTGTTCCAAAGACGCAAGTGCTGGAGGTGCAGAAGGACCTGAATATTATGGACAACTCCTGGATAGGCCAGTTTAGCAGCGAAAGGCCTGCTTGCCGTCCGGATAACCGTACATGTGACTCGCCTGCATGGAAGAGTATCCTTAATCATATTGAAACAACTTTTGCTGAATATCGAGGCGGACAGGAAGGGACTGCGATGTGACAGATTATTTTGTTAATTAAGCAATCGAGCAGCTAGAGCTAAATTGGAGAACATTTTAGAGAAGGCCTTCAACTTCTAGTATATGTCTAAGCGATTTTAACCGTCACTTGCAGACGGCACGAAAATACTACCACTACTAACCGTTACAGATACGCTCATGATGCTATCACCCTCATCATTTCCATCTCTATTAGCACCGAAGCTACGAGCGAATACTTCTCTTATGCTCCTTCTAAGAGGAGCACGCCGACTATCGCTAACCTCATCTTCTTCATTCTGGTTAACCCTATTAGTTCCAACCCCAACACCCGCTTCTTCATTACTAGCATTCTCGCTCTCCTCGCCTCGGTCACGGGTAAATTCCATCATCAGCTCGTCCAATTCGTCAAGACTCTTGTTTCTAATCTGCTCTAACATTCTTAGTTTCGGTGGCCGCGCCCGCTCCCATACCGGCTTAAAACCTTTTGCCCCAACGCTTCTCTTTCCAACTACCCAGTGCTCTTCGGCCTGTTCTAAGCCATAGATGTGGACTCCTTGCGCTCTGCATGCAGATATAAGTTGGGATGTACCCCATGTGTCTCTACTTCCGCCCTCTCCAAACGTCTGCCTCCGTGCATTCCAAAGGATATTATAGAGAGTACAAGGCATCGACTGAAACGGAAGTTCTACTTTGTCTGGGTGAGCGTAAACGGCCGAGAACCACATCATTCGTCCCTTCAAGCCTTGCCTGCGACTGGTCTTTGTAGAGGCAATCAACGCAGTATTCGACGGATAAGGGAGAATCCAATGCGTTAGACGGACAAGATGAAGGAATTCATCCAGCCACCTTTCTGCCTTTCTGTACCCCAGCCGCTGTTCGATTAACTCGAAGCTCTTCTGTAGAATAGCTCGGTACGGCTTACTACTCCATCCCAGCCTCTCCTTTCCGTCATCCCATAGGAACAGAAAGTCAAGCAGATCCGCCACCTTCTCAAATCGCATCTTATTCCCTGTCACAAAATGGGGCGGGCCAACGACTCCATTAACCAGACACAACTCTTTCATACCTCGGTAGCAGAAGTCAATTTCACCGTTCCGCTGGATCGTTTCCGGCGTGAGTTCAGGATAGCGTTTGTTGGCTTTAAGCATCGCCTTCCAGACGTCCGTGTCAAACTGCTCAAGATTGAGAACGTGGAGATACTCAAGCCACTTGCCCAGCAGCCCGAGGTTGTGGTGGACGTTATACCGATCATACCATGACTCGGCCTGGTTAAAGCGCACATAGACGTCTCGGAGGTCCTTAACGGCTCGCCACCTCCGCTTATACTCCTTATGCATAAGTAGGTTCCCGACTAGGATATTATCCCCGTGCGGTGGTGCCAGCCGCCAAGTCGTCCAGTTAAACTTGGGCAAGAACCACCCAAAACCACAGCGCTCTATGGTCTCCCGCATACCAAGACCCTCTTTTACCATGATCTTCTGCCCATGAGTTTGCTCCCAACGATTTTTATAAAATAGTGATTCTCGCTGAATTAAACTACCGCCATAGCAGAATCGGAGTGCTCGCAGCGCCACAACCATGACCATAGTCTCGGGTAACGAATACGTCATAGCTGTATGCGCGAGGATATGCTCGAAAAGAAAGCAGTACTTGTTGATCTGGCCATAGAGAAAGCTGAGAAGCTCTTGGGTTGGGACGATGTAGTAAGGAAGTGGTGAGTCGATATCGTCAATTGAGTCATCATACAGGTCCCACTGCCGCCATTGCTCACGTATTTCTTCCATCATCGTGAGAGAGATCCGGTGTTCTTCTCTAACTCCATACGACTTCCATTGGTTGTCGATAAGATTCGCATGAGCTCGTTTCTTGCTGTGAAGGTAAGCAAACTCGCAAACAGCCTTAGAAAAAGTGATGCCGCCGCCCTCTTGCTGTAGCGACCGGATATACCCAGGATCTAGTGCAAGGTTCTCAAGAGATTCGTTATCAAAGATGTACACCTTTGATGTGTCAAACGGCGTCTTCACTAACCCGTAGAATTGAGAGTATATTAGGCCGTCCGTACTTTCTTTCCCGTGCGGTGGGGCAAAGAGCGTCTGGTTCGTAGTGTCTCGCATCGTGGCCCAGGAATATATAGTGCGTTTGGGATTGCCCTTAGCACGGCTGCCATCAGTATTAAAGACTTCCCGTGTCTGAGCATAGGCCTCAAGGCAACACTTCCTCCACAAAAAAACCTCTGCCTCACGGTCGTCTGGAATTTGGTCGTATGGCAGAGCACTATCTTTTGAGGTTACCTGTTTTGCGAGGTCGATAAAGGTACGATTCTTGTTATAGAACTGTGGGTCGGTCACGTTAGACCAGCACTCTTCCCAGCGTCCGCAGACCGAAGTCAGGCTAGTGTCCATATGCTTTAGTTTGGTATTCTTTACATTCATGAAGAGGGTTGCGCCTTCGAATCGACTAAAGCCAGGATTTTCCGCGATACTCTCAAGGATGCAGTCCCAGAGCGAGTCGAGATGCTGGGGCTGTAGCGCGTACCCTAGAAGCTGTTCCCTCGCAGACTCTTTCTGGGCAAGACTCTCTGCAGCCACCGCAGTCGAGTCTAGGTTGGCAATGTAGGTGGAAACAGGATAATGCTGCAGGATATTAGAGCATCCAATCGTCTTCTTTAAAGCAGGGCTCAGGACCGCGTCATACCAGAGCTGCTGATCTTGATGGCTAAGGTATGTGGAATGCTCATCATACTCGCTTTCCATATAGAGTGCGGGAAAGAAGATATAGATAAGAAGCGACTCCATACCAATTACCGAACCGAAGCAGTAGTGGGCAATTTTGTGAAGTGGGACATATTTCTCGGTCAAGTCCCCACGGCGATTGTACGCGGGCACTTTTAAGCCAAAATGTATGTCCGCAGTAAGGTTTAGGATAGCATAAGGTTTAGGAAACCAATTAATTCCCCGCCGAGCAATCGCCAGGCTACTAGGAAACGAGCAAATGCTGTCAATATCGAATGTTATTTTAGCAGGACGGTTTTTATTGCTAACGGAGTGGTGTTGTGACAAACATAAATTCCTAGGCAAGTTCTCGTCACGACTTCCGACGTCCTCAGGAAAGGCTGATGTACTCGTGCCTTCGAATGCGCTCTGACAGTCAAGACTGCGGACGTCCGCCGGCTTCATTAACTTAGGGCTGCTAAGGACATCCGGGAGAGGCGTTCCTCCATTATATTCTCCGCGAAGAAGAGTGGTGATTTGCCGGATGGAAGAGCATGCAGAATGCACATCGGGGCGTTGGTGGTGTTCTTGATGTAGCCTCTCTACCTCACTATGCTGTTCATGGGTGCAGCCTTGGAAACGTCGAAGCTGCTTGGCCAGCTTGAAAGCAGTCCGTTCTAACGGCTCCGGGGATGTGGTAGGAGAAGCAGCGGTAGCCGGTGCTGGAGACGCCGTATTAGGGATGGATCGAGCAGGAACAGAGCGTTCAGGGTAAGTGGCTGGACGTAAGGGCGAAGACGAGGTGATGCTTGGAGATTTTTGCATAACTGGCTGAGAAGAAACCTGATTACTGGGCGACTCCCCTGGCAGAGGCTGTATCCAAGATAGAAGGTTATTTCTCTGAGCCGGAAATGAAGTACTAGGTCTGCTACCCGTTCGATTCGAGGGTGGCTGAGAAAGTGAACCGCGCTGATTGGG
Organism: Zopfia rhizophila CBS 207.26; assembly: GCA_010093925.1. Taxonomy (NCBI): domain Eukaryota; kingdom Fungi; phylum Ascomycota; class Dothideomycetes; family Zopfiaceae; genus Zopfia; species Zopfia rhizophila. The sequence goes on from ML994648.1 coordinate 12,286, forward strand.
TGTCTGCGGTGGCGTTCTACCCTCCGTAGGGTTTTGGTTACCTGTTGACTTGCTAGAGGAGTACGAGTTGCAAATGCTGTTATCGTCCCCCATAATTGGTTCAACTATAGAAGCAATTGGTGAAAAACAAGAACGCTGTGACTCGTCATCGCCATCCCCGCCTGTCCAGTCTTCCTCGCCAGCGGCCTTTGAACTCTCCATCGACCGTCCCTGTAATGTCCCTAGAACCTCCTTCCCGTTTGTAGATCCTTCCACATCATCACCCATACTTGTGTTCTCTGCCCCCCTGCTAAATCGGATTTGTAGCAGAATTTCCGCAGTTCTTGCATCCATTTCATCTAATCGCTGCCCAATCGCGGCTTCGTATTCATCTCGCTCGATATTCGACTCCTGTTCGTTTGCTCGAATCTGCCCGATCTGTCTAGCGATTTTCGCGTCTTCGTTAGTGGTATGGGGCTCGGCCGGCGGCACACGATTCGATCGCGGGGCTTGTGGGTTATTGCATCCTTGAGTTCCGTTCTCCCGAGGAATTGAGATATCAACGCTCGTCCGAAGACCAATTTCGGGGGGTGTGTCGGTTGGAACGTCTGCGTGAAGTTGAGGTTCGTACGCGATGAAGTCTGCTGGCCCCTGAGGCTGGCGCTGCCGCAGGTATCGTCGTCGATCACTCTCTTTCTTGGCTTGGATCGCTGCGGCGGGGGTGAGGTGTTTCCTTGGCCTACCTCGTTGAGGCCTTCCAGGAACGGTATTAGAGGCCATAGTATGAATTGTGTATCACTGTAGCCCTTTGGTAGCTTAAGGGGGCGTGGATTCCGAAACAAACCCAATCTGGTTAGCATGATGAAGCCACATCACATATCACATCACATCACATCACAGCATTGAACACTACCATAGACCTTCCACCAACACTCTCCGAACTAGACTCTAAGCGTTGTGTCAAAGTGGTGTGAACTATCCTATACCATCATCTTATCCCGCAATGCTGCTTTTCTGCTAAATACGGTGCATGGTGTGGGTGTTTGTAAAAATTCCGAAAAAAGCTTAATCCGGTCAGCGCATTGCCGTATCGACCACCACCATAGGCCTTCCACCAACTGACCCCCTCACACTAAGTAGTGTATCGCAATAGTGTAAATGGTATTTTGTATAGTCCCCTCGACCTGCAGAACCCATTTCGTATGAAATGTAGTGTGTGATGTGGATATTTCATGAAATTCCGAAAAAAATCTCGATCCGGTTAGTGCATTGTCCTGTCGACCACTACCATAGGCCTTCCACCACCCACCCCCCATTCACCAAGGAGTGTACCACAATAGTGTAAATGGTATTTCGTATAGTCCCCTCGACCTGCAGAACCTATTTTGTGTGAAATATACCGCGTAATGTGGATGCTTCATAAAATTCCGAAAAAATTCTCAACTCGGTTAGCGCGGTTCGCTATCAAGTGTTCCCGAATCGGCCCACACCCAACTTCCAACCACCATATCTTCCACCACACGACCTGTAACGCAATACGGACAAATAGGTCTTGGTCCCTGGGTCATATTGAATTGTTTTAGCTTATAAACTTCGCAATTTTGGTCCTGACCTTAAGCCCGAATTCAACCTTCCAAAACTCTTACTACCTACACCTTTTTTTACACTTCTTTTTCTTTTTTTACTACTCTTACTATTACTTTTTTTTATTTTACTACTTTTACTCTTTCTACTACCTTTTTTTTCTACTTTTACTTTTACTTCTTATTTTACCTCTTTTTGCTTTTCTTTTTTTATTTCTACTTTTTTTACTCTTTTTTACTGTAATGGGCTAGAGCCCAGGATGGTTGACCAAGACGGTTGTCTCGGCTTTGACTCCGTGCGTAACCACGTGACCTTAGCGACTTGGCAGGGGTTAGCTATCAAGTCTCTGTAGCGTACGTAGTTGACTCTTTATTAAATCCACTCTGTTTTCACCCAATCGCCATCATTGGCCTGGATCCTTACATCGTCCACTTATATTCTCTTTATATATAAATGAAAAATATTAATATTTATTTCTACAGCCGGTAATTTTCACTAATTGACTTCTTATTTATATATAGCTATAATAGCTGGTATTGTGTCTAGTGCTTTTCCATTTAAATTATTTTTATATAAATAAATATACTAATCTAGTTAATAATTAATGTTTAGTTAAATTAGGCTAATCTATTTATTATCTTTTAAATCACCGCTTTAACAGGCTCTTCTTCTTTATTTACGTCTATATTAGGCTTTTTTATATATGCTAATAAATCTAGTCTCTTTATTTTTACTAAATATAGTAACTATTGTGTTTATTTTAACTATGGGTTTATCTTATTTCTCTTACTCTCTTAGATCCTTATCTGAGTTCTCTTTTTAATATCTATTTATATAACCATTTTCATAAGCGAGTGACGCACCCAAGCGAGTGACGCACCCCAACACCAAAATCTAACTTCAACAGCAAAATACTCAATAACACCGCAATAAATTTGCTTAATCTAGGATTAGGCAGAATCCTCAGATTCTGCTTGCTCTACTATACAGGTTCGCACGTTATGCCCTGGCTGGCCACAGTTGCTGCAGAGCCTTCTTTTCGCTGGGTCACCGCTCGCACCACCCTGCGCAGAGGACTCCTCACACCCTCCCAATCCACCAACGCCCTCAGGACCTAGTAAATTAGTTGCATCACCAAAGGATAGTTCTCCTCCATGCTGCAACCACTTCCTTTTACGTTTCCTGCGTCGTGCAAGGGTGTCATTACGCTTCCGAAGGGCCTTGACTTCCTCCTGCACTAACACCGATCCATGGGCAATCATCGCAGCGCCTTTCTGCAGTCGATAGAGCGATTCAAGGATAGGAGCAGGTGAAGAGGACCCGTGTTTAATAATTCTCTCGCAAATCAATATTGTTTGCTCGCCTAATTCCTTTACGTTCGATGGTGTTTTACACTCCCATAGGGTGCCCTCTAGTAGGGGTGTCGATGGAGCACGAGGCTGCGTAATTCCAGATAAAACAGCATCAGGGTCAAATAGAACTAGGCCAGCTCCTCGGAAGGCTCCCTGGATGTTGCTCTCTATAAAAACTTTATAAAAAGCTGTTTTAAAGGCTAGGAGGAAGTCTTCTTTAGTTACATGAAAGTTGCTGTAGCGTGACAGCTCCATAACCTCATAAGAGTACGCCTTCTTCAATGGCCCAAAACAACCTACATCAAGCAGCTGTAGTAGGTGCGACGAGTGTGAGGGCATACAGAGGGTAATAATCTTATACTCCTCACATAGATTTTGAAACGTAATTGACTGGTGGCTCTCGTGCCCATCGATAATAAGCAATCAGTACACGCCCTGGGTACGCGACCTTGTCGCGTTATCAAAGTGCTTCAACCACGCAACTCCAATCTCATTATTCGTCCAGCCGTTATGGGAGAGGTTGACCTTCCAATTGGGAGGCATTTCACACTCCTTGTACCAGGTGGTGATGTGCACTTTGCCTGCGAAGATGATGTACGGTGGAACCGGCCAGCCTGACGCGTTGATCACCTGTATCACTGTAATCCACTCCTTATTGCCTGGCTGCACGTACTGAGTCTTGCCAGCGCGTCTATCAGAGCCAGTTACCACCATAAAAGGATGTATCACCCCTATCATAAAGCCTGTTTCATTGAAGTTGTAGGTGTCTTCGTCTAGGATACCGTACTTCTCCTTCGTCGCCCTAACACGCTTGAACCAGGGGCCGAGAACGTCTGCACTCTCCTGTGTCGCTTAAGCATGATCTAGAGAACGCGTTATAACCTTTTTAACTTCCTTATAACGATTAATGAAGTTGTCTGTCCAGTTCTTGCCTATAGGGTCTCCACCCCTCGCCCCTAGCAAATCGTCGGCCATTGCGTGTATTTGGGTCCTTGTAGGGGGAAATCCTCGTTCGTCAAGGTCAAGGATACGTTTGACAATCGCCAGCTCTTCTATCAGTGTGAGCTTCATTGAATTGGCTCTGCACTCTGCTCAGGAAGTGATTCCTTTGCGGGCGCGACGGAGTGTAGCTTCAGAGACATCAAAGATCGCAGCAGTGCGTCGAACGCTCATTGACTTATTTTTTTGTAATTCCTGTAAGGCCAGAATTCGATTCTGCATAATTCCGGATAGGATAGAGATGATGTGGTTGATGCAGTGAGGTGCGAAGTTAATGAGTCGATTTTGGTGTTGGGGTGCGTCACTCGCTTGGGTGCGTCACTCGCTTATGAAAATGGTTACTTATTATCCTGTCACGTAACTGGGCCTATAATGTCTTATTATTTATAGAAATTAGTTCTAGCTTATCTTGCTATCCTTAAACGGGCTGTTGTACTTTAAAATACTAGGATCTATAACAGGTAATAAAAAACTACTAGCACTAAATATTTCTGGCCTTTTTCTATATTTGTTATTTAATTCTTGTATTTTTTATTATACCTAAACCTCTATGCTTTATTACTGTTGACTATTAATATACTTTTTATTAATACTTTTTTATACTCTTTTTTTTTTTAGTATATGTAATGACATTAGCCTGGATTTAACTAGCATAATAACCTGTTAGTATATATTAGTAACTGCTTAATTAACTAGTTAACAGAACTTAGTATTTCTAACTTACTAGGATAATAAATTAGATATAGCTAACTTTAAACGTTTTCTTTTACTAACTTTATCTTTTTACGTGATAATTTATAGTTATGATCTTATAAATAGCCCTTAATTTAATCTAGTTATATTATATGTCTGTATTCTTTATAAACAGCTAACTGGTACTTAACTAAATACTTAAAATACTCTTTTTTAATACGTTTTTTTGTTATTGCTTTTCTATTTTATAACTTTACTAATTAACTAATAGATTACGCTTTTGCGCTTAAACCTGTTACTAGTTCTCTTATTTTTATATTTAGGTATCTATTTTTATTTTTTCCTTCTTTTATGAAGATCTGCTGTGATTTAATTATTAGCTTCTTTTTAATTAGTTTTTTAATGTAATGTATGTATTAGGTTATTTAGGTAGTGCTAGCCATAACTTCTAGTACTACTAAAACTAAAAGTTAGAAATTTCTTAGTATAACTATTATATAACATGTAATATATTTCTTCTCTATCTTATAACATTTATCTTTTTAAATATGTTGTAGTTGTAGTTACTTAAGTTATACTAGATATATCTGTTTAATTAGGCTGTATAATAGTTTAATAATAGCATTTAAAGCTTTACTATAGCTAAAGAGCGAGACTTTCTACCTAAATATACTTATACTCTATTTAATAAAGATTATGAAAGGCTCTTCTGGAAGATAAAGAAGGTAAATCTAAAGAAATATGCTCTATCTAATAGTTATAGCGCTAAATAGCTAGTTTCTAATAACCTAATAGCTAAGTATAAACTAGTCTTTATAGCTAATTCTATACTATTAGCTATTTAGCTATTATGTGAAATGCTTTTTAAAACTATGCTTTTAGATATAAGCTAGAAAGCACTAGCCCATACGGTATATTTATTTATAGAAGATACTTAAGAATTTTTTTTTATATAAAGATAACCTGGCTCTTCTCTATTCTCTACTAAGTATTCTATTACTAAGTGTTTTATTGCTGGCTAGATACTAATTCTAAAGCATACCAAAATAAGGCCAGATAAGTTAAATAACTAAAATACTTAAAATAGGCTAGATATGTTAAGCTTTATGAGCATAGAACAGCTACTAGTATCCAGCCTATCTAATAAATCTATTAAGGAACTAGATATGTAGTCTGAAGTGGACGTTAAAGAAGAGCTACCAGCTTTAATTACTATAGTTATAAATAATAACTATTATATTAAGCGGAGTTGCTAGAAGAGGTAAAAGGCACATATATTAAAGAAAAAACAGTCTTATAATTTAATAGAGCCTTATAATAAGGCTTCTTGTGCTAAGTATATTATTTATATTAATATATTACCCTATAATAAGCCATATATTTCCTGGATTTTTAGGCAATCTATTAGTAATAGTACTTCTAACTTTTATAATACTATTAATATTCTATATACTATGGCTACTATTATGCTTAAGAGAGTTTATGCTTTAGATAATTAAATTACTTAGCACTATACTATTTCCTTTCTACAGAGTTAGTAGTTATATAGATCTTTATTTTTAATATATTCTATATTTATTTTTTCTCTCTAACTTACTGTAACTTTGTTTAAGCTTGCTAAAGCCTTACTATAGCTAAGTAAAAACAGACTTTCTAAGTATAATACTATTAATTATGCTTTCTGCTATATTTAAGATATAATTAACTATTACAAAGCGCAGCTAGCTGCTGTTTATGTTTAGTATTATTAGATAATAGTTTTTTTATTTATATATATGCCGAAAAGATTACCACGCTTGAGTAAGAAAATAAGAGGGTAAAAAGAAACTAAAATTATAATTATAATAGATAAGGCAATCTATAGACATAAGTAAAGAATATTTTTTTATAACTAATTTTCCTAAATGCTACTTAGAAAAAGCGTAATAGCTTTAACTAGCAGTTAAAGTGAGCTATATCTTAGTATACAGCCGCTAAAAGGCTCAGCTAAAGTAGTCTTTACTTAATACCTTATAATTTAATTACTATTATATAAGTAGAGTAAATACTCTGTGTTAAAGAGTAGTATATCTAGTTTAATTTTATAAAAAGAATTAACTTCCATATATATGCTGCTAGCTAAGCTCTTAATTTATAGCTTAGTTTAGAATATATTATAGGTAGTCTAATTAATAGAAAGAAGCTGCTTTATATTAAAGCTAAGCTTCTAAAAACCATACACAAAATAGAGAAGGTTTTAGATAGCGAAAATAAAGAGAACTTTATACTCACGTAGTTTTAAGTAACTATAGTAAGTATTAAGCTAATTTAATTATCACGTTAGCTTACTCTATTTAAACTATTTAAACTATAACGATAGTTCTCATTAAGCCAATCCGTATCTACTAGTTAGACAGTTAATATAGAGTTATGTTAGTTTTATAAAATCTCTTTAAAATATATATAAAATTATTTATATTAATTATATAGGATATACTTAAGCTATTTTTTTATTCACGCTAAAATTATAGTGCGGTCACTTTAGGGCAGCATAATTACTTTTAAGTTAATAAGTAAATAATAAATACTAATATATATATATTTAGTACACTATTAGTATTTTTTTAATTCTATTTTTATTTATATCTAGCTAACGTGTTTCCTTTCCTTTTCGTGCTATTACAAAGTCTTTATATTTAAAGTCAATTCATTTATATAAACTTATATAAAACTTCTGTATTATAATAACAACTAAAATTCTAGCCTAATATAAGTAAATTTTTTTTAAAATGTAAGATAATAAATCAATAATACTCTTATATAGCTAAATAACTTTTATATATAAATTATACTAAGAAGAGTGTATTTTTCCCTAGGAATTCTACTAACAAATTATACTTAATTTTTTTTATTAGACTTAGCTAGACTATATAGGACGCTAGTTAAATTTATTATAAAACTAGAGTTAATTTATTACATCCCCTAAGTTAGCAGTAGTAGCATGTTTAGTTATTAGTTTTTTTTTTTATAAGTATGTTTAGTAGTATATTACTGACTTAAAATAATACTTCTATATGCTCTATAGTCTTTAACAGTACTGCTTAACTAGTTTATCTCTTAATTTATAAATACTTTTATTTAGTTTCTAGTTAGAGAATGCCTTAAGTAGTAAAGCTTAAAGCTATAAATACTAGTAGAAACCTTACTTTAGCAGTATTCGCTATAGGATTACGTATTAGGTATAGAATAAATAGTATGCTATAAACAAAATCCTAATATAACCTTCTATTAATATTTATATTATATATTTTAAGGTTAGTATTTAATTATAGTATATAATAACATTAGCAGTAAGGAAACACAAACCTAAATTCAAAACTATTAATTTCTAATTAATTAATCCTTTTAGCTGTCCCTTTTTCTCCTCTGGGATTATATTATAATATCTAGTATAAGACTTCTTATTAGTAGTTAATAATCTTTAGTAAGCTATCCTTACCGCCGGTTTTCTTAATACTAAAGAATTAGTGTTTTTTAGAATTAGCATTAGGAACGCAATTATCGCGCTGCTAGCTATTTATATAAAAACTAGAAAGTATACACTTATAGAGTATATACACGTTCTATTTAATTTTATAGGAAAATATATCTATTTGCTTTTTTTTAAAGTATCTAGTGTTAATAACAGAGGTTAAGGTAGTAGTAAATACAAAAAATAATAAAAAAAAGTGCATAATAAAAGATCTTTAGAAGATAAAAATTAAGTTCCTAAAACAACTTAGCACAATAAAAGAGAGATAGGAAAAAATAAATTAATATAATTTAGTTTAAGAGAAAGCTTATTAATAATGGATTTTAAAGTCTGTAGGGTAATATATAACTGATATATATAGTCTAAAATAAAACCTAAAAGTAGTGTATTTATTTTTATTTTATTAGCTAGATTCTATATATATATTTTAATCTATATAATGATATTAAATATTACAGAATAAATATTAGGTAGTACGGTTAGATGCGGCGTAGATTAGCATAATACTAAGCTAAAGCTAGTAAAAACTTACTAGTATAGAAAAAGACTAAATAAAGTATTATAATAACTTTAGTTAATTATAACTTTAGACTCATGGAAAGTTAAGCTAAGGAGGTAAAAAATAGTTATAGGTAATAATAATATAACTACTAAACCTTACAGATTCCTAATAGGCTAGTTTATTAAAAAACTTAGAATTCTAGCCAAGCCTTTCTTAGTGCGTTACGTATTATCTTATTTTTATATTAAATAGTATATTTTATATTTAAGTCTTTTCCTATTAAGCATTAATATACGGTTCTTATGGCCTTATTTTTTCTAATTAAATAAAGCTTTACTTAACGAATTCTTTACTGCACTATATACACTATAGTTTATATACTAATATTATTTTTAATTAACTCTAAGCGCTTTACTGCTGTCTAGTAGCTAATTAAGAAATTATTTATAATTTTAACTAATTAATTCTACTTTATAATACTGGGGGACGTAATAGGGCACTAAAATATAACTCTTAAAGTAATTCTTAAGTAATAGCTAAGTAGATACTTTTTCTAATATATTATTATCACAGTCAAATTAAAAAGTGTTATTAATATTTTTAATTTTATATTTAAAGAATATTTTTAATCTAACTTTCTTGACTTATATATTTAATGGCTTTTAATAGTGGCGGGTAGAACTTATTAGCTAGCTTCTAATTTTCTTTATTATTAGAATATTTACCGTCCGTCGTGTTAGTTATTATATTAAATTTAGAGAAATTATTTATAATCGTGATTAGAGAAACTTAAGTAGATTTAATAGAAACTTAAGATATAATAGTTTTATTAAGATTAATAATATCTTACTCCGTATGATGGAATTTTCTGTTTAAGGTAAATAGAATAAGTTAAGACACCTTTTAAAATTATTAGTACTATATATTTATAATAAATATCTGGCTTATGTCTGGTAAGTAATTTACTAGAATTTTTATATTAAACTTACTTACGCGCATCTGATTCATAAGGGTTAAGTATACCCTAATAATATCTTAAGTTAACTTTCTTAACTAATATTATTAGTTCTAAGATATATTATGATTATATTTAGTCTTATAGTATTAAGCCATCCCGGAAGCTGATTATTTCTGATGATGTTAGTTATAAGGAAACTAGTATAGCCTTTATTTTCACTATTATACAGAAACCCGTAGTCTAGTGTCTTATTAAAACTAATAAAATTAGTATTTATAATAAATTAGTTATAAAGAAATTCTAAAAACCTTAAAGTAAGGCTACTGCTAATAGTAAGGGTAGTACCTTATTTTATTTCTATAATTAAACAGGCCAATAAAAACACTTTTGTGTAAATAATATAAAAGAAAAAGATATTAACTGCTAAGTATTATCTTATAGGGAAGATTATAGTTTTTATATTAAATAAAGCTATAACTACTTATAAGATTTAAGGCTTATAGTAAGTTTAAAGCGGCTAGTTAATAAGTAAGTAAGTAAGTAATTCTTCTCTATCCTTAATTTTTTATTTTATAACTAGTTTTAGTTAGGTGACACTAGGTACTAATTAAATCCACTATAGTTAAAAGTTATATTTTTTTATTAAACGTTAAGACTATTAAAGTCTTTATATACTTCCGCTTATACCACTAGTAAAAGAGTAGAAAAAGTAAGTTTATGTATTAAATAAGTCTAATAGACTTATAAGATAATATTTAGAATACTTTAAAAAGACTTCCTTCTGCTTAAAATTTCTTTCTCTATAAAATCCCTAATTTATACTCTCTTTTAAAATATTTGCTTTTTTTTTTATCCTTCCCCTAGTAAAAGCTAATAGAATATGAAATAATTAAAAGATTTTTTATTATTATAAAGTTATAAAATTACTTTCTCCTACTCTAGTTTCCTCTCTGTACTAAGACGAGATTTTGTGAGTTTTATATTATTTATTTAAATTTATACTATTTACTAAATTAACTAGCGCTAGGCTTGTAAGAAAACTGTTTATATTTAGTAATATATTAGTACATAATAAATAACAAGGTTAATTAGAATCTAACTAGAGTTTAGTATTAATGTGGATGTTTATATATAAATATTTTAACTAGGCACTATTTAAATTATAGGAAAGTAAAATACGCGTATTACTAAATAATAAGAGTTTAAATTAAATAAAGCTAACTTTATTTATTTATTTAAACTAAATTATTTACATACTTTAAAAAATTTTAAAATACTTAGTATATATTATTACTCTCTACTTTTCCTTATTGTACCCTCTATCTAAACTAATCTACTACTTTTTTAAAAGTTAATATTCTATTCTATTTCTACTCTTTATTCTCTATTTGCTGTTTTATTTAATTATTAAACTTATTTTTCTACCTTACTTAAATTAATATAACAGATGTAATTAATATTTTATTATACTAGTAAATTCCCTCTTTTTATTTCTTCTAATTTTTATTTAGATTTATCTTAAAATTATCACAGATTACCTAGGGCACTTTATACTTAAAATAATATAAAAACTTTTACTACTAAATTAGCTCTAATATTCTCTGCTTTATCTTTGTAATAATCTATAATTTTATAGTCTTTATATACTTTACTTTACACTCTATATTACTAACAGCCCTTTTTTTATTCTTCTAATTTATTTTCTAACTCTTGAATTTCTAATATCTTCTTTAATTGTAAATTTATTTCTTTATTTACTATAACTCTCCGCGTCTCTATCTTCTGCTTAAACTTTATTATTTTATTATTATTTTTTCTCTTTATTATTGCATTTATTCTTGCTTATATTAATATCTTCTGCTGTTATATTTTTGTGACATCTATTATACTTTTCTTTCTTTTTTTTATAACTAATTTTATTAGTTGTTTTATTTATCTTCCTATCCAAAACCACCCGTATACAACTCTCTATTATTATGAATTCTTTTATTTGCTTCTCTATATTCTTATGCTAACTGCTTTTTCGTATTCTTTTATTTTAGTTATATTTTATCTCTCTTAATATAATTGTCTTACTCTTTGATTTATCTCTTTCTGTATGTTTATTTTCTTGTGCATAATTCTATAGCTTTCTTACTACTCTAATATAAATTATTACTTAGATAGTTAACACGTCTACCCCTAAACCTAACGTATTTATTATTATAAATACTTATTATTATTTTTTAGTTAACTAGTATACTAATTTACTCTTCTTATTTTTATTTTTTACCTAGCGGTGGTAATAGATATACTTTAATATTATTATAAACTAAACCGCTTTTTTAACTATATTATAATATATAATAATCTAGCTGGGTATAGGGTACTAGCGCTTTTTCTTTTTTACTAACTTAAATAATATTTTATTCTCTTTCTTCTAGTTATACGTTTAGACCTGGTATTTGATATTTTTTTATATTATTAACCTTCAGAACTACTAGCACTTCTTTTTTAGTAATAATTTTATTAACTATATAAACTTATTTTTATCTCTTAGTTGTATTGTTACTGTTAGATATACTAACTATATTTTTATTTTAACTAGATTTTATAATACTAATATTTGCGTTCTCTAACCGCCAGTGGAATCTAATACTATATAGTATTTATTAATAATAATTCAGTCTAACCGGCTTATGACTTACTGTTAGTTAATGAAATTTCTAAATCTATTACTAACTACTAACTTAGGCGTGACTAATATAATAGACACTTAGTTATATAGTTTATAGTTATTTTATTTAATGCACTTAATTCTAGTCTTATTATAGCAGTCCTTTAGATTTTCCTATAATAAAATTAACAGAATAATTACTATTATTATTCTTATAGAATATAATGCTGGTAGTATAAATACTATACTCTTATCTACTCCTATACCTATAATTATGACGATTAGACTCTTTTATTATATAATAGCCTTTATTATCTACTATTAAATGCTTTTGAACTTAGTTTCTTTCCTAACTAAGTGTTCTAACTAATTTTGGATGTCTACTACTTATATTAATTTTTAATACCGGAATTTCTTCTCCGTCGCCTTTTTTCTGGCTTCTATTATTTATATACCTTTCTTTAAACATGCTTCTAACGCCCACGTGAATAATAAAAACTAATATTATTTTATACTTACCTATTATAACGTTAACTGTTAGGCCTTAGTACTAAATAGTAATTTAGTAATAGGCTGTCTGTATACTGCTCTTCTAACTCTAAAACTATACTCTATTTATATATTAAATATATTATTATTTTTCTTTTTATCTTTATTCTTTTCTACTACTGCTTTTATAATTATCTTATTATTAATATATCTCTAGTAAATTACCTTAGCCTTATGTTTTTATGTTATGATATTTATTTTTATTTTTAATTATTATAATAACACATGTTGAATCGCATGTTGAATTTAGTTTATATTTTATTTCTCTAGCCCTTATAAAATATACTCCTTCTTATTTTCATCTTCTTTACTTTTTTTATTATTTCTTTTTTCTATTTTATTACTCTTTTTAGTTTTTATATTTTTTGTTTTTTTTTTCTTCTAATTGTTTTCTCTTTCTCTACTGAGGTCCTGCTTATAGCTTTTTTTTTATAAATTCCTATATAAATAAGCTTATTTTTTTTACTTTTTTTTTACTAAACGCGCCGTCTAGCCTTCTCTAGAATAAGATTATTAATTATAAATAATAAAACACTAACTCGCTAACTTTATGTGGTAAATATTAGTAAATAATTTTAGCCTTTATGCTAGTTTTAATTCTCTTATAATATATAGTTATAAACACTATTAATCTGTTCTCTATAAATATGCTATGACTTTCACTATTAGGGCTATTTATATACTAAACTATTACTAACTTTATTTTATGTACTAGTAATCTACCTATTATGTGCACTAGTACTAACAAATATTCTTAAAATAACTATATTACTTTATTATATTTTTTTACCTTACTAGTTTTCTAAACTATTTTGTGTTTTTCTGGTACTGTTAGATTTGTAGCTCTAATATTAATAAACGCTTTTTATAATCTCTTTTTTTAAATAATGTGCTTAGTTAACTACTTTTTATTATCTATCCCTTTAAACGTATTTTACTTATCCTGGAAAAAATTCTAACTTAATTTTATCTTAGCTAAATTATTTACTAAGCTGTTTTATTTAACCTTTAGTAATTAAATCACCCTATGTATAATTTAACTATTTTTATTAATGTTTAGTAATAGTAAATTTTTTTATAACTTTATTTATAATATTTCTACTAATCTATGGATCATTAACCGTAAACTAAGAATTATAAACTAGATATGGCTATATAATATTGTGTCTCCGACCCACCGTATAACACTATTTGTGTTAGTGTTAAATTAGGTCTTTATTTCATATAACGTATTTCACAAGCGAGCTGGTCAAACAAGCGAGCTGATCACTTTGCCAAGAAATTACGAAAATCTTAATAACTTTATCAATTCTTAATATATTTTAATAGAAATTTAAAATATATAAAGCTATATACTATACCTAGCTAGTATTAAATCTATAGTATAATTATATTATTAATTAATTTAATTATTTAACTAAGACCAAAAGTTTAATAAAAACAGGTTTGATAATCCTATTCTATTAGAATATTGTAAATTCTTATACTAACAATTTTTATTATTTATTCCACACCATCTACTTTTATAGTAAAATATTTAATAGTTTATAACTAGTCTGATTTTATTAGTTATATTATAGGAAGCTATTTTCGGCCCCTAAATTTTAATATCTAGATAAGTATTAACTTCTACTACTATTTACTAATTTATTAACTTAATTTATAAGTGTAATAATAAGTTATTAAATTTTTGCAAAGTTCTATTAAAGTTTAAAGAAAACATATTATCTATATACTTTTTTATTAAAACTTGTTCTAATTATTGTAATTAAATTAATTAATAATATAATTATACTATAGATTTAATGCTAGCTAGGTATAGTATATAGCTTTATATATTTTAAATTTCTATTAAAAAATATTAAGAATTGATAAAGTTATTAAGATTTTCGTAATTTCTTGGCAAAGTGATCAGCTCGCTTGTTTGACCAGCTCGCTTGTGAAATACGTTAGCTAATATATAACTATAGGTATTACTTAAAAACTATATTAATATATTCTAATTAGCTTTTAGTCTTAAGGTAGTACGTAGTTAACAGTAGAGTTATAATTTTTAGCTAGTAATTTAGATACTTTTAGAATTTAGAAATAAACTAGAGTCCGTAGTTAGAAAAAATAGTACTTAGTAAACTATAGAGCTTCTATATATATATTAAAAATAAATAAATAGTATCTTTAATATTATAGCTTATTTAATAAAGAATTAGGTACTTTATTTTTATTAAATAGTAGATTATAGTTATTATAGCATCATAATAGCCGCTTAGTAGTAGGTAAATAATAAAGTCTATAAATATATCCTTCTAAGCACAGTCTAAAACAGGTAGCGGTTTTAAAACTTCTTAATAAACTTTTTTTAATAAAATAGTATAGCAGTAGATATAGTAGTTACGGAGCTAGTAGATAATAAAGTTATATATATAAAGCTAGTAGTATTTATAGGATAATAATTTATATATCTTATTACAGCCTATATAGCTAGTAATAAGGCTTTTATAGTAAAAATAAAGTAGTTTAGCTTTTAGCTTATCTGTATTAGGTATATAGAGTTTTTTTTTATATTATAAATATCCATCTATCTTAGCGCACTTAGCTAGTGTTAGGTATTTATTCTTATAATTTCTATTTTATAAATTAATTAATATAAAGTTAATTATAGAGTTAGTAGAGTAATTTTTTTAGAATAAAATTTAAATCGTTAGCAGTAGTAGGTTTTTAGTTTATTTAAATTCTAAAGTAATAGTAAGTCTAGTAATAGCAATAGTAAAAGTAAAAATAGAAATAGATTTAATAAATAATAATAGTTTAGCAGTGCGTTAGTAGAGCTGGTTATAGATTATTATAATAATTCTATAAATAAAAATCTCTAATAAGTTAAAGAAGTAAATTAATTTTTTCTTATAATTAATTATAGCAGGTAAGGTAGTAGCTAGAAGTAATTCTAAATTCTTTTATTTTAAAATAATCTAGCTTTAATAGCGGAGCCTTTTATCCCCCTTTTATAGTAAGTTAATTAATTTTTTAATTAAAGAGTCTAGCTTTACGCCTTGCTTTCCAGGATAATATATAATCTTAAAGTTAAAATAAGATAGGAATTTAAACTAGCGGGCTTAGTAATAGTTTAATAACTTTATTATTATAAAGTACTTTAAATTATAATAGTTTATAATTACTATAATTAGTAAAACGTATCTCTTAAGTTCCAGCTGCTATTTTTTAAAGCAATAAATAATTACTAGTAGTTTCTTATTATAAATTTTATAATTATACTCTATTATTAAGTGCTTTTTTAAGAAGAATGTGACGGACTATAGAATATTATTATCTTTATATTATAACAGTATTCCCGTAGAGACGTAGTTAGAGATATTTATTTTAATAATAATTTTTTTTAATTAAATAGCGCTAGAATAGGCGCTGTAGTAAATACTATTTTTAGTTTTTAAAAAACTTTCTTATAACTATTATCTTAGTTAAATAGTATATTTTTCTGCGTTAGGTAGATTAGTAGAGTAGTAATATAAAAAAATCCTTATATAAAACAGTAATAGAAGTTTATAAAGTTAATAAATATTTATATATTTATAATATAGGTTAGTGTTACCTAGCTAGCTACTATCTTAATTTTTTTTAAGTTTATATAAATACTATTACAGCTTATAATTAGGCTTAGAAATTAAGTTTTAGTTATAAAAAACTTATACTTTTCCGCTTTTGCGTGTAGGCCTGCCTCTTATAGGCTTTTTAGTATTAAACAAAAGTGTTCTTTATACTCAGCACGAATATAACTATAGACTAGAATATTATCTATATAGATAGTATAAAAGCAGTCTAGGTATTCCTATAAAATATTATTTATATACTATTAAAAGATTACGGAGGTATCTATTAACCTAAATAGTATTACTAGTATCTTATATAGACTAAAATAGGTTTAGAATATTATAAGCTACTTTTAGCTAGCTTTAATACAGAGATTATTAAAGGCCTATAGAATATTAATCTTAAAAAAGTATTATATTCTTTTTAAATTATTTAATAGTTCTTTAGTTAGCAGTAGTGGGTAATGGTTTTTTATTATAATCTTATTTAGTATATAATAGTTAATATAGAATCAGAGTTCTCTATCTGCCTTTTTTATAAATAGAACTAGAAATATAATTAAAAAGATATTAAAGCAAATAAATCCTTTCTAAAAGTTTTTATTAAACTATTTCTAAAGAACTTATAGCTTTATATAGAACATTAGGTATAGATAACTAAAAAAACAGGTTTTTTTTCTTTTATTAGCTAAATATTATAATTATATAGATAATAAAATAATAAGTTTTCAGCTTCTTTTAGTAAAAAGAATTAATAAAACTAGAATAGAAATTTCTAGGTATTAGGCAGGAGCTTTTTTTATAGATTTATACTTTTAATTACAGTAAAAGCTTACTCAATATTTTTTATAAAAATAGTAAATAAATAGTAGTTGCTGTAATAAGCGTATATAGTATAGACTTTTAAAAATATAAAATAGATATTTAGCTTCCTACAGTCCTCCTAATTGCGGCAGGATTTAGAGATTAATTTTTATAAAATAAAAGTAACCCTATAAGTCCGCGCTAGAATAAATAGAATTTTATAATAATTATAATAAAATAAGTTATTAAATATAAAAGTGTTTATAGCCTAGTTAATTTGAGAATTATAGTACTATAGCTAGTATACTTTTAGTATAATAAAATACGACCCTAAAATAGTCGCAAATAGATAAATTATTTTAGTATAATTATTAATATAGAGTTTTATGGTAATATATAAAGTAATAAGTCTACTACAGAACTTAGTTTTATTTATAATATTAAAATAGAATAGTCTTTTTAGCTATTCTAGCTAGAAGCCTATAAAAATAGCCTAATTTTAGTTAATAAAGTCTCTTTTAGCTCTGTTATTAATAAGGCTATAGATAGTAACAATATAGCTAATAAACTATATTAAATATTTAATAATAGTAAGAATTAGTTTAGTAAGTAGTATAAGACTATAAAATTATAAATTAAGTTCTTCCTTAATTAATATCTCGCAAATAGTGATAGTGAAGATTTTATAAGAATATAATTTTAAAGTTAAAGTATAACTTAATTACAGCTTAGGGCTTTTACTAAGCTATATAATAAAAAATATAATAAAATACAAAAACAAATAAAGAAGCAGATAGGGAATAAAAATAATAAACTAAATAATATATAAATAAAAGTACTTTAGAACTAGCAGATATTAGAATAGAGATAGTAGATAATAAAATAGCTTTTTAAGTTATAGTAGTAGTATTTACAGCGTTTTTTATAGCTCTAGCTTAAAAAATTTAGTTAACAGTAACAGCTTAAATCTATAAGTTTAGTAGTAAAGATAATAAAAACAGCTATTAATAAAAAAACAATATGTTTTTAGGTTAGAAGCTAGAGATTATAGATTTTATAGCTATTTATAAAAGCAGCTAAGTTATAATAACAGTAGTAGTTTTTAAAGTCTTATAAATAATAGACTAGTAAATAATATTAGTAGTTTAATAGTAAATTATAAAATAGTATGTTCTATAATTCTTTAAAGATAGTATTCTCTAAAAAGGTTAGTAGAGAGTCTTTAAACAGGCTAGATTTAAAAGCTAATTATTAGAATTTTATTAAAAAAATACTAAATTCTTAGTTCTTCTAGTAGAGTTTAAATAGATCTTATTAAATATTATAGGCTTAATTTAGGTCCCTATAAGCTTACTCTAAGATTTCTAGTATTATAAAATAGTCTAGTAAATAATAAACATTATTAGTAATATATAAAAAAACTTACTTATATAGCGTATTTTCAAGTTATTTATTTATATAAGTTATATAAAATTTAGCAGTAGGGAAGCAGTCTTAATTTATAGTTATCTTTATATAAATTTATACTATAAAGTATTAAAGGTTATTTTAGTTACTACTAAACCTATTAGAGTTAAATAGGCATTCAGAGAAAGTATAAATTAGAAATAAAATAAAAGTAAACAAAAAAAAGATAGTTATAAACAGTTTAGTTTTAATTAGAATAGTAATAAGGATAGGGATAGAGATAGAAATAGAAATAGTAGAAGAAATAAAAACAGTAAAGACAGTAAAGATAGCAGAGATAGTAAATATTAGACTTTTAGACTATAGCTATATATATAAGTCTATAATCTACTCTTAAGCTTTTTATAGCTTTTTTTTTTTAGTAGCTATAAACTGTTTTAAATATTATAACTTACTTATAGAGGTCTACTATCTCCGCTATAGTAGCAGTAAATTACTATAATTAATCTTTATAAATATTATAAAAGACTGTAATATAGTCTAGCTATTTTTATAATTATTTCTTTATAGATTATAGGAATTTATGTTTGTTCTATAGAACTAGTAGGGGTTATAGAGCTAATATATAAAAGTAAAACTACATAATATTAAAAAGTAATAAAATATAAATAAAGTTAGTAACTATAATTATAGTATATAATATAAAATAGATTATAAGATATAGCTTACAGAGATACGTATAGAAACTATAAATAAAATATATATAAAATTCTAGAGATAAGAGAACCCGTATGGTTTGTACAGAGACTTTATATAGTACTTAATTTAAATAAGCTTAGAAGTAATAGTTTTTATAGAATCACACCATAACACCTTCCCTTTTTTATTAAAAAATTAAAAATAAAAATAAAATAAAAATAAAAAATATTTATCTGGTACTTTTTATAACTACTATTTTTTTACTTAGACTATAGTATTTTCTTATTTTTTAATAGATTAAAAGCTTTTCTTTTTCTCTCTTTCTTTTTTTCTTCTTTCTTTTCTTTTATTTTTTTTTATTTTTTTTTATTTTTTTTTATTTTCTTTTTATTTTCTTTTTTTTCTAGTATTTTTTATAATTATTATTTTCTTATTTAGACTATAGAGCCTCTTTTATTTTTCTAATAGATTTAGATATTTAACTAACTAATAAACTAATAAATTTATTTAGACTATAGGGTTTTTTCTACTTACTAATAGGTTTAGATATTTAATTAACTAATAAATTAATAAACTTACTTAGGTCATGGGGCCTTTTCTATTTTCTAATAAATTTAAATATTTAATTAATTATTTAATTAATAAATTTACTCAGGCCGTGGGGCCCTTTCTATTCTTTAATAAATTTAAATATTTAATTAATTATATAACTAATAAACTTACTTAGGCTGCGGGGCCTTTTTTACTAGATTTAAAAATTTAATTAATTAATAAATTAATAAACTTACTTAGACTGCAGGGCTTTTTCTATTTTTTAATAGATTTAAATATTTAACTAACTACTTAATTAACTACCTAACTTGTTTAGATTATGGGGCTTTTTTTGCTTTTAATTACTTTAGTTTTTTAAATAATTAATATTTTCTTCTTTTTTTTTTTTCCTTTACTAAGAGTGTAGTTAAAAAAAAAAGGTTTTTTTATTCACGCTTAAAATTATAGTATAAGAAATAAATAGTAATTTAGTATTATTATTAAAGTACCTAGCCCCGTAATTAGTTTATTATATATAGAATACTAAAACGTTTGTATTAAAATAGTACCCTAAGTTTAAGCTTAATAGAAGTAAATTTTTTAAATATAAAGTAATAAATTAATAGTATTTTAGCAGCTACGTAATTTTTGTATATAAATTATACCCTAAAAAAAGCATTTTCCCCCGTAAATTTTATTAATAAATTATATTTAATTTTTTATTAGATTTAGATAAACTATATAGGGCGCTAACTAAATCTACTATAAATTAAAATTAATTTATTCCATTCTCTTAAATAGAGAATAGCTAGAGCGGGTTGGCTGTATATATAATATTTATACTATAATTTTAACATAAATAAAGAAATTACTTTTTAGGTATTATAAGTTATAAAACTATTTAAACTTCTAACTCTAAATATAATAACTATATAGAATATTTCTATATAACTTTACTGAATCGTGTATCTAAATATATTAAATAATATATTTAAATTTAGTTTAAATCTAATCCCGCTAGCTAAATTAACTTTACCTTTAAAAATAATATTAATTATATATATGTACCGAAATAAACGCTACTCTGAATATTTTATATTTTTAATAAAAAAAATTAACTAAAGGCTTAGTCGGTTTACTGCTTTATATTAGATTTTAATTATATTAATTATTTAATAATTTTTAGTTATTTAAATTATACTAACTGTTTAGGGGTTTTTACTTATTTAAATTATACTAGCTATCTAGAGATCTTTAGCTATTTAGTGTTTAGATAATATTTATTTTTCTCTAATAATATCTAAACACTGCTCTATCTAGATACTATTATGGCTATAGAAAACTAATTTAATAAATTTTACTATATTTTTTCTTAGTAATAGTAACTTTTTATGCTTCTAATATAAGTTTTTTATACTATAAAAAGCTAAGTTACTATTTTATAGGCTATTCTAGTTTCTATATACTACTTTTATTTATTTTAATTTTTATAATATTTAGTTACTTATGCTTTTATGCTCTGTATGTTTATATTAGCTATTATTAAAACTATATATATTTGCTTTTAGCTGTCTTACTAATTTTCTTTATTATTTCTAGTATCTAAAGTGTAAATCTAGCGTCTGCTTTCTATAGGAATCTCTATAACTAAAAAAACTAAAGTATTCTTATTACTAAATTTACTATAAATATAACTGGATTTTTTTTTAGCCCTGCCTTAAAATCCTGCGCCTTAAATGCTATAAAAAAAGTAATAATAAAAAAGCTAGTATTAATACTATTATTAATATTATATTATAAAGAAGGTTATTAAGGTATTGTATTAAGCACTATTAAGTGACTTAGTAATACTCTAATACTTTTCTATTTTCTTTCTTAAAATTCTTTTCTTATAGCTGAAAACTTTTATTAACTAGCTATAATATAGTAATAAAGAGAATAATATAGCTAAAGTTAATTATTATCTTCTTATTTACTAAATACTTTACTTTATACTTAGTTTTAATAGCTATTTATTTAAAACTACTTAGTTTTACTGTAAGTGCTAGTACTAAAAAGGTAGACCTAATTAGCCTAATTACTCTTTAATAGCTAAGCCTAAATTAATATAAATTTAGTATATATTTAATTTTATTTAAAAGTATAGTTATAGATAACGTACTAACCTAGAGTTTTTTATTTATTAACTTTATAATAGTATATTAAATAGCCGCCTGAAGCACTAAGAACTATATTATATTTTAAAATATAAAGAATTTATACTTTAATTTATTACTTTAAATATAGTTATTATATAGCTCCTGTATAAAGTCCCGCCGCATTCTAGTTAATAAATAGGTTAATAAAAAATATTTTTAGAAATAAAGAGTAAGATAACTAGTTTATACTCTTTATTAGACCTAGTAAGTTAGTACTTAAATATAATAACTTAGTAAAAAAATATATATATACTTATAAGAATAAATAGTTAGATTATAATTATTATTATATTAATTCCTGCTTACGCTCTATAAGCTGAAGACTTTTTTATATTCTATTACTAAACTTTTAACTCCAACTATCTTTACTTAACGTATGATTAAACTAGTAAGTAATAAATATAACTATTTATAGTATTTATAAATCTTAAATTTTTTTTCTCTAAGAATTTTATTACACTGCTTGATTCTCTTACTTTTATACTATTAATTTTTTTAAATTATATATTACTATAACAGCTCACTATAGCTTCCTGTCTATAATAAAAAATAATAAATACTATATATATTAGTAATAGCTATTTATTTTTATTTTATAGTTACTACATAAGACTAAAACTACTACTGCTTTAGAGATTTAGTATTTAAGAATTAATATATAGCTATATTTTTTACTCTATACCGTCTATAGTCTTTAGCGGTCTAAAAATTAAATCTATTAATAATTTTAGAAATCTTATAAAGCAGTAGCTTTCTAACTAATTAAATATAAATATTTTTTTAGTTAAAGTAATACTTAGTTCTTTATATTTAATAGCCTTAAACCTTATATATATGTTATTAATTATAAGTTTAAAGATCCTAGTGAAGCTCTTGAGCACCCTAGGGAAAATAAATAGCTAAAAGAACTATAGAAAGTACATATAATACTAAGACTCTTTAAGATAAAACTATATTAGCTAAAAGATTAAATTAAGAGCTATTAAAAAGCTATAACGCCTATTAATTAGTCTAAAAACCTAAATAAAAAGTACCTGCTTTATTTAGAAGGTAAATTTCTCTTTTAAAATTACTACTCTAATACGCCACTGCTTATAAGTGAAGGGCTTAAAGAAATTAAAATTCTTTAGTATAAACTAGTTTAATAAATACTATAATAGTTACTGCTATTTTATTGTTATATAGCTAGAAATATTAGCTTCTAATTCTAGAAATACTAGAGTAGCTGTTGTAATATTCTTAATTATAAAAAAATTATCTAGCTTATAATAGATATTATATTTAATATTAGAATAGGCCTAAAAATACCTATAGCTAAGTACACTAGTATTATTATTCTAGTAGCTTATATTCTCTTATATAATAATAAGAAGATTATCTATTAAAAATGCCGGTAACTATAGTAATGAGAAATTTTTATATGCTAAATAAAATACTAGTAAGTAGAAAATAAAGTTACATAAACCTTAAAACTCTTTTAAAACTATATTTTAATCAGCTAGAAGACATTATGCGAGCTTATTATTTAGGTTAAGGGAGTATATATTTAAATAATTAATATCTACCACTAGAGTGTATAAAATAGTATTAATATTATTAAGTATATATTTATACTCTAGTTTAGTTTAAAGCTAGCTAAGACTATTAGTGTAAAGAGCTTAATAATTAACTTCACTACTAATAGCTAACTCTTTTCTTTTTATTAAACTTTAGCTAGATATAGTCTTTACTTATATACTACTATTTATATTACTATTTATATTATTAGATTTAAATTCTTTATCCCCTGCGCGGAGATGGGTCTTTTTAGGTAATAACTATAACTATTTATTTACATTAATCTTAATATTTACACCGTAATTATATGTGTGAAATATGGGCTAGGTTTCTATTTAAAATATATTATATATATATTCTCTTATATAGCTGCTCTACTTTTATATAAATCTTTTCTAAAATATTATCTACTTATTAAAGGTAATCTTCTGCGAGTGCGGATTATTTAGTATTTAAAAAAATTTAATTCTTTTTTTAAATAGCTTACTAATAAGGAAGACCTGTTTAATATAGGTAGTAAGAAAATAAACGTAATAAGACTTTAGTATATTAGTTTAAGTTAATTTTTTAAAATACTTTCAGCACTTACGCCTTAATAATAGTAACTTAGTAACTTAGTAGCTATAATTATAATTAAATACATTATAATATATTAGAACTCCCTTGTGGCTGTGGTTGCTAACTGAAATATTTAGTACTTTAAATTAAATAATAGTTTATATATATATTTACTATTATACAAGGCTCGCTAATTCTTAAATATTATAATAATATTATTAAAAAACTAGTTATTTAGCTACGTAATAGGCTTTAGTGATTAACTAATAATAATAAAAAGATTAAGAAAAAAAGCTAGAAGGTATTTATTATTTACTACTACAGGCTTTAAACCTATTTTTTTTTAACTTTTATAGTTAATTATATAAAGCCTTTATAACATATAAATTATCTAGCCACTATTAAAAAAAGGAGAATTTGTTTTTATAATTAGGTTCTAGACTTAATCTTATTAGCTTTTTTTTATTATGCTTTTATACTAAATATAAATATACCTTTAAGCTTATAATTACTTTTTATATAATTAATCTTTTAGGAATGCTGTTTAGATGCTATTATAACTTAGTTATTTTCCCTAAAGCTACTATTCTTTTATTTTAATACGTATTTTATAAGGATTTTTTTATTATATAAGCTGCCCTTATTCTTAGATTCTTTATTTGAAGTATTATTATAACTCTAACTAAGAGTTAGTCTTCTTTTAAGGAAGTTATTAGTTCTTTTAAATAGATTATAGCCAGTATGTATTAGTTTAGGACTACTTAAAAACCCATTAATTAATAAAAAGCTTATTAAAGAAATATTACTATTTAAAAAACTAAGTATATTAAATGCATTATTAAAATAATTAGTCTATATTTTTTTAGATAGGTAATAAAGAATAGTACCTAGATACTAAACTTAAAGCTAGTAGATAAGATAAATATTTAGTAGTTTATAATACCTTACTACCCTCAAAGGCAAGCCATAAAATAAAAGGAAAATAAAAAAAAAAGTAACTTATTTATTAATTATCTTTCTACCTAGACGTTTATGGCGTATCTTAGTTTAAGTATGTATTATAATAAGTTTTTTATTTATCTTTACTATAAAGTTATATTCTTATAATATATTTTTAGCCTTAGCTATTAGATATTACCGTTAATACTCTAAACACTTAACTATAGGTTATAATTGTAGTTATAGTTGTTTATAGCTCTGCTAATTTAATAATTATTTTATTTCTAATATTCTATTATTATTTAATCTTTAAGAGCTTTTTTTACTAACTAGTTTAAATAATAATAAAGTCTATTTTTTATAGTATAACATTCAAATACCTTATAACTCCTCTAGTATTAAATTAATTAGATTTTAAAATAGTTTATAAAGCTAAGAATTTTTTATCTTATTAAGTCTAGCTGTTAGCTTATTTTTATTATTTTTTATAATAGTATATTTTTTATCTAACTTATGTGTACTTAATTTATTCTTATAAATAGCTATATTATTTCTACCTTAAGCCTTATTAAGAGTCACAGGACGGAATATTAGTGAACTTAAGTATTAAAAGAAATTAGAAAGGCGTATTTTTTCTAGTAATATTTAATATTTTACACAGTCTACTTTTATTAACTTAATAGTTAATAGCTACTACTTTTTAGTACTATTCTCTAACTCGTTAGTGTATTATTTTATAGTTTATTTTATAATTACTAGCTATATTATTTTACATAAGTCATCTATAGCCTTTTTTTTTAATATAAGGTTTTATAAGATCTCTAGGATGCAGCTAATTAATTTATATATAGCCTAAGTAATTATAAATATAGGTTTTAATTTTATTTTCCTAAAGTCCTTAGTATTAAACTATAATATACTTTTATGCTATAGATACGGACCGGTGAACTTAATAATAAGAATTAAAATATCTTTTTATATTTTATATTAAAATTATTTAGCATAAGCGTTACTATTTCCGCTTAAATACTTATATAAATAATACTTTACTATTAGGCGGGTGAATTTATTAATATTATTTCTAATATATATTAAAAACTATTTTTAGAATTTTATTAAATTTTTTTTTATTTTCTTACTATACCTCTCCTGCAGAGCTGGTAGGAAGTTATTTTATAAAAAAAACTTATTATTATCACGCTTAATAATTTTAATAGGATTATAGTTTAGTTACTAGTTAATATAAAATACCACGACGCTTATTATCTTACTTTTTTTTTTATACTCTTAAAAAAAGAGTAGACGTCAGTAAAGCTTAGATTTAATATTAAAAATATAAATTAATATAAGCTATTATATATATTATTATCTGCTATTAGGAAAAGATCTTACTTATAGAGACTTAAAAGAATATCCTAGTTAAAATAAAATAGCTTTTAGATATTCTTAAGATTATAGGTTTATAAAAGACTTACTAACTTCACCTAGTTACTTAATTAAATATTAATATTAAATTTACTATAGATTTGAGATATTGTAGAGATTATATAATTAAATATTATAAACTAAAACTATTATATTCTTAGCATGTTTTTAGGGGCTGTTGCTTGAGTATTTATTTATATTATCTATCCTACAGCTAGCTATTTATTTAAATATAGAAATATTAAAGATTACTTAGCTAAGTAAAAATCCGTACTATTTTATAACTATTTACCTTTAATTTTTATTTCTTTATAAAGTGCCTAGCTGTTGTACTAGAAACTTAACTTAATTACTTAAGTTTAAAAGCAATATTATTTACTATTTTATTACTAAATTTCGTTCTTAGAAAAGTGTGTTATCTTAGGATGATAAAATAACTCAACCTATATCTAGCTATAGTTATTAAATAAAATCAAATCCTTTTAATTAGTCTAAAGCTTAATATATAGATATAATAGTTATATATTTTAGTTAGTATTAGCCTATCTTAGTTAGCACGTCTTAAGAGAAAAGAGAAATATCTTTATTATAAATATTATAAATCTACTATTACTTTTTATTATTGTATTCTAAATAATATAAATACTTTTTTAAAGTCTTTACTTTATAATTGCCCGTTATAAGCTCTATTTTTTTTCTAATTATTAAATTTTAATTCTTAAATAATAAATATTTGAATTTTTTTTTTATATCTTCTTGCTTTTTATAGTAGTAAAGTGCCTATTCTATACCTATTTCTAGCTAATATAGTTTATTATTTTTTATACTTAGTCTTTAGTGTAGACTACTTATAGTTAATAGCTTAAGTCTTTTTAAAAAATACTTTATTTTTTATATATTTTATAAAGCCTTTACTTATGTGTTTTATTAATAGGCCTATTTAGATCAACAGTTTACTCTAAAGTAAGTATATTAATTAGGAATTTTATTATTACTAGTTAATATAACTTAGTTTACTCATAAACAGAATTAATATCCTTAAGGTATAAAGTATTTAAGCTAGGTTTTTAAAGACGTTTCTTTTTCTTCTTCCTTTTATTAGGGGTTAATAGGTTTTAGTGTTTTATACTAGTAATACTTAGCTTTACTAGTTATAAATAAATTACTAATAAAGGAAAAAGAAAGCTGTTTTATAAAGAATAGAAAATAGTAAACACATAAACAGTTAAGCTCCTTAATTAAATTTTATTTTAGTAAAACTATTTTTATTAGTATAGCTTTCTTACCTCTATGGGTAAGTATATTCTTTTAGATAGTTAAAAAACTAAACTCACGCTTTATTATTATTATATATACTTAGTAAAGGGCTGAAGTTAAAGTGAGTTAGCTTTAAATAATTAATAGTACTTACCCCTAAGTATAGAAAATAGAGTATAAGTTTAATATTAAATTTTAATTAAGCAGCTAGTTTTCACCCCTAAGTGTAATAAACAAAATATTAGGTATAAATTAAATATATTATATAAATTAGCTATAATTTCTAAAAGGATTATATAAAGTATTTTTTTATTTTTTATATATTTTAGTAGTATACATATGCCTATGATCGTCCCTAGTGATAATAATAAAATAATAAAGAAGACTATAAATATATAAAGTAAATTATAAGAATAAAATTATATTAGCTACTAGGTCTATTTTTTCTTACTTAATTCTTTTTATTTTAGGTATTATCATGTATGGAACCTGATCCCTAGCCTTTATTTCCTACTTTTTTTTAGTTAGACTTTTATAACTAGAGTATATAAGTAGTCTCTTTATCTGTGCTAAAAATTACAGTATAGTATTAGCAATTATATATATAAATTACTAATCTATTAGGTTCTATTAATTAAAAAAAAATTTATATTCTTAAATTAAAAGAGCCCTATTCTACTGTGGTTTTGCTATATTTTTTATAGTTACTATTTAATAGCGTTTAGCTTAAGCACGTGTAGATTTAATATCTCTAAAAATAAATTAATAAATACTTTAATATTTCTACACTTTTACTTTAATAGTTACTATTATATTATATATAAATTATTTGTAACCTAAACTGGCTTTTATAAAACTATAATTATTATTTCATAATTATATTATATTAGTTATATAGTTATATAAGTTAATGATTATTTTTAGTGCTAAAACCCGCTCTTTACGTTAAAAGTTATAGAATTATTAAGTAATTATTAGATATGCTTAAGATATATCCACGTGCTCATATCTAACCCCGTATTATATAAAATTATATATTATATAATTAAACTCTATAAGCTATACCCTTTTTTTTAATTTATTTATATAAGTAGTTTTTTTAAATCTCTTATTACTATATAAGCTTACTCTAGTTTTTTATTATTATATAAGCTTATTTCTAACCTTTGTTATTATACAGGCTATATAAGCGAAGTCGCTATATAAGTAAATTTTTATTACTATACTAGTAAAGTTACTATATAAGTAAAACTATTATATAAGTAAATTTCTATTATTATGTAAGTAAAGTTATTATATAAGTAAACCTCTATTACTATATAACTAAACTTTTATTATTATATAAGTAAAAGTCGCTATATAAGTAATCTCTATTACTATATAAGTAAAGTCGCTATATAAGTAACTTATATATACTTATAAGGAACTTAAAATAGAAGCTAGGTTTAGAAAAAAGAAGCTAGTATTATAGAAATTATAGTAATACTTTTTACTCTTAAAGATAATAAGGCTTTTTATTTAAGCTATAGTAATATTACTTACTTTTAAAATAACTTAAATTCCTATCTCTAAAGACTACTTACTTAGTTTCTTACCTCTAGAGGGGCCTAGCTCTTGAATACTGTTACTTTCTTTATTAAAAGTTAATAGCGTTTAGTGTTTTATACTAGCTGTGTTTTGCTTTTATCTCTAGAGATAAGTATACTTTCTATTTAAAGTAAAAGATTTATATAACTTCTTATTTTTAGAAGCTACTTATTTTTATCTCTAAAAGTAATCTAACTTTACATCAATAGTACAGTTTAGGGACATAGTATAAATAATAATATTTCTAAGATATAGCGATTTGGCTTCGTTTTAGCTCCTAAATCGCTATATCTTAGAAACTACTCAACCAATGTTTATGCAACTCTCATGAAAGCTGTAATGTGTATATGAAAGCTCAAATTTCAATTTTTAGAATTTATCATTAAGTGGTTGTTGAGATATTAAGGTGGAAAATTTCGATATTTTAGTGAATTCTAAGATGCGCAGCTCGCTTGGGTGCGCAGCTCACTTATAGAATATAATACTTTATTTTAGTATTTACTTTTAGTAAAATATAATAGCTATAATAACTAAGTTTTATACTTATAATAACTTTTAGTAAAGTTAGAATAGAAACTTCTAATACCTATAGTAGTAATTAGTATTTATTTTTTACTTTTATAATTTTTACTTATAAACTTACTATAGTTAAGAAAATAAAGAAATCTAGAGCCTTTAACTTTTTTTAAAAACTAAGTATATGTAAAGCGAAAACACGTAAAAAAGTAGGTATAAACTAAAAAAAAACTAAGAAAATAGCTAGATTTCTTAGCTCTATATTAATATTACCGTCTAATAGTAACTACTTATTTATTTTAATAATAATTCATAATAGCTAACAAAGAAACATGAAGAAAAGTAGTAAGATTTAAAATAAAAATATAAAATATTGTGTAGTAAACACAACTGTATATAAATACTAATAGGATAGTATAATAAAAGAGTTATAATTACTAAAACTTAATAGCTATTACTTAAGTACGTGTTATAAAATAGTATTTACTAATAAAAACCAAAAACTAGCTTTTATTTATTTTATAGCTTTTATAAAAAATTATAGTGCAGCACTATAGTAATATAAATTACATATTAACTTATAATAAAATTATATATTAGTTTATATAAAACTGTAATAATAGCATTATATAAAAACTTAGTTTAGTAGAATTTAGTACTTATTTTTTATAATTACTATTACTTAGAAAGAGAAGTATGTACTATATATATTATAATATTTATTATACTATTAAATATAAAAATAGCCTATTTTTAGATTTATAAACTATTTATAGTATTTAAATTCTAGGATTTTGTAATTAGTCTGTAAATATATATATATATTCGAAAAATACTATAATAGCTTTTTAAAAATTAAATATCTATAAAATATAGAATATTAAAGTTAAAAGCTTTAAGAACATACTTAATATGCTATATAATATAGTCTAATCATAATAAACTTATTAGAAATTTAAAAGTTTTATTTTATATATATATTATTAATAAGTGGACTAAACACTCTTATCTTAAAATAATTAAAATTAAATATAGAAAAAGAAATATTTTATAAATATAGTTCTAACTCATAGCAAGTAACTGTGCTTATTAAACTAAATATAAAATTTATTAAATATTTAGTAAGTACTAACTAAAAAACATAAGAGTAAATAATCTTAAAGCTAAAAGTTAAATATTAAAAAATATAAGTTAACACTATTTATATTATATTATAAAAGATATAATTTAAGCTAAAATAACTATATTTATAATGTTAGTATTAGTTACCTTATGAAATAAAATTACTTACAGTCTTTAATACCTGCTTTAGCTATAATAAAATTTATAATATAAAGTTATAAAATAGTATAAAGACAATATTAACATTTACAAGAAAGTATTTATAAGTAGTAAATTAATAAGGTTAGAAATTATATTTAGTAGCAGAAAAATAACTCCTATAATTTTATCTCTTTATTTATAGATATAAAAATATATAATAAAGAAATTAGTATCTACTATATTATAATAATAATTATACTAGAAAGAAAGCTATCAACTTATAGAATTTACACTTTCTTATATTAGAGTAGTTTTTTAATTTAGGTCTAATATATATCTATTATAAAAAAGCCTTTCTTAAGGCTATATGTTATTTTAGCTATAATATATATTATAAACTATAGTACTTATTTATAGCGTCTTTAAACTTTTAGTCTTAATATTTTATACTAGAAAACTAGTATTTAAATGTGTAGAGCATGTTAGAGTATTATACTATTTTAAAGAGCTATAAATACTTTAATTTTTTTAAAGAAACGCCTTATCAGCCATTAAATACTAGAAAATATATCGTAATTTATATATTTATTAGAAATTCTGTGTGTTAAATTTTGTATATTAGATTTCATACATTAAATTCTATACGTTAGTGTATTAAGTTTAGTACTTTATTTTCTTTCTTTATTTTTTAAGAATTTTATCTCTAAAAATAAAGGCCTTTAAGCTAGTAATTTCTTAGCACTAGAAATTATTAAATCTATAGTTAATTTAAGTTTATTATATAATTATAATTACTTATAATAAATTTTTAGTTATCTAGTTTTATTTTACTCTTTATTTTTTAACTTTTAATTTTTTTTTTCTGCTTGTTTTCTACTGTCTATAGTAGACCTATACTTTTTATCTTATTATATATTTCTTAGCGTAAGTAATAAAGTAATTATATTTATATAATACTTACTATTTACTAATATAGATTTTAATATATATTATTCTCTAATAGATTTGCTTGTACTTATGCTATATATTTTCTTACTTTATTAAAGAATACTTTTAAGCTTAATATATTTACTAAACTTAATATACTTAATACTAAGCTTCTACTTAATTCTACTACTTCTACTCTAATATAATATCTAATTATTTTAGAAAAAAAGTGTAAATTGTGCTGGCCTTGTAATAAATATCTATAAAAAATTCCTACATTATTAAGAATATAGTAAAAATGTTTAATATAAATTACTAGTAGTTATTATAATACTCTAAAAACTCTAGTAATAAGTTAATATAATAAAAGACTAACTAAAAGCTAATTTTAGTTTAATTAAAGGCCTTTAAGCTCTATATTAAGTGCCTTAATAATTTTAAGTAGTTTTCTTTTATAAAAATATAGTAAGCTGCTATAGAATATATTTAAATTCTTTTATCTCTATTTAGTACTATTTTTAAGCCTTTTAGCTATAACTTTTTTAAATACTATTAAGTAGCTAATTTATACATTTAACACGTTAAATAAAAGCCTTAAGAACTTATAAAAGCTATCTCTTAAAAATAACATGTAATTAAGAATTTCTTCTAGAAGTATAAACATATAATAAATAAGCTAGAGTTAAAGCTAAAAAATATATAAAATATAAATAAGTATAAAACACAAATTAGTATTAGTAGTAATTAAGAAATTATTACTTTAAAAGTCTATTTTATTATAGAGTTTCTATTTAATATAGAGTAAAAACTTATTACTTTTGTAAAAGCTATTAACATAATTAACTAAAGTATTCTACTTTTTTATATATTACGTATAGTAGTAATTATATACTATAGTAGAAACTTCTTTATATAATACTCTTTTAGGTAATATTTCTAATTAGCTAATACTAATACTATAGTAGAATTATTATATCTATAAAATTTTTGCTTATACTAATTTATAATAAATCAGTTACCTTATTTTAATTATTATATAATTAAGTTAATACTTATACTGGTAAAGGTTATATTTAATATAGAAAAATAAACCTTATATATTTATTACTTCTCCTAGAAGCTATAGCTAAAGTAGAAGGATATTATTACTTAATTTAAGTAGTAATATAGTTATAAACTTAGATAGGCTACTATCTCTAACTTACTTAAAAATTACTATAAATATCTTAATAATGTATTTATTATTAGCTTTATAAGCTTCTATTAGCGCTCTAGTAAATAAAAACTACTTAAAAAGATATTCTTTTTATAGTAATAGTAGCTTAAAACCCGTGGATAATTTATCTCTAGTAAAGTTCTATAAATAAAAATAAAAAATCTATAGGTTATTCTCTTTAAATATATTAGTAAACTAATATCTAAGTTCTCACCCAGCTGGCTGAGCGGGTTTAAGAAGTAATTTAGTATAAAATAATATACTTAATATAGTAAGCTTATCTCTATTCTTATAGCTACTTATATTAAAATAGCTTTTATATAATAAACCTGCCTGCTTTTACTTATACATTATATATATAATATAAACGAAATTAGCTGCTCTTAAAGATAATAATCTAAAGCCTATATTATCTCTAAAAAAGGCTTTTAGGGCTTTTATAATTATATAATACTTTATAGAGTACTAAAAAGATACCTCTATTAAGAATACTATACTACTCTATTATTTAAAGCGGTAATTAGATCTTTAGTAAGTAGAATTTATAAATAAAGTACTCTAAATAAGTAGATAACTAGCACTAAAGGCTTTTTAAATAATTCTTAGTTAACTTCTCTTTATATAATAATTTAATAGTATAATAGAAATTACCTGGAAAAATTATATTATATAAAAGAGTTTCTACTATAGCATGTTTCTAAAAAGCTTAACTATAATTTTAACTTTCTACTTAAGATATTAAGCTCTAGCTATATAAATAATTAGCTTAGTATAAACTATATCTACTACTTTAGCAAGTATATAAAGCTTAGTAGAAAAAATAATAAGTAGAAAATATTAATATTTAGTAGCTATACTTTAAGGTTTACTTATAACTTTATTAATTTCTACTAGAGTTAAAAAGTATAGCCTTTTTTTCTAATATCTAATATAATATATATACTATAGCTGCTTAATGTTGTAGTTTTTTAGCTATTTAAGTACCATTATAAAAAATATATTAAAAGAGAAACTTAGCTCCTCGGTTACACTAGAAGCCGACTCAGCTATCAGCTCTAATACTGCTCAATCTCCAGAGCCATTGTCTACGCCACCAACAAGCGCCACCATTCCAGCAAGCATAACAAGCGAAAGTTCTCCTAGTCTATCATCATCCAGGAAAAGAGCAAGAGGAAACACTGCTCCAAATCGAGAAGCTATAGCAGCAGATCCTAGCACTTCCTACATCCTCCCTGAAGGATCAAAACGAGCGAAAAAGTCAAAACAAGCGTACTGTACTACTACCGTCGCTGTCAGCGCCTTTACAAGCTATTGGAGCAGCTTTTGCGCATCCTCGACACGTATCCATACAAAACGACTTCATCGAGATGAATTACCTCCAGAGCCAAAGACACTTCAAGAACTAGCCAACCACGCTCACCAATATGGCTTTAGAGGTGGCATGAGACGAGAGATCGACACACTACGGCGGCAAGGAGCTTTTACTAGAATTCTGAAATTAAACGTCGCTGGCAATCAGATCCTGCCACTAATCTGGGTGTTCAAATACAAATTCGACTCAGACGGCTATCTCATCAAGTACAAAGCTCGCCTGCGTGTACGAGGTGATCTACAATCAACAGAAGAAGAGACCTACGCAGCAACCCTAGCAATTCGTACATTCAGAGCCTTGATGGCAATTGCTGCTGCATTCAACCTGGAGATTCGCCAGTACGACGCTGTCAATGCTTTTACCAATGCAAAGCTTCATGAAAAAGTGTTTTGTCAACCTCCAGCAGGATTCGAAGAAGCAGACTACATCTGGCAGTTACATCGAGCGCTATATGGATTAAAGACCTCGCCATTACTCTGGTACAAAGAACTTACAAAAACACTTGAGCAGCTAGGATTACGGGAAATCCCAGACGTCAACTGTCTGTACGCCAACGACAAGCTACTAGTCTTCTTTTATGTAGATGATATTGTCGTTTTAGCCAAGCCTGCTCATCAGCAATACCTCGACAATTTCGAACGACAACTTCTCAAACGCTATCAAATACGTGCTCTAGGAGACCTATCACTACTCTGTGGAATCCGGGTAATACGCGATCGAGAAAACGCCAAAATCTGGCTTTGTCAAGACAGCTACATCAGCAAATTAGCCAGCAAATTCGCTCCCACCAATGGATGGAAACCACAAGCAATACCCTTGCCTGTTGAAGAGCTACTCCCTACATACGAGCCAGCAAATCACGCTCGACTACACTACTACGCCCAGATGGTAGGTTCAATTGGATATATTGCTAACGCTACTAGGCCAGACGTTGCCAAAACTCATTCCAAGCTTGCTGAGTTTCTTACAAATCCCTCTGACAAGCACCTGAAAGCAGCGCTTCAAGCACTAGGATACTTGATTCATACAAAGTCGCTTGCAATCGAGTACAATACAGAGGCTTCAGCACCGGAGATTCACATAGAGGACGAAGAAGCACCCACGTTTTATGGAGCATCTGATGCTTCATTTGCCGACGACAAGGTTACACGAAAGAGCTCACAAGGCTTCATCTTCTTTCTTTATAGAGGACCTATCGACTGGAAATCGAACCTGCAGCGCTGCGTCACCAAGTCTACTACCGAGTCTGAATTGCTAGCCGTCTCGTCTGCTGCTACAGATCTAATCTGGTGGTGGAGAACCTTTTCTGAGATTGGCTTCCATCCTGGCAATCAGCACCTGCTATTCTGCGACAACAAGCAAACAGTCAGGCTTCTTACAGCCGAAGCACCAAAGCTAAAAACGCAGCTCAAGCACGTCGATGTACACCAGAACTGGCTACGGCAAGAAGTACAAAAAGATGCAATTACAGTACAGTGGCTGCCGACAAGCAATCAGCCGGCAGATGGGCTTACAAAGATCCTCCCTCGACAAAGACACGAACACTGGATGAAGCTCTTAAGGCTTACAGACATACAACATCTCATTGACCAGGCCTCATAAACCTGCCTATCAAGCAATCTAGCCAGTACACACGAGGCTTACATGGCGGTCTCATCTAGCCAGTACACACGGAGCTTACATGGCGGCTCTCATACACTACATGGTTGGCACCTGAATAACTGATGGCGAAAAAGAGCGAGGGACGCCTCCTCTCTCCATCGACAGCTTCTCAATCAGGAATCGATCTCCGCCGCACAGAGCAGAGAGGGCCTCTTTACAGAGAGCCTAGATTCCACCTCTCCATGCCGCACAGAGCTAGAGAAGCAAGCCACGGCCGCACAGTGCCAAGGCAGACACTACCCTGGCCGTACAGTGCTGGGAGCAATGGCCGTACAGCGCCTTATTACCACTACAAAACGTCTCTCTAGCCGCACAGAGCCAAGACACTACTACTTAGGGAGACTATCATGTACTACTCAATCGAGAAAGGACCCGGGGGCCAGGACAGCTTCAAACTACGTTCGAATCTGAGGGGGTGTGTTGCCGTGAGAGCGACCTCCTGGTCGGACATACTATTAGCCGGCTTGGCAATTCTTTGCTGTATATAGACTCTTCTTGCCCTCTAGATTCTCAGGTCCTTAATGCAATCTTGTTCAGTTTCTCAGCCGCTCAACAAGCTCAATTTACGGTAACATTACATATAAAGTTAAACTAGATTTATATAATTACTAGTTTTTTTATTTACAATACTAGTAGTTTAGCTTTTAATTATACTTTATTTTAAACTTTATAGTACACTTAATAAAGTTATATAGCTAGTTTATATTTACTAAGTTTTGTTACTACTTAGCTAATAGTTTATTAACTATTTTTTAAATAATATTAAGTAAAAAGAGAAATTCTTTTAAATTTAGCTTAAGTATATACTATTTTATTAACTTTTTTTTAGTTTCTATTAAATTTATTAAATTAAGTTTAATATTATGTTAGAAAGTAATTTTAGTGTATTATATTTATAAACTTAAAAAAAAATGTTAAAAGCATGTATAGTAAATTAAAAGCCAAATAGTTAGTTTATTTTAAAAGCTTAAATAGTAAACTATATTTAAGCTTTTTTTAAAAATTAATTATAAGTTAGTAAATAAAAACATTATAGTATTAAATATCTTAACACGTAGTTTTAGTAAACTAATTAGTTTACTTATTAACTAGCTTACTTATAAAATATATTATACTATATTTAAATTTATAACGTAAAAACTTTTAAAAATAAATATATTAAATAATTTAAATTATAACTATATTACTATTATTATTATAATTTTTATTATAAAATTTAAGTCTTAAAAAATTATAAAAATATAATAAGTATAAGTATAAAGTTTTTATATTAATATTATTATAGCTAGTAACTTTACGTAAGTAATTACAAATAATTATAAGTAAAAGTAGACTATTTTAAAGCTACTTTAGTATAAAGAAAAAAAAGTAAAAAAAAAAATTATTAAAACTTTTATAAAGTTACTTTAAAGTACTAGTAAAAGCATGCTATATAATGTTATATAACTTAGTATATAAAAACATTTTTTATAAATATAATATATAACTAGCTATTATAAGTATAAATATACTTACTCTAAAATAATAGTTAGTATATTTTACTTGTAAGTATTTAGTATTAGCACTAAAATATAAAAAAGTTATAAAATTAAAAAAAAGTAATTAAAGTATTTATATATAGTTATGTTTTAAATAAAAATAAAAATAAACTTAGTTTAGCTAGTTTTTAACTAACGTATTTCACAAGCGAGCTGGTCAAACAAGCGAGCTGATCACTTTGCCAAGAAATTACGAAAATCTTAATAACTTTATCAATTCTTAATATTTTTTAATAGAAATTTAAAATATATAAAGCTATATACTATACCTAGCTAGCATTAAATCTATAGTATAATTATATTATTAATTAATTTAATTACAATAATTAGAACAAGTTTTAATAAAAAAGTATATAGATAATATGTTTTCTTTAAACCTTAATAGAACTTTACAAAAATTTAATAACTTATTATTACACTTATAAATTAAGTTAATAAATTAGTAAATAGTAGTAGAAGTTAATACTTATCTAGATATTAAAATTTAGGGGCCGAAAATAGCTTCCTATAATATAACTAATAAAATCAGACTAGTTATAAACTATTAAATATTTTACTATAAAAGTAGATGGTGTGGAGTAAATAATAAAAATTATTAGTATAAGAATTTACAATATTCTAATAGAATAGGATTATCAAACCTGTTTTTATTAAACTTTTGGTCTTAGTTAAATAATTAAATTAATTAATAATATAATTATACTATAGATTTAATACTAGCTAGGTATAGTATATAGCTTTATATATTTTAAATTTCTATTAAAATATATTAAGAATTGATAAAGTTATTAAGATTTTCGTAATTTCTTGGCAAAGTGATCAGCTCGCTTGTTTGACCAGCTCGCTTGTGAAATACGTTATAGTTTTTAATAATATTACTTTAAATTACGTTAATATTAGTTTATTTAATACTTTATTAAAGTATAAAATAAACTTATATATTAATAAAAAAGAAAATATAGTTATAAAACTTCTTAATTAATATTTTTTTAATACTATAAAAAAAGAGGTTTTTTTATATTTATTTTAAGATTATAAAAGAAAATTAAATAAAACTTAATTTTATTTTTAAAAAGTATTTATAATATATTTAATAAGCGAGTGACGTGGATAAGTAAGCAATATATCTTAAAACTTACCTAAAAATTAAGAATTTGTACATGAATATCTCAACAACCACTAGACAATAAATTCTAGAAATTTAATGAGTAATTAATAGTACTTTAAAGTAGTAGCCATTAGATTTTTAAAGGCTAGCAATTAATGGTTATCAAGATATTTAAGAAAAAGTGAATTTAGGGGCCAAAATAATACTATCTCTATACGTATTAATTACTAACTCTTAAAAATTTAATAGTTACTATTTTAAAGCACTGTCAATTACCTATTAAATTTCTAGAATTTATTATTAAGTGGTTATTAAGATATTCATGTGCTAATTCTTGAGATTTTAGTAGTTTTAAGGTACGTTACTTACTTATCTACGTCACTCACTTATTAAAAACGTTAGTAGTTTTATAAATTTTTAAGTTAAAATTTAAATAAAATACTATTATTATATACTTAAGAAAACTATATTAAATTTTTTAATAATTAAGTAATAAAAAGCTATTATACTATAGCGGAAATGCACAAAGCACGATACTATAAAGTCATAAAGTTAAATATCAGTTTATTAGTTCTACTAGCTATAGAAGTAGGTAAGAATATTCTCTATCTACTAACTAATATAATTACGTGATACTATGCTATCATGTAATATTATATAGTAATATTCTTTTATATAGTGCCTTCAGCCCGTATATGTAACATATACTTAGCTTTTAAATACATTTTAATTATAATTAAAAAATATAACTAGTATATTATATAATTTATATAAAAATAAAATAAATATAAAACTAAAAAAAGGTACTATAAATAAAATTAACTAACATATTTTATAAGTAAGCTAGTTACTTTAAAATTTACTAAAAATCGAGATTTTTATATTTAAATATTTTAATACCTACTTAATAATAAATTATAAAAACTAAATGTAAGATTTTTTTTATATTTTATAACTTTTGTTAAAATTTTTAGTTAATCTAATAAGTAGTTTTTAAAATGTTATAACTAGATTAAGTTTTAGTTTTAAAATCTTACTATTTTAAGAACTACTTATTAAATTTATTTAAAATCTTAAAAAAGGTTGTAAAATATAAAGTAAAACTTATATTTAAAATTTTATAATTTATTATTAAATAGACATTAAAATATTTAAGTATAAAAATCTCGATTTTTAGTACATTTTAAAGTAACTAGCTTACTATTATAGTAACACTTTGTTAGCACTTTTTAATTATTACTTAATTATAATACTTTAAAGTAGCTTTTTAACTTTTATAATATATTAATACTTTTAGTTTAAAAAACCTAATAGCTTACTAATAAATATTTAGAATATAAAAATATATACTTAAAACTAATTATAATAAATAATTTTTTAAAAACTTAAGTAAAGTAAAATATTACTTATATTATGAGTAATTAAAAAAAATTAATACTTTAAATTTTGTTTTAACTTTATTAGTTTAATAGCTATAGTAAAAAATTTATTAGACTTATTTTTTTTTTATATTAAGCCGTAACTTCTAAGTAGTCTTTTATATTAAAAACTTTTAAGCTAGTTACTTAATAGCCTTTTAAACTTATGTACTAATTTTTTGTTAAAAAAAAATTAAGTATAAAATTGTAAAATAATAATGTTTAACTTTATTAAAATCTAGTTAAACTTTAACTTTTTGTTTTAAAAAATTTAATTCCACACTTTTTTTATACGCGTTTAAATGTTATTTTTTATATATTTTTTAATACTAATAGTATAGTAAAAGCAGCATTGGAATTCGGCAGGGTAGTGGGTATGGACGAATATAAGCAGCTTGTAGAATATTACGAACGGTAATAAACAGCAAGCTGATACAGGCCAAGACGTGGTGAACGACTTGAAGAACGACTACCAGCAGCTGGCAAAGAAGAACGCCATGGAGATGGACGCTAGGCGAAAGGCAGAACAGATGCTCCGAGACAGTAGGAGGAAAGCGGGGGTGCTTGCCGAGACTGTGAGATTGTTTGAGCGACACTCAATTGTTAAGCAATAGATCGTTGACACTTGTCACACAGTCTTTGTTTAGTTGGAACATATTGTGCAAGTCTTTGATAACACCCTCGCGTAATCATTGAAGCCTCCAACTCGGATTACCCCTGGGCATACTCTCTGCTTCGAAGTAACCTACACTTAGTTTATTATAGTGTACTACGAAGTCAACCCCGACACCTCACCGTAAGGGTTCGACGTAGGTAAGTAGGCGCCCCCCAGAGGAGCTAACCCGTAACATAGAAGTCAACGAGAAAATTGCCAGTGCAACATGAAGACTTTATTCTCAAACTGACGATAAAGCTACGGATATCTGGGATGACGTCTCGGCCTGAGCAGCAGTCACACCACCTCATTCCCGGTCGTGGAATCTTGATACGCCATGTCAATCTTGAATTTGGAATACCGCAAGAGCTCGATTGTTATTGTATGCGCGTGTTAGTCCTGCAGCCAACCATCCAATTCGTTCCCCGTAGTCTCCCTACTCCATCAAACGTCCTTCACAAGTCGATCGAGTTCGCAGGACGAGCAAGATTTGCACGCCAATGATGCTTGTTGGTGGGGTCTTTCTGGTACAAGTTCACCTCGAAGAACTCGTTGTGTTCATCGCACTTGAAGTTCTTGTAACTGATTCAACGTTAGACCTTGGTTTGACTATCCGATAGGATGAATCATATAATGACATACGAGTTCAACTTCTGGAAGTTTGCCCGGATCAAGTCGTCCTCAGCAATCTCGATGAATGCTTCGTCCTTCCCTTCGACTGGGATGAAGTAACGTCTACTCTCAAGCGGGCCGTAGTTGACTTGGCGGACGAGTTGTACAGCGTAAGGTGGCTTCAGATCAGCGAGATTGACACCCTCGTCGTTGCTTGTGTTCAGAGAAGAGGCGTTGGGGAATACTGCCCAGGTCATAAAGGCTGTGAACTTGGCTTCGTGATCGAGGTGCTGGGGGCGGTATGCCTTGGCAGAACCACAGCAGAAGAGAGAAGACATTGTGATCGAATGGAGGATGGAAAGAGCCCTGAAAAAAGACTTACAGGTGGCCCCCTTTCTCATCTTATATTTCTTGAGGCTATCACAACATTGCCGACTCCGTTACCACCCAAACTAGCAATTGAAGTCAAATCCGGCTTGTGATTAGCTTCGCTAACAATTTGAGGCCTACTATGCAGCCCGACATGCAGGAAACTGCATGACTCCGAATCTGGAAAGGCGCATAGATTTGAGGCCTACTACCATGCAGCCTGACATGCATGAAAGTGCTCGACTCCGAATCTGGAAAAGCACGCAGGTTTTGAGGCCTACCATCCAAACCAGCCAATCATTTTGCCTTCACCCCTGTACAGATCTGCCGATCGGCCTGGTCCGATAATGTATAAAATCACCCTCTCCTTTATCACCTCTCTTTCCTTCCCTCACAGTCGGCCCCTGGAGGTGCAACCGCACTCACTCTTTCACATTCCGCCGACTCGTTTCACTCCTTCTGGAATCTTTTTGGCCATCTCCTCTGTTTACTCTTCTCAGCGGGCTAAATCAATCCTCCCTCTTTTCGTGTAGTGCGTTTCTATTTCTAGTCAGAACTCACCAGGCTCAACCGGACTCGAA
Organism: Zopfia rhizophila CBS 207.26; assembly: GCA_010093925.1. NCBI lineage: Eukaryota > Fungi > Ascomycota > Dothideomycetes > Zopfiaceae > Zopfia > Zopfia rhizophila. The sequence goes on from ML994648.1 coordinate 54,870, forward strand.
AATCATCTACTCCAATCTTTCCAGTTCATCGATCCTGCATGGGTCCAATCCGGGAATGGAGGCCCCTTACCGGAATATGGCTGGGGTCCGTCAAGTACCACTGCGCCTGCTGGACAGGATGGTAGAGTGCAAGGAGAGATTTGGCCAACGACTGCCCAATTCTTGAAAACAATGAGATCTTCAACCACTCTTTACAAAAACCAGAACATGGCAATGATGTTCTCCAAGGATCGGGTTTACTTGCGGAGGCTTCTAGCTCCCTCGCTACCGCCGAGACAGCTAATGATGCCTTTCAATGCGAAGTATGCCCACAGACATTTCCCAAGCGGCATCTCCTGAAGTACACACTTCCCATCACCACTCCAAGTTACTGATGGTACTAACATGATTCCGGTAGCACGCATCTCAAGAAGCACTTCCCACCATTCAAATGCACGGTGGGCATATGCGACCAAGCCTTCCGGTACAGAAAGGACCTTGAGCGCCACCGAAAAGCCAAACACTCAGAGACAGTTCAAGGGTCCACGCTGTTATACTGTCCGTACGAAGGATGCAAGTTCTCCATCGAACGGGGCACCGGCTCCTCGAGGAAGGATAACCTTAAGAGGCACATCCGGACACAGCATGGAGAGTGAATTTCAGGATAACAGTGCAGTGTAGTGGACCGAAGATAGTCAATGGAGCAATCATACCATACCAACTTGTTATACTGAATGCGTGCTAAGACCCGTTCAGGGGTACTTGCTAGCCGATTTCCAGCTCTATAACCCCCTATCGTCCTTGCTACCTCTCCGCCACGCGAGAATTATAGCATGGCCACTGCTCTTGCAGTATCGTCGTATGTGCTTTGTATAGCGGTCCCGGTATCATAGTTAGTGTGTCAGGGTGGCCAGTAGTAAGTAATACCGTCAGTAACTACTATAGTAGCAACCTCCGCACTTACAGTAAGTAAGTAAGTAAGCCCTAGGACTCGCAGTAAGTCAGTAAGAAGCTTCTCCACGCAGTAGTTACTACATATAGCATATAAATTTGGTGTTGAGTTGAGATCGACTTTTAATGTTGGAAAGGCCAAAGTTGCCAGGTAAAGTTCTAAAAAGTTGATAACTTTTGCCGAGGTTGCTCAAATCTGAGAGCTCTCATTGGCTCGGAGATGGATCAACTAATTTTCCGGACTTTGCTCGCCAACGCCAAAAATGTACTTCGACCATTAATATAAACTCACCAATATCAAATCCTATGGATAGGCACGTTATTTGATCTTCTTGACGCCATCCTTCTCTTCTCCTCCTCCTCCTCCTCCTCATCTATCTCATAGTAATACTCTGGACGTTTCCTACCATGCGGTGGCCTCTCGAACTCTTATTCGCGCGCAGCAGCAATCATCCCGTGCATCATCATCCTCTCACGATTCCTTACCTGCCGACACAGCAATCGCCTTCCTACATGATCCAAACCAGGCTAGAAATACCGCAGACTTTGAGATTGCCTGGAATCACATATATTACCGGCACACAAAGATTTCGCCTAGCTGTGTTGGCTACCGCGTGCGGCACAAAAGTAAACTCAGTAGACAGAGGAAGGAATCTCCTATCTTCAAACATAGAGCTGATCTTACCTGGAAGCCATCTGAAGGGCCTAAAAAAGGCTTTGGCTCTGCAAAGTCTGCTATAGGCACTGCTTACTTAATAATATAAAGCTTATTTCAACAACCGCGCACATTATTAGCCACCTTGCTAAGAAACACAATATTTTTATCAGTGAGGGTGCTAGTTCTGAGGTAAGTAGCTAACCACCTATTTCAGGAGCTAGAGAAGCAATTACCTACCAGTCTTAAGAGAAAGACAAACTGTAGCTAGCTTGACTAGATTAGACGATTATATAGGACTAGAGCTTCCGGAATGCAGTATTACCAGAGTTAAGATTAATTCTAACCTAGAATTAGTCTTAATTACTTTCTGCTCTTCTAAAATCATATACTACAGTGTCAGAATATGTACGTAGTAGCAACACTCCAGGATTATAAAAAAGAGATCTTAGAGTTGCTTACTATAGCTAGTAGTAAGATCTCTTTAAGCTGCGATATTTAGAAGTCATTAAATAACATTTACTTCTTAGGGGTAGTTACTCATTTTATTAGTAAGTTAAACCATCTAATTTTGGTAACAGAACTAACAAATTAGATGCTAACTTACACTAACGTGATATTCTCATTACCCTCTAAGACCTCCGTGGCGATTATACTAGTAAGATACAGGCAAAAGTCATTACTTAAGTACTAGAAAAATACTCTATAATTGAAAAGTTTAATTGCTTTATTGGAGATAATATGTTAAATAACAATTTAACCTTACGCATCTCAGTACTGCGCTGAACGGTAGGGTTAAGCTAATAAGTAACCACCAAATTCAATACGCCAGCCATATTATCAATCTCGTTATTAAAGCTATACTGTATAAGCAGAGCGTGAGCTAGTTTAAAGCAGAGCTAGCTAGAGCAGCTCCTAAAAAAGAGTTTAAGATGTTTTGAAAGCGTAGTGTAGTAGGAAGGCTTTATAACTTTATAAGAGTAATCCTTAACTCTTATAAACATAGGGAGTTCTTTATGGAGATTTAGAAGAGAAAGTATGAAGACAACGACGTGGTCTTTAACCTCGTACTTAACCTCATTAAGGATAGTGAGATACGCTGGAATTTAGTGTATTTTATACTCCTATGCTGCTACGAGCTCTGTGACGTAATTGATCTCTTTTTTCAATGCTATAAGCATGGCACCCGTAAGATAGAAGAAGGTTACAATCCTTTTAGCGAGCCTCTATTAGATGACAATTGGAAGGACGTAAAACGTCTTATCGAGTTCCTTAAGCCTTTCAACGACATGACGAAATGATTAGAAGGTAATGCAGGATTCGGCTTACTTTGGAAGACTCTTCCTCACCTTCAACTCCTTGATCGCCATATCCGACAGCTAGTGGATGAGACTGATAGTGAGCCTGATGATAGCTTCTTGAAACAGGCCACAGCGCTCGGCCAAGAGAAGCTTACTACGTACTGGATAAAGCTTCTATTTGATGGCACTTAATCACCTTACACTATTGCCACCGCGCTACACCCTAAGCTCCGTGAGAACTGGTTTCAGGATAAGTGGCGGGAGTTTCCTGAGTACGTCAAGCGAGCCCAAAAGTCGTTGAAGGCTGCATTTGATGAAGCCTTAGCAGCAGAAGTTGCTAACGACGACGCTGACGACAGCGTCGCCCCACCGCCAAGGAGGAAGAAGCAGCCAGGTGATGAGGACTACGATGAGATGAATGATAATATACTAGAGGTTGACGAGGAGTATATGTACGGCGCTGGACGAGCTTCAAAGAAGCAGGCAAAGCAAAAACAGTTTGCTACAGAGCTCTCTCGCTACATTGACGCTGACAATCGCAAGGCTGACACCACTGCTCAAGCAGAGCTTATTTGTCAACCCATGGAGTGGTGGCACCGTAGCGGTCGAAGCCTCTATCCTCTACTCTACAAGATCGACAGGAACCAGCTCGCTTCTACGACAATTGAGGCTTTACAACTCCAGAAGAACTGGCTGCTCAACAATGTGGTGTTTAGCCACCTTAACAATCTAGCAGCAAGGCTGGAAACGCGGGAAAGGACTCAGGTACATGAAGAGCTACAGGACTCGGAGTTGCAAGACTCTGAGATGCAGGAGGACGAAGATGTAATGGAAATTGACGACGACGACGTAGTTGACTAGTTTTCAGCTCTATGCCAAGACTTATATAAGAGTTACTACAGTACGTTCAGTAAGTAAGCTTGATTTTGAGCAGTAAGTCAGTAACTAACCTGCCTACTACAGTAGCAACTCCAAAAAAGCTACTTTACTTCTCACTTACTTACTACTGGCCACCCTGTAGTGTGTAGGCAGTGACAAAGTGCTATGAAACTGGCGATATTGCTCTCAAACTGTTGACGTAGCAAGTTCGATGGGAAAGATCCGGGATGCGAAGGGTTTGGCGTCATTTTCACGTGCCCACTGGCGGTCTGGGGTGAGGACTGTGGGTTCCTAGGCATCCGTGAGTACCCCCGTTCTCTAAATGCTTAGCATGAGTAGGAGATAGAATTAATTAAAAATGAATGGTTTTAAGGCAGATTCAGCTCTTCCTTCTTCTAGCGTGTAAATTCGTCCCTATGGGGCCATAGTCGGCGGCGGGGCTGCAGTTGCTCAAGCAGCGACGACTAGCATTAACAGCCTCAGGGGAGATTTTGCCCTTCGTGGGCGGGACGGTCGTTGGTATTCTTTGATGTTGCGCGGAGCCCTCTCAGGGAGCCCGAGTTCAATATCCCCTTCCTCTTCTACCCGTTCAATCCATTATGTACAGTCTTCGTTCAACCCATCAATGAGAAGCGAGATTATCAGAGCCGTCTATTCCAGAAAGTTATCGGGATATATTTTCCTACTATAGCATCAACATTATTCTTTTAACGACATATCAAAGACCGCGCAACATCTACGCCCCTTAGATGTTTCAGGCTATGCAGGAGAACCACGGCGATCCGTCCCCCGCCGTTCAAGTATAAAACTAGAACTACCGCTTGACGTACGCGAAAACCCAGGGTGCGGTGAATTTGCATGTAAGCCGCAATTGAAGTCATCAAAGACATTATATAGATGTGTAAATATCAGTGTCACAAACCTATTTCGGGGACGGAGTGGTGAATGATGTTTCAAGTAGATGTATGGAGAGGGTGAGACTCCGCAAGGACGATCCAATTATTTCTTCCCCGACGAGAAGAAATTGGAAATCCGCTTTTCTTTTTTTTTTTATCAACCGCCGCCGACCTACTGCTGATGCCGGTGCGATCCGTCCCTCGCCATTCAAGGTTCAAAACTAGAAGTAACGCTTGACCTACGCGGAAACCCAGGGCGCGGTGAATTTGCATGGAGGCCCCAATTGAAGTCGTCGAAAAGCTTGTTGAGTGTTTTCGGATCGTAATTTGTATTAGCACCTCCTGGAGAATTGGGTCCGTCTGTGGCATCTTCATCACTGTTTCGTCCATGTACGGGTTGAGGCTGCCGAGCAACATTTTGTTGGCGTCGTGTTTCCAAGAACACTCATCGATGATATCTTTATGGAGATTGTATTAGATATTGCGTTTGATGAAGCTGAGGGGGATGTCGCTTACTCAAGCTTAGAACTCTTCTGGTCAGCGTGCACGGCCGGTCAGTTTGCACACTTAGTCAGCCACATCACCACTCCAAAAATGAGGCCACGAAGTCCTTCTGCACGCGTCCTCGTCGCCGTGGCTGGAAATATTCATCAAGGAGGTTTCTCTGATGGATAGCTAAGTGCAGAGGCGATGGATGATAGCTTGCAGCTCGCCGCTGCGGGCTGTTGGGGCGCGAAATCGACGCGATGAAATTTTTCATCGACGCGCCGACCGCACCACAACCACATCACCTACTGCCTCCGTTTGGGCGATGCGATCATCCATCTAGGGAGGCTCATCAAGGGAAACCGGGATACGAAAACCACCCGACGTACGACTACCTGGCTCGCAGCCAGGCCCGAAACTGGCCTTATCCAGCCAGCCGATGTGGACGCGTCCTAGGCGTACGACAGGACACCCTTGGGCTTGCACTAGCTCTGAGACCGAGAGAAGATATGGCGAGGGCGTAGGGAACCTCTTTTTATGAGAACTTGTTAAGGTTAACGGGTCGCAGATCCCTCGTACGAAACTTGTTAAGGCCCTGAAGCCTCCAACCGCGAAGAACTTGTTAAGGCCCCATCTAGAGAACTCGTTAAGGCCCCTCCACGATGGCCTATCCGGTACACTCAGGTGACTCAGAGGAGGGTCTTAATAGGCGTGGTGCGCGCGACCTGGACGACCGGACGGCTCGACGAGGCGGGTCACCGTTGGTGGCAACACGGGCAAAGCTCTAGGTGGTGGAAACACAGGCCAGCTTCGACGGCCCCCAACGAACCTAGGTGACTCATAGGAGGGTCTTAATAGGCGTGGTGCACGCAACCTACGAAAGGACAGCGTCTAGGCGACTCACAGGAGGGTCTTAATAGGCGTGGTGCACGCAACCTACGACGAGGACAACGTCTAGGCGACTCACAGGAGGGTCTTAATAGGCGTGGTGCACGTAACCTACGACGAGGACACAGTCCAGCGGTGGGGGGAGGCTTTGGAGGAAACACAGGCCAGTCGGACGAGGACTCGACGGTTAGAGACACAGGCCAGCTCATACGAAGGGGGGACACAAGCTTGGTTAGTAGGGAGGGTGGAGCAGGTTGTCCGGCGTGGAATCTGGTCTGTAGCCCACTCTGCAAGACACGGTCGGCCTGTTATGAGGAGACTCTTCCAGGCAACGCGAAACGGGAACCAGAGGTGTGTCGGGAGTTGCGCCCTGGCATTACAACTGGCCTCCCGCGGGGCGTAGTGCGTAGTAGCCACTGCTGGCTCTAGGCCTGGTTGGCAGGCAGGATCACGTCCTAGCCAGGGAGACTACTGCGTGGCTCGAGAGAACGGATGCGCGTGTCGGTGCATCAACAGACGGAACCGTTCGTGAGGACGGCACGCTGGTGAGATGTGCTTAAGGAGCAAACAGGAGTTACCCAGGCGGGAGAGGTTTGGGCTGGCCTTAACCGTGGAAGGTGTGTGAGGCGTCCAAAAGGTGTGACGAAGCCACTGGAAAACTGGGGTAGAGGCCTGGATAAGCAGGCATGTCGAACTCTACTGTATTACTAGCATTACTAGCTAATATATAACTACCTGCCACCGCAAGACAGCTCTTTGGGGCAACTGTTGTACCAGTAGTTGACTACGCGTCCAACGTATGGATGCACGAGTACGGGAAGACAGCAGCGCCATCGATGAACAGGGTGCAGCGGATCGGGGCACAAGCCATAACGGGGTGCTTCCGGACGGTGGCCACCGCAGTGGCAGAGGCGGAGGCTAGCATACGCACCGTAGCCGAACGTCACGCGGAACGAGCGTCCCGAATGTGGGGAGACTTCTGTACGCTGCCGGAGACCCACCCTCTCACGAAGTGGGAGCTCAGGGCCTTCAAGAGGTTCAAATCACCACTCCAAAGAATCGCCCTGGCACACCAACACACGAACACAGAGAGAATGGAGACCATTCTACCCTACGTGGTAGGTCCTTGGGACCCACGCGTGCCGGTAGTAGTGGAGCGAGATAGTCCAGAGGTGGCGGAATGGATAAATGATGGCAACAGCTTCCAAACCGTAACGAGCGCATCTGTGCGGAACGGTGTAGTTGGAATAGGGGGAGTGATCTACAACCCTGAGGGTCAGGGCGGTAAACCAGTCCCATTCTCAACTACACTAGCCCCACGGACGGAACAGAACCCGTACTTCGCAGAGCTAGCAGCTATCGCCACAGTGCTTAAGGGCCTACCCACACAGCTGACAGGCAAACAGATCAGGATCTTCACCAGAAACCGAGCGGCAATACTTGCGGCCAGCCACCCTAGGAGACAGTCAGGCCAAAGCTACATTGGACAAATTTACAGAGCAATCCGCAGCCTCGAGGCGAGAAAGAACCAGGTGATAATGATATGGACACCGGCCGAGGTCAACTTCAAACTGGGACGGAGAGCAAAGAAGGCAGCCAAGAAAGCCACGATACAAGGCCGAACGCCACAGGTACTGGCTCAACAATCCAAGTCGACAATCGTAAACACAATCATTGCCACGCAAAAACGAAAGAGAGGACTGCCAGAGGGAAGTGGCGAATACTCAAAGCGACTGGACAAAGCATTACCGGGAAAGCACACCCGACAGCTATACGACGCCTTTAGCAAGAGAGATGCCACAGCGCTAGCACAACTACGCACTGGAAAGTCCCGACTCAATGGATACCTGCACAGCATTAGAGCCGTAGAATCAGACCTCTGCGCCTGCGGCCAGGCAAGAGAAACGGTAGAGCACTTCCTTTTCCGATGTACAAAGTGGGATGCACTTCGCACGCAGATAATGAACCAATCAGAAACGAGGAGAGGGAATCTATCATTTCATCTTGGAGGAAAATCACCGTCAGACACAGCGGAATGGGCTCCAAACCTAGATGCTGTGCGAGCTACAGTTAGATACGCCAAGGCCACTGGACGACTGGACCCAACGTACGAGGAGAACCAACCAACTAACACAGCATCAGCATAATCAGCTAATCAAAATCCCAAACACGACCAACATGACTACAACACGCGCTCTCGCTAACCAGCAGGATACGCTTCATTCGCCGGCACAAGGACATTGAACACTTGGGGAAGGGCCTCAAGAACGCTTGCTACTAACCACACCCGAGAAGCGCCATCAAGTGGTTACAGGTAAACATGCAGAGTCCAGAAGACGTCAGAATAGGGGCTGGGGGAGTCTAAGGCAATTAATGCAAGAAATGTAATCATGTGATAGTCTGTACTAGTGCCCTTTAGGCTTAGAGCCGGGCGGAATTAAAATCATCCATCCATCCACTCCAAAAATGACATTATTCGCAAATATATAATTGTCAAGATCGCTTCGATTTGTGGTGTAATATGCAACTGAAATCCGAGAGTTAGCCTATCTCAATTATATCGTCCCGAAATAAACCGGAATGAAGCGACATGGAAGTTGATAAAAGCTTCAAGGACTTTGTACCTGAACAGGCGCAGGCTCTTTCCCAAAAGGAGTAGATCAGACTATGCTAATGATTGGCTGACACGATGACCTCTTCTTTTCCTCATGACGAGAGGTGGCGCGAATATCGACGAGGATAGTTGATGGTATGTGGGTGTTTCTACAGTCCATCTAGTGGAGCTCTGAAGGAGAGGGAAACGAAAACTCGAAGTGCGAAGAGAAACCCTGGACAAAATCTCTTTAATGAGAGTTGTTCACCACGTCGCCTGACTTTCGAATGGGCCAATCTTCCAAGGCCCTGGCAGGGACCATAGGAGAAAAAGCGGCCGAAGACGCATTCTTTCAACCAGCGTGGGGTTCGACCTGAAAAAGCGCCGCCTTTCGTGCACTTACAAGGGCTCTGAGCAGTTATATTCAAGATCTCTAGGATACACCTCGACAGAGTGGCGTGGCGCTTAAAGTTGAGCCTACCAAGGAGGCTAGAAACTTCGGAGCCACGGCTTGTGTAGCGGCTCCATGTCCACCCCGTCTGACGTGTTCATATCTTCGAGGGAGCCTGAATATGAGCTCCACCGCGAGCATGGTGGAAAATTCATGGGCTTTGCACGCCACGGTCGTAAGGGGGGCGGTATGGCGGAGTCGGGCTGGGATTCTGGCTTGGGACACGAGGGATACGTCGTAATTCCCGTTGAAAGATGAAGCAGTGCTGGGTCATATTGGGCAATGCCTACCTCTTGTGGCTCAAGGTGTGAGGCAATGCAAAAGGAGCTTGTGGTTCGGCAGGCGCTGGAAGCGTTATACCGGCAGTGATCCTCAAAAGAGACTGGCTCGGTGAACCTGTCTAAGATCACTGAGTATTTGGATGAACGGAAATTGGGTGATTAAGGGAAATGTTATTAAGGGCTTGCACGGTGCGGAGGCGGCGGCATTCCGGGGTGAGATGTGAGACTTGAGAGATGCATGGCAGTACTCGATAGAAGGTAAAGCAATGGAATGCATTGTGTAACAGCCGCATTGTATAGTATATGATGCGATGCAGTGAAAGACCGTTGGTGCCCAGATGGTTGGCAGCGTTTGTGCGACGCAGTTGATGGAGGGCAAGAAAACGCGGGAACCGGTTTGGGAGCGGGGGAAGAAGGATCGGAGTAACTTCTCCGCAGCTTGGCATATACGACCAGCCAATCAGTGAGCTTTCTCTGGCATTCCGCGATCAAAATCAATAGCGGAAATGCCAGAGATAGCTCGCTGATTGGTGGACATGAGGTTCTCTTGTGACACGAGGAGCTGAGGCCTACTTCGATCTATCACAACAATCCCATTTGAACTCCACAATTCGATACTTCAACAACACTAACAACACCAGCATCGCCCCCAACCATACGTGCGACGAAGGTACAGCCATCAAACAGTCTAACCGCTTGCTGGCGAAGTCCACTCTAGCCATTTATGCGAAAGCTCATCTTCTTCGACAGCCTTTCCTTTCACGACCCGTTCGCCGCTTCTGCACCGCTTTCTTCACCTCATCCCAGGAGTCCACCTAGGCTTGCTTATTATCACTACCGCTCACGACACGACAGACGCAGAAGGACGGCTCTCATGGTCTCAATAGCCTCCATGTCGCAAACACAACCTCCAGGTCCGCGCCGCATCAACCTCGAACATGGTCGGAGCGGGTCAACCGGAGTGGCGGATCATAAGTGTCTTACCTCGACCTGCTCTAGCCTTTAAGTCCAGTTCGATGACTTTCCAGCTTCTACGTCCCCTCGTGGAGCTTTCAACTAGGCAATGCCACCGTGAGCCTGCAAGAGAATTCCGTGTCGGTATTAACAACTTGCTAACAGCTAGTTAACGGTCTTTCTTCGTCGCCATCCCTCTACACATGATCGCAGGCCCTACCTAGGCACCCGCTAGGCACAGCACGACAAGTCATTATCCATTGCCATGCAGCCGACTTCGACGCCCACAACACGCAAGAACCCATCATATAGCAGGGCTAGGAGATGTCTTGAGTAGGTATGTACAACACCATATAACAGTTGATTGACAACAAAGCGAACTTAAGGTCAAGGCTTTGGAGCGTGTCGCCAATCCCGAGGGCAAATCCGCATGACGCCCTCCCTAGCCCGCTTTCTCGACATCATCCTGGGCATAATATCCTCCAATTCTGCGCTGGAAGACTTTGCCTTCATCGCTCCCGTTCCGTCCACATTGAAACTAGCCAGCAATCCTCTGTTCGTGGAATAGTTAGTCAGCATCTCAACCAGGTTGCCGTCATCTCCAGGTCCATCCTGTGGTCTGCTCGTTCCATTAACAAGTCCAGATCATTCACCATGCACTCACAGGACAGCAGATTGATTGCCATGACCCCAAATTGGACATGTCACTCGCACGTCAGGCTCGGCATGTGCACGCCACCCTGGAACCGATTATCAACTGCTCGAAGGCCTACGGCCGGCATGCGCTCCAGTTCTCAACCTACCGGATCACCGTCTACGTGTTTCTTGCCGGCCTAGCAACTAACTAAGGATTTCCGCATGAATCTTAGCTGATTGGCCCCTACAGAGTATCTATGCCGCTGACAGTATTTCGAAATCAGATCTACCTATCATTTCAGACTTTTGGTATGGACTGTACGTACTTCGCAGCCCCCCAGTTAAGTAAGGTTTAATGGGATGGTGCGGTAAGTTTCAATCTTTTTAAAAATGGGACTCGTCTATCAAATCCTGGCCTTAATTTTTCAGCTAACAAGCTGCGGAGAGTGCATGGACCGAGGGGTTTCTGCGACCCCTAAAGAACTTCTACATTCAAATCCATTGCGTTTCCGTCGGCCGCATACAGTCTAATCACTTATGTTAAGAGCTCAGATCCCGTCGTTACCTATTTAACTATCCAACCGAGTCATCTACGCCTAATTCAATTTCCACTAGCGCAAAACTCCCATATCTCCTGAACGATGCTCAACGACTCTTCGCTGTGTATGAAAGCAGCGATACCATCATATCCCTGCATCTACCTCCTTCCGAAATTTCAGCGTCTATCCTTATCAACATGGCCGACAATGCGCCCACCGTTCCATAACTGCCTAATTCGACTCCAGTTTAGCTCACCCCATCGCTCCGCCCTATAATTCCGCTCACCAAACCGAAATGCACTGCACTCGCGGGGCCACCTAGAAGCCTTATACCGATTGAACGTTAATATACTTTGTTCCGGCCACCATTATTTTGAGCTCTCAAGCTTTTAATTAATTTTTCTAAACTTTTCCAGAACCGTTGTAGCTACACTGGGGTCTTTGGTCTCTTCGTGGCTTCCGAATGCTACCCCTCTTTATTGTCTTCTTCTCCCCTCGTCGACCATTTTATTTCGCTTCACCCTCTCACAGCTTCGATTTCTCAATTTTGTGGCGACTTCTTGATCAAGATCAGATCACCTTGACTGAGCAGCCGGAATATATTCTTGCTTATTCGTTAGTATACCAAGAATCCGGGGCCATTGTCCACAGTTGGATGCCACACACAAATCCCTTTAGGAACACCTCAGGAAGAATGACTCCACTGATCCGGAAATGTGCAGTCGCCTAAACGACAAGCCCTCTAACGACAGTTCATTCCCCAGATGTAGTTCTCCACCAATGCCGATCCTGAAGCCGTTATCACGAGTCAAAGACCCATCGCGCTATTATGAGCAAGCAACGCCGTCAATTCCATCTCTCATTCTAATACTTGGGTTGGGATTTGGGCTAAGAAATTGGGTCATTTGAACCAAGCTTTCTAGTGGCAAAGTTATGCTCGCTTTTAACCCTGGAATGGTCGCGATCGAAGGGAGGCAATGGCAGGTTGAGTATGAAGGAAAGCGTAAGACTCTCCATGCTTAGGATCTCAGTTTCCACGAACTGCGCCTTTGACCCAATTCAAAACGAGGGGCCGCCTACACTGCCCGCATCACATTCCGACTTGTTGTAGTGTTGGGGGTAGGTCGGGTTGGGGGGGGGGGGGATTTTCTACGGTGATGTCTTGGATCCCTTCGCGACCTTCCAAATAATGACCAAATTTGGCAGATCCATATTTCCGATGGCCTAATCCCAGGATTCATCCAACTGATGCCTGACTGCCGATCCAGATCCGAGCTCGTTTTGCTTTGAGCTGCTCGACTCGGAGAAGTATTTCCTAGATATGCAGCCGAATATATTCAGCATTTCTAGCCCAGAAATCAATTTTACCGGAATACATCAACTCAGCTAAGTGTGGATACTATCCCATTGGCTTGGGGATTTTATTCCAAGAAGACCCAGATCTTCAACTTTCCCATCGAACATTCCCAGAACTCAGATTTTAGTAGGCATATCCTCTTAATTGCATACCCTTGATTTACTAACGCCTTTCGGTTCTTTCCAGATTCGCAATATCACCATCGTCGCGCCAAGCCAAGCAACAAAAGCCTATACCGCTTGACCCATCACAGCTCGGTATGGGAAGTATTGAGGACGATATGTATCTGGTTGCTTCGCTTACCACTCAAGGTCTAACATGTTCAGCCTTCGAGCCTCGTAATTTGCATCGGTCTTTTCTTTCCCAGTTTCTGCAGATGTTGGACGGGGATTAAATGAAAGCGCTTCACATCCATTGTTTTCGGCTATGGGACTAGACTAGGCGCTCTGGCATCGAATAGGATCGTTACTATCACTTTATCATCGTCTTGTTCTCAACTACAATTGCGGGATTTTCGGTCACCGGTGGAGAGGTTTCGACTCTAAAGCAGGTTGGTCGCCCTAAGTAGCTTGCAGATAACATCTTTGAATCTCTAATCTGTACGGCCCGTGAATGCGAAGACAAGGAATCAAGGAAGCCTCACACGACGCTGACCGAAGCATCGAGTATTAGGGTATAAAGTCGCTAACGCTTGAATCACAGACATCCGCACCCAATTCTCGTACGTCGGACAGCACGCAACGCTTTCAATGCCACCGTGGCCAATGTTCGGTCGAAACCAGCTTGTCAATCCCCGGTTAGAATGGCCCATAATGCCTCGTTTGGGCTTTGTCCCATTCCTCTTTCATCTCCACGGTTCAAGAGCTAATATCAACATCAGGCATGCGGATGAAGAAGCAGTGGCCTCGGATCCTGTAGGAGAAAAACCATCATTCTCGGCGCTGGAGTGCCAAAGGAGAACCCCGATCGAGGCGTTTCTCCGCAAGCCTTCGACGTCCTCTTCCCTTACAGCGTTCTTGATAGTTAAGGTACCATTGAGCAGCTCGCTCTGCGTTGCCGCCGTCCTCGGTCTTAACACCTCCTTCGGCGTCTCATTCATCAGAGTCTTCGGCTCATCTGCACATTTTTATCCTTCGGTGCCAACGCAGTCTTCGGTTCCTGCGGCACTCTCCGGTTCCTGCGGCACTCTCTTGTCCTCTAGGTTAGTCTAGATATCAAGTACGCCTCAGTCTACTTCATCTTCGTTGCCTTTCATCATCCCCCAAAGATTACATGTGCGGATTCTTAGCCTTCATGTGCAGATTTGCAAATATTGTTTACTCGGTCTGTATCAGCCTTTTCTTCCTTCTCTTCCGTCACAAGCTCTCTTTTCTTCCATTCATCGTTGCCATATCAAAGGATCATCCTCCTCGACCCCATCAAAAGCAAGAGCCAAGACAGTTTCGAAAGGATTCTTCCACCATCCTCATTAATAGCAGCAATTATCGGTTGGCTTTGCCGTGAACCGGACCACTGCATCCCATCTAGCGACATATCTAAGTTACGGTTGCATCATGTCTTTAGGATCCTATCCACTTGAGTCCCCTATTTTATTCCCTAGCTCCCAGAATACATCTTAATTCAATCCACCGCTCAACTGCACTTCAATTCCAGTCACATCAGAGCTTATTATGGAAAACGCTTCCAGTCCCAGCGGGACGAGAGAGCTGGAAAGAATAGACGTAGATTCTCCAACGGTACCAAATAAAGTCTCAAATATCGACTTAGTCCTCCCATACCTATTCGTAGCGCCCGACCCTAACTCCTGCGACAGCCCTTTAACGCACCCCAGCCCGTTTCCCCAGCCTATTCCCCTGGACGTATTATAAATCCGCACTCCCTCCGCTACCATACTCAAGGGGACAACCGCTATACCTCTACTTTTTTTCGTGTGAAGTTTCCGGTCGAAGTTTCCAGGTGAAGTTTCCAGGTGAAGTTTCCAGGTGAAGTTTCCAGGTAAATTTTTCGGGTGCAGTTTCTAGGTGAGGTTTTGGGTTGAAGATTTATGTTGAAGTTTCCAGGTGAAGTTTCCAGATAGAGTTTCCAGGTGAAGTTTCCAGATGAAGTTTCCAGATGAAGTTTCCAGGTGAAGTTTTGGGTTGATCCCTGTTGTGTGTTTTCACCTGCCGCCAACTTCCCCGTATCAGACACATCTATCTGCTAAGTCGGATCTGTTCAGCTTAATGCCAAATACATAGTCGGAGAGCACATTATTGGCGATCGGCTTATCCCGACCTCAAGATACGTCGTTTCCTATGAGCAACAAATCTACTGTGACCGGTAACCGGAAGTTCTGCACAACACCCTTCATAGCATCCTATCTCATCTCCAAAGTGGAGATCCTTCCGTTTTGTCTGCCCACGTCGGGGTTGGCACTTCGGGTATCTGCGCTGCTTGGTCATAAAGCCTTCAAAGATGACTTTCGGGCCATTTTTAAACCAATCCTTCAAGTTGAAAACCTTCTGGAGACTCTAACACTTTGCGCACAAGCGACAGCTGGCTTGATTGAGTCATTTCCAAACCATTTCATGATATCCGAGGGCTTTCCGAGGAAGATGGTATTTATACCTCCGGATGAAGTGGAAGAGGACGATACAGCTAGATCGACGTTATGGACCTCGGCAAACAGATTGTGCGACTCCGATCATGGAGAGAGACGAGGAGGACCGCGTGGCTTCGCACAGCATATTTCGCTGCTTGGTTCTTTGAAGGCGCTTGCAGGATTCTAAATGCGGTGTTTTGGAGGCGAATTTGGAGGCTCTGTATACCACTGAGCTGATGCTAGACGCCCGCAAAGAACTGCAGGCGGTGGAATATTCTTTTAAGTTCGCATTTGCAAATTCACCACTTTCTATGCCCTCCTTTCGCGTCTACTACAGCTTGACAACGTTCATTCATATCCCGAATATATCTAGCAAAATCAGACAATTGCAATGCCGCCCACTCTTTTTCTATACATTGCCTTGGCTCTACAAGAGTATGCGGAATTTTGTTAGCCACCCTCTGTTTCAACAGACGCGAGACATTCTCTATTGGGTTCAGGTCAGGGGAATTTGCAGGCCATCTCATCTTGTCTATACTATTCGGGTCAGAGGGCTGCTTCGTGGGCTTAGTGGTGTGTGGGGGGGCACCATCTTCCATCAGAACGGCATGCATCGAACGATTCTCCAGGTGTCGTGCCACCCAGTCCATGAACTGGTATACCCTGGGATCAGCCATTTTCTATGTACCCTGCCTGTTATTCTGCCCCATTCCTTCCAATGACCACCATGTCTCCTATGCTAAACGCTGAAATGCTCCCATGGATGGCCCACGAAAAGTTCTAAACTTAGAAACACAACAGGAATCGTCATACTTCTCTTCTGGTCGCCGGGTGACTTATACCCTTTCCGAAGCCTTCGGTCGAAAAGGAGCACTCGTCGGGCAGTGTATGGGATAAGATCGCCCGACTCGACAAATCTGTCGGCTCACACACCTCGGTTTATGGAGGCCAAACCCTCCAGATGTTGAGGGATCTGAGCCAACAATACATGACTTACGGAGAAATCTGCTGCCGAATCTAGAGGACCTGACCACGTCTAAGCTGTACAGAGCCCAGAATGCTAAACATAGCCCCTGCTCCATTCTCTAGCAATGATATAAAATCTTGTCACAAATGGAGGTTACAAATAGGCCCGACTGAGCTTTATTAGTAGATATAAGTTAATAGAACTACACATTGCACGCTCGCAATTGGCGAAGCCTCCGCAGACACCGATAACAACCTTATAGCTTAGGCTTGGGTTCCCACTTAGTACCCCAGCCGAATAATAACTCCACTGTCCGATTATTGCGCCTAGGACCCAAAGCAACGTTATATGCTGTACAAAAGTCATTGCCAAGAATGTTGACATTAGCAAAATGTGAATGCTCCGGTGACAGATAAACTGGGTGGATGTATCCAGCAATCTTAACAGGCGCAGGGTCACTCCCAATACTTAAAAGTTTGCCGGCCTAGAGTTAAGTTAGCGATCAGGAATTCTTTATATAAGTAGGAGCACTCACCTGAGCTGAGAGGTATGTTAATGGGGCGCCAGTGTCCACAATAAAGAAAACCCAATGAGCCTTATCCTCAAAACTGACAACACATGGAAATATGATGCGGAACTTCCGACCGTAGGTAATACCATGACCAATTTCAACCACGTTGTTGGCCTCCTCTTTGGTCGCCTTTTTAAGGTATGGTATACCTATAAGTTCCGCAACTTCAGATCGTAGCGTATTGTTGTCTATATCCGTAATCAAGACATCATAGTCTTCCGGCTCAACGCCCCCAATATCGTGAATGTCGATGAATTCACCACGATCTTTCGTCCTCTTCTCGGTGAAGGTTAGTGGATTAGGTTGCGAAGAGAAGCGCCGAGCAATAGTCGCGTGACTTGGAGGTCCAGAGAATGGGGCTTGCTCGGTGTGGGCAGGGCGTGCGTGAAGAGGATTGCGAAGAGGATCGAGAAGAGGATCGAGAAGAGGACTGCGAAGTGGATTGCGAAGAAGAGGATGGCGAAGAGGATGGCGAAGACGACTGCGAAGTGGATGGCGAAGAGGACTGCGAAGTGGATGGCGAAGAGGACTGCGAAGTGGATGGCGAAGAGGACTGCGAAGTGGATTGCGAAGAAGAGGATGGCGAAGAGCCTTGAGCACTTGCTGGCTTGGAAGCCCGAGCATGGCGAAGTAGGATGCAGTAAGGAAACGTTCGGAAGGGACTGCGTGGAGTGAACAATGAGTGGCTTGGATGGCCAAGGAAAACTCGTATTCAATAACTTAAGCGGGGGCGCCTCAAGTGTGGGCGGCATTCTCCTTCGGGTATGGTTGCCTGACTAAGCGCCGTTATTTGACTTCGCCAATTGCCTCAGAAGCTCAGACCTTCTGCATCACGTGCCGTGGGAGCTCTGAGGACCGAGCGGAAAATTTATATGAAGTTTGGTTCCCCCCATACAAAAAAGGTGATCCAGATAATGTAATAACGTAAAATTTAAACGTTAATATAAAATAACGCATCAGACGCTTGCCCGTAGATGAAATAACTGTATATTCTCTTGTCATGTGACGTACGGGCCCACCTGACACACTTCATACCCCTTCTAAAATCTAAAAATTAAAAATATGGATTTCGATAGTCTATAATATATTTTTTTCAGTATAAATAAATATAATGACAAAACATTCTAATATTTACATAATTATTTTAGTTCACAAATTCTAAGATTATATTAATAATTTAATTACAGTCGCTTGCAAAAACCGGCTTCCCCTCCCAGCGCGCCGCGAGAAATTCCCCGCGCCAATCTTGGCAGTCGCCTTACCAAACTAGGCTAAGCGTCAAACAAGGGTGGTACTGCACCTATGACTTTGGCTCTACTCCCCTATAACCAACACTTCACACTCCTACAGTATGCAATTCGGAACATCCACAATCCTGTGGCCGGAGCGGGTCGGCCATCCTCCCTGCTTGCGGTGGCAAAATCAAGGGCCGAATCATCGTCGTTGTTGTTCGATAGCACTTACAGTATGAACGGGCTTACTCAGCTACTTGGCACTGCCTCATACCCCACCACCCTCTCCAACTCCTTCCTCTGAGGTCTTTTCCATGAACCTACCAGCCAGCACAGTTGCAGTTCTTTAACTGCTCGAGCTGTACATCTTGCCTATACATACTCGAACGATTTTCTTAGCTAGAGATGGCTGACAATGCTTTCCCCATGCGTCTTTGCCGGCTTAGAGAAAACGGCGAATTCAGCCTAGTCGAATTTGTTGGCAACAGCAGTCCGCGTTATGCAGTTCTCTCGCATACTTGGGGAGCAGATAACGAAGAGGTTACCTATAAAGACCTAGTGGGCAGTTTGAGCATGAGCAAAGCCGGCTATAACAAGATCCGCTTCTGCGGAGAGCAAGCTGCGAAGGACGGCCTCCTATACTTCTGGGTGGATACTTGCTGCATTGATAAATCTAGCAGTGCGGAGCTAAGTGAGGCCATCAACTCAATGTATCAGTGGTATCGGAATGCGGAAGTCTGCTACGCATATCTTTCCGACGTCTCCGTCATGACAGGCAACATTGTGGGCCCTTCTACACCTTCGGAATTTGAAGAGAGCAGGTGGTTTACACGTGGATGGACGCTCCAGGAGCTATTAGCTCCAACTCATTTGTTATTCTTTGATAAGAATTGGCAGCGTATAGGGTCGAGATTAGACCTAGAAGAGCATGTGACAAAGACAACTGGCATCAGCAGTGCTGCGCTAAGAGGAAAGGAGTTGCGCTCATTCACCGTGGCTCAACGAATGTGTTGGGCGTCCAAACGTAAAACGACACGAGTCGAAGATCTTGCGTATTGTCTTCTAGGCATCTTCGATGTCAATATGCCTCTACTGTACGGCGAGGGGCAAAAGTCGTTCATAAGACTTCAAGAAGGAATCATGAAAAGTACAGAGGATCAGACTCTCTTCGCATGGAAAGACCCTGACCTTCCTCCGCGATTCTCCACCGGCTTGCTTGCGCGTAACCCAGGCTGCTTTGCGGATTCAGGATACTTTTCATTTCTAGAAGTTTGGAGAAGGAGTGTTCCGTCGGAAGCGACAAGCAAAGGCATATACACAAGCCTCTTCCTAATTCCTAGCGACACGGGAGATGTTTATCGGGCCTGTCTCGGTTGCAGCGTCGACGTTTTTTGCAATGACAGCCCGGCAATTTATCTCCGTCGAACTTCGAACTTGAGGACAACGTTCGAGAAAGAAAATGAATATACCAGAATATTAGCTGGTCGACTCGACATACTGGCTGGTACAGAAAAGGTTGAGGGCAAACACGAGGAAATCTACGTTAGGAAGCTTGACGACGTGCGACTTGATCGAGTCCAAGAATATCGTAATGTTAACGTTTTCTGGATAAACATTGGATTATGTCGCGTGTGCCCTGAACGTCAGTGGGACCCGCAGTCGGAAATTTTCTGGTCACCAAATACAGTCCATGGCAAGGTGGGAGCCGTGCAATATCGTTCCTTGAGCACCCCATTCTTGATTATATTTGGCATTTCTCCCTCCGGACAGCCTTGGTGTCACAGCACAATGACTACTTGGCCAGACTCTTTTAGGGCTTGGGAATCATATGAACCCAATGAGACAGAGTGCGCTGAATCTTACTTAGATCTGGATACCTCCAAGATACGTTTCCCGATTGGTGGGAACAGAAAAGAGCGCTTTTCCGTGTTCGTAGAGATCAAGGAATACATGGTGTATAGCACAACAGTCTATAGGGTTAAAGCAAGGTCAACAAACGAAGACACAGGAGAAAGCCGTCGGCTGTAGATATACCTAGCATGAGTATACTGAACTATCTGACGGACGTGATACGGTAAAGAACTTCCACGCAACCAACGACCTCTTTTGCACCAAAAGCGGCTCCGCTTCGTGTGGGTCTATTGTGAAAGCTGCGGACTTAATGATGGAAGGGGTCATATTTGGCATGCAGCGAGAAGTACTCATAAATATTGTCTTGGATTATTGAATTGAAGAAGCTAAAGAATGCTATTATAACATAAGTAACGAACAAAATAAGTTCTGAGAGTGCTTTGTAAGCTGTATATAATGATCGACAGGGGAAAAGAGGATCGACAAGGGGGATCAGCAATGAGGCTGCTCGGTAGCAAGGTTGCCTATCGGGTTTTGCCAACACTTAAAATTGTAACACGATCCATAGGGGCACTTTCCCTTGCTATGCTTATTAAACCGTTCTCATTCTTTCCTTCTCCGCAGATAGTAATTTTGCCATTTTAGATGTGACTTTACACGAACAAATACACCGGTGAAGATGGACCGCAGTTCGCTCGCCACACCGGGAAGTCCTTGATTGCAGCTCTAGCGAGCCTCTCGATGCCGTTCATGCCCTGATGGATGGCTTGTTTGGCAGCTTCCGTGCCATGGCCGAAGCAAGCAGCATACCGTACGAGTTGAAGTGATCGCCTACACCAGCTTTCACAGCGGAGGAAGAGGAGCGGTGGAGGAACACTTTGTTGGCCGGGATGAGGAACTCGACAGAATCCACAACGAACTTCGGAATGACGGCTCTCGAAACATAGTTGTAGTGCATGGCCTAAGTGGAATGGGGGGACGCAACTAGCCTTAACTTACTCAAATCGCCATAGAGATAAATATTCGGCGGTGTTTTGGGTGAATAGTAGGACGTGGACACGCTGAAGCAAGGCTTTGTTACGGCTGCGAAACGCATTTTCCGAGATCATCCATCGTTGATTCATTCGAAAATAGTCGCCGAGGGTGGCGATCTTGACGAGGCGACAGACGCGGTCAAAAGGATGGCTAAGCGACTCTAGGAACAATCGATAGTTGGTGATTTATGACGACTATGATGTCGGAACTTTCAACATCAGACTGTTCCTCCCTGAAGCACATCAAGGCGCTATAATAGTTACGACAAGGTCTTCCCAGCTGAGCTTGGGCCATCTCATCCCGCTGGAGAAGCTTCAGAATATCGAGCACGGTCTGGAGATACTGTCACGCGTCAGGACGGCATGGGCTGAGCAGCGGCAGGTGGTACTTCACTCCATTGTTGCAATCGCTACCCTTAAGACCCCGCCGATACAGTCTACAGCTTGGCCAACCTCTACGCGACTTAGGACAAGCTGGACGAGGCAGAGGAGATGTACCAGCAGGCACTGGAAGGATATGAGATTCCACTCGGGCCTGGTCACACGTCGACAGTCAAAACAGACAACAATTTGGGCAACATCTACGCGAATTAGGGCAGGCTGGACGGGGTAGAGGAGATGTATTAGTGGGCACTGGAAGGATATGAGACAGCATTTGAGCCTGATCACACGTCGACACTTGACATAGTCAACGACTTGGCCACCCTCTACGCGATCCAGGGCAAGCTGGATGACGCAGAGGAGATGTAACAGCGGGCGCTGGAAGGATATAGAAGGCACTTGGCTATGAGAACGAGCGATGTCGCCATCTCCGTAATACACTTGCTAGGTTTTAGTAGTCAAACAACTGGAATTAAAGCTAAGGGTGCGGAAACTTATTGTCGCTGTTAAATAAACTACTTCGCTGGTGAGGTGATGGGCAAGTACTCTATGTAATCGAAGCTGGCCGCAGTATATTAAAGGAACCATCATAGTAGAGTATTGTCAGTTTTACTAAATAATAATTACGGTGCAAGATGAATAATATTAAATAGGAAAAAGTCCTGCTTGCTTATGCTCTTTCCCAGCATGTGCCCTCTTTATAAAGATGTATATGGCATACTATGCAGCCATAGCGTGTTCTAGGTGGACGAGTACGTCTCCTATATTCCCCGCTCTCTCCAATTTGTACGGAGTTTACTGTACTGAGCTCCTGAAGAGCTTTTCGTTTTTGTCCCGATTGCGCAGTTCTTCCCTAAGCCATACAAGCCTTGCATTCTTTTGTACGGTGTGGAAGCATAATATGTTCTCCATTACAGCCCTGCTTACTTGAGATAACTTGAGTCTCTAGCTTCTTGCGAACTCCAATCCCATTGACTAGAAGAGTATATTTTGACGAGGATGAATAGGACATAAGCTTTGAAGCAAGCTTCGTACGAAAAATGAAATGTCCTGACATTCTCTTTTGTCCGTGTCCCTGGTCCATCTAGATTAAAGCAGAGTTACAGATTGTTGCCTCAAAGAGGAAATTCCAAAGTGGCTTCCACGTTCGGAATTGCTTTCGTTTCGTACGATAGTATGAACGAACTTAGTCGACTCGATCAACCCTAGTCATAAGATTATTATACATATCAATGAACGCAGGGATGCCGAGTTTTCGGAATGGTTGATTTCTAGACACTTGTCTTAGTAAGTTGTCTTTCGTCTTGGGTCTCTTCGCACGAACTCTCTTTCCTTTCCAATCTAAAATGGTTGCCATAAAAGGCACGAGCCGTGCATCCTTCCGGGCCAGCTAAAGTACTTTCTGACTTGGAGATAAACGGCCATAAACCTTTCCCCAAGGTATTTGATTCGACTACTTAGTTTTAAGCTTTACTAGCTGCTTATCCATCCTAAATCGCTTTTCTTTTTTCAGCTTCTTTTTACCACGTTTAGTCATACGAGGATGCAAATTCTGCTTATATTATGCATCAAGCCTTGGAGCGTGTCCCATATTGGATCCTGAGTCGATTCTTGAGTCGAATCCTGGGTCGAATCCTAGGCCAAATCACATAATTTTTGCTTTTGTTTTAATGCATTATCTTCTCTTTTTGTCGTTCCTGTTCGCACGGTTCCAGCTGCACCAATCCCAAGATCTCGAAGTGTGCTTACAAGCTTTGAGCTTGTAAAGAGATCATTAAGCCAAACAACATGACCTGAACTGTGATTTGACATTCTAGTCATTAACTCAAGCACCACAGCTTGTGTCTTTGAAATCTTTGCTCTTCCCAGAGTGTACGAAGTCCCTGTGGTCCCTGATTCTTCTCACCTCCTTTAATATGCCAAAAGAAGGTCAAGAACATATCCAATTTGAGGAAGAATCCAGATTTTAAATCCAATCGGGTTAGGTTTAGTTGGGATATTTACAATTTCGGGCGTACGACTAGTAAATGGTTCAATATACTCATCTACAGCAACATGCGTACCTAGAGCCCAGTATTGCTTAAATGCTCTTGAAGAAGTTTCGCTAACATATTAGCTTTTTCATGAGGTCGTACGCGTTCTAATCGTAAACGAGAAGGATTCCAAATATGGAAATATCAATGGATCTGCTTCCAGCGAGTTTGACTCATTGAGTTTCGTACTAATTAATGAATTGGTCCTTTATCAGGACTTGTATTCTAATAGCAGTCCAGTCGTGGCTCAGGATGGATGCCCATATAAAGCCAGATTCCAAGGTATGCAAGAATATTGTCCGATGTAACAGGATTCCAAGGTTTCTAATTTTGCGAGGTTCGGAAACGTATATTTTAAGCTCTTGTTAGAACAGGATTCGCTCGCTGTTTCTTTACATTAATATTCATACACCGTACGAGCAAATCAAGAATTGGTAAAAACTAGACGAAAGATTGCTTTCGGATTACTTGAGTCGATTGTGTCTAGGACTTTAGATGAACCATCCCTAGTTTCAAATTGTATAGGTTCAAAGTATGGAATCGATTCAAAGTCAGATAAATCTGGAAGTAATGAATTTGTACGGGGTTTATATATAGTAGGAGGCACAAAATCGTGATTATTTGAGTATCCTCCTTACATTAGACGACGAGGCATCTTAATACTCTTATAAATACTACGTAAAATTAGTAAATAAACATTAAATGTTGATGTTCCTGCACGGTGCATAATGCTAATAACGCACAGACATGTTTGCCTAAGGCAGTCAGGCAGGGAGGTGTCGCCTGTGTAGGGGATAACGGAGCCCCTTGTAGCAGGTGATGCTGATTCTCTACACTTCATTAGACTTGGAGCGGCTTTTCGCGAAGGCAGCGGGTTACAAATTGCGACGAACGACAAAGCTGCAAAGAGAAAGTGCCGGATCGAAACGAATTACCAAGTTTGATAAGACGTGAAGTAATATGGAAGGTGCCAAGAATGGAGATAGCGCCATTGTTGATGGTCATCTTGTTCGCCTAGTTGGACTAACATAAAGGCCTCAAATTCAGTCCATTCAGATGAGCAGCCTTTTAGGACTCCAGGTTGAGCTTGGGCGTATTTGAGCGTCTCACCTCTTAGCTCGAGCCAGAATGAGCTAGTAGAGTTCGAAGACCACTACGGGCCTCTCTTTACTTCAGCTAAAAGCCAAACCCACTCCAGCTCAAGCACTAGTCCACTCTATTACTCCAGCTTACTCTAGTCCAATAAGATGGCTGGTTGTTAAAAGCAGTAGAAAACGTTCCGTGGAGGGTTGACACTAATGTTGAAGATAAGGTTAAGAAGAGAGAGCTGAGTTATACTATACTGCAGATCTAGTTAATGATTGAATAAAAAGGGAAGGCGCAGATTTTGAAGACGTGGGTATGCGGTTGTTGATACGGCCGGGGTTGCCGACGTTAACTAGGCCGATATTAATAACGGGAGCCTAGTTATGAGTGCTGATGGTGATGGAAATTGGTGGTAATAATGCATTCATTTGAAGAAGATCAATGTTAAGGTGTCGGGGGGAGACTGTCTTGATACCATCCTATAGATCCAGCCGCTCTCGAAGAAGCTAAACCTACTACTTATTAAATTAAAGTACAGGCTATAACCTCTGAAGGTGTGGAAGAGAGTGCACAACGTTATTAAGTCAGGTTCAAATTATCTAGCTGTTAGTAAGTAGATCCGAGAAAGGGATTGTTCATACGATTATGAGCAAAATTAGGTTAGCTGACCCACACGGGTTCATGAATAATCGGTATATGTGTGAACATATGTTGGAAAACTCTTACAACCAATCCTACCAGCCGCTCCCGGCTTCCTATATTTGGGCTCTAGGTAGGTCCAAATAAGCTGCTGTACTCATCTGTGATAACGAAGTTGGCCAAATTATATACGTTCTTTAAGTAATTAAGTGAATCTATACCGTGTGGGAAATTGGAATAGGTGTACGAGCTGAAGATGCACAGGCCACGACCATGTGGCACCCGAACCACTTGGTACTAATATCGTGAAGTAGATGTCGGAGGGGCTAATACCGAAGAAATAATCCTATCAATGTCGTTGGAGATATTGAGGAAAATACTACCAGGTGACCTGGCGACGATCTTTAGAGATGACTTATACATAGAAGATAGCGGTAAAGAATACACCGTGGGGGAGATAATACCATTGTTGAATTTGGTGATGTTGAAATCACCGATTTCGACAAGATCGATGCTAGAGCTAGCAAGGGGAGCAATTGGCACCAATATTAAATGTGCCGATGGGAATAATGTGCCGTAGAGCGAGAATATGTAGCGAAAGCGTCGCGGAGAAAGTTAGCCGCTGAGGACAAGAAGAAGGCTACGTGGTAGTTGTTGAGAACTGTATAAAGAGTCCTGGAGTAGAGACCTTGTAGGAAAATTAATTTTATCACCTTGTTATTCATCCATATTACCTGATCTCCGGTTTCAGTGAATAGGTCCGTGTCTGAGTAGGCTTGTAGGACCGCACTCATCTGGTCAAGTGGCTAGCATTTGATGTGGCCAGCATTCCGGTCCCTGGGCAATGGGCCTTTGATGTATTTACTCCACGCGCATGTTACACGCAAAGATGCGTGGTTCTCTTGCCGGAGGTGCCACCAATGTTCGTTGCGCTGACATTGATGTAAAGAAAGAAGTAGATAATGACATTCTACGGACCCCACGTGTGGATTGTTGAATAAGTAGTGTGCACGGTGGTCCGGTTATTCATGAGATCCTATTAGCGGAGAACTTGTTTTGATAGCGTCAATCTTGAGGGAAATGGGAAGGAGATAGCACTCACGTTGATGCTGCTCGTGTAAATACGCTGATATCGGTGTTGAAGTGCCCCTAGTACTAAAGGCCACGAGGAGAGCGTTGGAGTGGAGTAGGGAGGCGGCATTGAGGAAGACGTTTCCAAAGGGAGAGGTGGCGGTGTTATTAGACCGTTGATGCTCAGGTCGAGATGGTTAGTACTTGGGTGTAGAATGTGAGGAGTCGAACACGTACATAAGTAACACATCACTGAACTATCTGATTCCATAGCATTTTAGTCCTTAACTTATCGTATAAGAAGGATAATAGTGGATAAAGAAAATAGATACGTAAGGTCAGGTAACCTAAAGTGCGGATTTGGAAGCAGCAGGAAGGCTCTAATCTAGAGAATAAGCGAGTGGTCGTAAGGAAACAAATCCAAGGACAACATTAAACCAACTCAACACATTATTACTTTACGCAGGGGGGTAGGAGTAGTACGGTAGCGGAATTGAGCAGTAATCAGATTCTAATACCCTACCACACTTTCCGCCACGCTTGTGTTCTTGTTCCAAGCCTCTGGTATACCCGTTTGTGTGCACTTGAGGATGACATGTTCGGCTGAAGCGTAAATGATGGCATTGGGATGGCGAGCGTTTAGTATAGAACGTTGAGATTCGAAGGTTGAAAACGCAAGCTTCTGGAAGCGTTAGCTTGCTGGTCTTCGCTGTTTCCACTGTCTGTATACCGCTGTTCATGCCACTGCAATTCCGTCGTCATGTGTCATGCATGTGGGAACTCTGTCCATAGCACAGAAAGAGCAGAAGATAGGCCTCTCCCGTAACCCATTTACTTGAGAAGTAGGTTGATAACGATACGGGGAGGTAGAGGAGAAGCGGATCGAGAGAGAATGGAAACGAACCAAATGTTTCGGAAGGAATCGAGAAAAGCATATATATATGAGAACGTCGCGGAGCCATAATAAAAGTATTGCGGTCGTGGGGCTAATTTTGTAAGAGGGATGGAATTACAGGTTAGCAGTGGTAACCGAGACGATAATATTTGCGCTGCTGTTCATGCTACCATGGCATTGTCACCTTATCTGCCATACTATTCACGCCTTATATTTCCAGGGCCCATATATCGGTACATGGAGGCTAGAGAGCTGCTCTAGCAACGAAGTATACCCCTCCACCGAATAATCAAGTAGGGCTAAACTACTATCAGTCCGTATGAAGGCATCTTAACGTCAAAGAAAGGTCTTAAAAGAGTATGACGGCGTTGAGAGGCGATAGACAGAGGGGACCGAGAGGAGCGGGAATTTTAGGAAGCGGCGAAGCGCAGCAAATCGCGAAGTATTGCGGTTGTGAGAAGGATGGAACTATGAAACTGTGAACCGGTACAGGTTAGTAATCACTCAAAAAACCATGGAACTGCCAAACGAATCCCTCCGCAAGCTATTGGCTTGACGTCAACTAAGCTTAGCCAGGATTGTATGCCGTGGTCGAGAGATGGTGTAGGAGCTGTCGGGGGTAGGGGGGTAGGAGAAGATTCGGGAAAGCAGATTCATATAAACGAGGGAGGCGGAGGATGGGGCAGCAGGACCAACTTCGCCGGTGAGGGTGGTGGGGAGTGGGCTAGTTGGTTTCAAGTGATGTTAGGGGAATGTGGTGACTTCATCCCCCTCGGGTGATGTTTTTGCGGGGGTTTCATGACGTTGGCGAGGTCGACATGGAGGAGGTAGCTATAACGTTGTTGAGATACGAAGAATGCCGTACGAAGCGTTCATGACTGGCCCGGCCCGGGGACGTTGCCGTAGGATAACAATTTGTGAAGGTGAAGGTGAAGTAATTGAGAGTCTGCGCCAGTTAACTGCTAGGTAGTTTCGAGTTAAATGTGCGAGGGCTAGCGCGTGAAGGGTCAATGTGGGCGATAGTAGGTAGATATTATGAGGTAAGGGAGGCGAACAGAAACTTGAATGTACTTTCATGGCGGCACGTATCTGTTAAGCTGTTACGTCTACATCACAGCCCTATCACCATTATGCCATGTATACTATCCATATCGTCATGTTCTTAAGGTGCCGCCCATAGGGAGCAGAGAACCATTCAAACACGAGTTATATCCCTCCTAAGTGCTCGCTTGACGATCGACTGAGCCCAGCGAAAGATTGTGTTGCCCCGTACGCAGGCGAGTTTATGGATCAAGAGGGAGACGAAGGATTCCGCGTTTGGAAGATGGCGAAAGAGGCGTTGCGGTCGCGGGAAAGTAATATGCGAGGATGAAGCTGGGGTACTATGAATTTGTGCAGGTTGGTTGTGGGTTAGCATGTGAAATGAAAGGCGTGAGCGTAGAGTTGGTTCTCGCCGGTTCATGATGCGAGACTGAGCGTAGTCAATCAATCAAATGGCCACAAAGAGGATAGAATCATGGCGAATGCACTAGTTATGCTAACGTGAACTGATATCAACCGGTCAAAGGTTGAAATGGGTTGAATGTGAAACGTGGGTGTCTGCAGGTCCAAGCTGAACTTTGGTGTGTTTGGTGCGTCAGTGCTCGGCATGCCTTCCCCACATCCTCGCAAAGTACCATACCAGGCTCCAACCAGCTGCATCGCACAATCACCGCCAACCATCCGAACGTTCAGTCGTCTCTCACCGCCCCGTGTCGTATAAGATACAAATATAGCCTTTACTCAATGCATTCTACTGCTTCACCTTCTATTGAGAACTGCCATGCATCTTACAAGTCTCACATCTCACCCTAAAATCCCGCCGCCTCCGGTAGACCGCACAATGCAAATCCCACGATGCTCGTAATATAATATTACAACCCTTGTGTTGCAACTCGCACTCAAGGCTTCTTAGAGGGAATAAAGGTGTTAGCTCCAGTTAGATGTTGGATACCAGGAATGTGGAGTTGCCATGAGCTGTGATGGCAAGTCCTTAATAATACTTCCCGGTCTATCACCCGCTGCCAGAATCACAGCCCGACTTTGCTGTACCGCCTTCCCATACAACAGTAGCGTGTAAAGCCCATTAATTTTCCACCACGCTCGCCGTGGCTCTGAAGCTTCTAGTCTTGGTGAGCTCAACCTTAACCGCCACGCCGCTCTGTCGAGGCGTATCTCAGAGATCTGTGGATATAACGGCTCAGCATCCCCGTAAGTGCACGAAAGGTGGCGCTTTGTCAGGTCGAACTTCGTGCTAATTGAAAGATTACGCCTTCAACCACTTTTTCTCCTATGGTCTGTCCATTCAAAAGGCAGGCGACATGGTGAATAACTCATCAAAGAGACTTTGTCCAGGTCTTTCCACGTGCGTCTCCTCTGCCTCCTTGTCGCCATCACTCCCCATCTTCCCGGTTAGTTTCACCCTAATTTTATTCGGCCTGATTTCATTATCCATAAGAGTAGTAAGATCTGGCTCCCTCCTTAGCGTTCCTCTCCGCATTCCGAGTTTCCGTTTCCCTCTCCTTCAGAGCTCCACTAGCTAGATTGCAGAAACACCCACATACTATCAACTATGCCCGTCGATATTCGCGCCGCCTCTCGTCATGAGGAAAAGAAGAGGTCATCGCGTGACCCAAATAATCATTAGCATAGTCTGATCCACCTCATTTGGGAAAGAGCCTGCGCCTGTTCGGGTGCGAACTATAGGTACGAAATCCCTGACGCTTGTATCACCTTTCACATTACTTCATTCCGGTTTATGTCTCGATTTCCTTACGACGAAGTGCCGAATGAAATGCCACGCCGCGATACCTGTTGATACCAGTCTTGAACTCTCTTCTTTCTACCCCCGTGGGTTGTACACCATACTGAATTACGGAGCGTATAGATGTGCCAATCACCGGTTTAAAAGATAAGTGGTTCCGATATTCGCTGGACCAAACCTTGAAATACTTACTCCAGATTATATCACCTAACCTGAATGCCTCTTCCGTCCAGCGCTTTCACACGAATGGCAATTTTATAATTTCTTTTGAGCTCAAGGCAGGAAAGAACGTGCCATCTCGCATAGAAAACAGCATGCATCCGCCTATTCCGGAAACTGGCACCAAGGCAGTAACATTGTCCTGAGAAGATGATAATTTACTACAGGACTTCCTTCTCGCAGCAGCGATCCGTGGGTTCGGACGATCGAGTTTGCAAACTAGTCCACAAGGCCTTGACTTCAAAATAGCAGAGACATTATGGACAGCAGGTGGGATGCAACAAAATCATCACTTGCACTCTGGCCTTTCACGATATCCGGTACACGACCAAACTAATTCCCTCTAGGTTGTCTCACGTCTATCTACGCCGCTTCTCTACTGCTAGCGTTGAACTCGTTTTTCGTTTTTCCTACTTTGGAAGCGGCATACACCACCAGAGACATGAAACTGTTGCAAGTTCAAAATTGCTTGGGATAGCAAGTGACAACCCGGATGAAGGCAACTTGTGGATGAATGAAGAGACGGAACTCCACTAGGTCGAACTTAGTAAAACTTAGAGCCCCGTGTCCGGCAGGCACATCCAAACACGAACCGCATCCCACAGCGACATCAACGATCATTGACAACACTAACGATGAAATGCCAAAGCTGGTTCCATGCTCACTCCGCATCGCCAGTCTGTTCTAGTGCCATATCGACAGTAACGAGAGCGGCAGAGAAATATCACAGCTAGTTTCATCCTCACCTGGCGAGACAAGTACCAACTAGAATAGAGGAATCTAAGTAAGGGAACAGTTTGTGATAACTTTGGCCCCCTCCCCCCTAAACAAAGGCTACCCTCAAGCAAACATATATATTTATCTCAATTCCGGGCCGAATCAGCGGGCTTATTGTAGAGGAGCCGGCGAAGGTAACCCCCGATATCGGACAGTAGCTATTCTCAAGACCCCGACCAGCTCCTCCAGTAGGTCACTGAAAAAGGGCGCACTATCAACTCTCGTGGTTTTGTCCCAACACCCCCAACCTCGTAAGAAAACAGCGTTAGCCTCTAGACCATCCCCCCTACAATCCCAGAAGCTCCCGAGGATCATAACCAGTCTCGCCCACAATGCCCTCCAGGCTTCGAAAGCCGACATTCCTATTCACTAAGGATAGCTATATCTCTGAACTTGTGCGGGTCGCCTTGTCGGTCTCAGGATTTCGGACAAGCGTCTTCCGCGGCTCAGTCGAAACGAGGCCCACCTGTTCCAGGCTTTCTCTCTTCAGCTTCGGCGTGGCTGTATAGGCTGCGCCAATCGATCAAATTTCCTATCTTCTTATACTAGCTGTCAGATTTCCGCCATGCTGGAGACCGAAACCCAGCGCATATTGCCTTCGAAAGGCCATTTTTGGACAACAACAGCCCGCTGTAGAGATAAAGAAATGCGATGCGGTGTCTCAATTATTTTCTCAGGTTACCAGCGTGCCGGATGATGAATTAGAGGGGATACCAAGAGATTCGTCTTCATCCTCACTCACCCTCCGAGATCCTATCATCCAGCCATCCTCTTAACTCCTAATCTCTCACGCCGTAACCGACTAGTACCTCTCAGCCTTACTCCCGCATACCTCGTCTTCAAGCAGTGCCTCATAGTGTATCGAGTCTATCGACTCAATTTGTCCTTCGAACTAGGCAAGTTGGGCCAAACGAAATCGCTAAGTTCTACTATTCTTCAGTCCCTGACAACAATAAAGGGAATCTCAGACGCACCACCTGCATGCTCAGCCTTGTCGAGCTGAAGATGGACCACAAGAAGTTCTATATCACTCGTACTGCCCCGAGGTTATGCGCGTATTGCAGCTTATTTCTCATCCAATCTTCACTTCGCTGAGCCATCCTGCCCACCCCTCTAGCCATGCCTGAGCATGACCTCTGCCTGCTCGCCCTCGATGGTGGCGGCGTCAGCGGCCTGTCGACGCTCCAGATCCTGAAGCAGCTCATGGACGCCATCAACCCGGAATCGCCGCCGAAGCCTTGCGACTACTTCGACATGGTCGGAGGCACCAGCACTGGCGGGTTAGTATTGCTTACGTCGCTTGATTTGCAGCTAACAAGAAGTGCGGGCTCATCGCGATCATGCTGGGCCGGCTGCGGATGACGGTCGATGAGTGCATTGACGCATGTCTCGCTGTCGGACAGGATCTTCCAGAAACAGAGACACCGTGCGACGATCAGGGGCCGGGTCCAAGGGTGATTCGACTCGGACGAGCTTAAGAGCGCGATCAAAGAGATTGTTGCGAGATAAGGTCTGGCAGAGGATGCTCTGTTAAAGGACGTTCCGGAGGCAAAGTGCAAAGTGTAGGTAGAAGGCGATCTGTGTGCGAGGCTATGGTGCCATTAACAAGAGGATGTAGGGTCGTTTGTGCAACAAGTAGCGAGACGGGCGATACAGTGCGACTTACTAGCTACCGCTCGCCACGCGGCCACAAACGACTGCTCCGCACCACCAAGATATGGGAGGCGGGCCGAGCGACCCCGGCAGCCTCGTCCTTCTTCGATCCTATTACAATCGGTGATTTCAAGGAGAATTTCGTTGAGGTGGTGCATCCTTGCAAACTCCACCGCAAGTTGTCTTGCCTATTCCGCTAAGCCCATAGAGCACAAACACCTTCTGGCGGCCGTATGGTCTCCGTGGTAGAAGGGCTTGCTCGAGTTCGGCCATGTTGGATAGCCGATCTACAAACTTGTTCACCACGGGGACACCTTGCAGACTGAGCGACGTTCGATAGCTTCCTACATCTGAGAAGGGTCTTAGTCAGCTACGTACTGCAAGCCACGCCAAACAAGACACTAACATTCTCTTCCAGACATGCTGTCGGCGCATGCCTTCATCTGCTTAAACACCGCCTGCGACTCAATGTATCGATCTGTAGCCGCGATAATCGCATTCTTCCACTTCGAGTCTTCTAACCCAATATCCTCCAATCCTCTCAACACATTAAATCGATAATACCGCCGCACATCATCCAGCCTAGATTTGTCGCGGGCGAATCGCTCCGCCGTCTTTTCCGTCTCTGTAGCAATCGCCAGAAGGCTCTGGCAAATACTCATCAGATCTTCCTTGAACGGCGTAAACGACGGAACGCCGGTCCCAATCGACACCAAACACTTAATCTTGTCTTCAAACGACCTAGATGGCCATATGTCTTGAGCCTCATTCCACACATACACCGGGTTGTTCGCCTCTGAAGCCCCGGCAAAGTTCAACTCAGTGTTCTGGCTCGATGGCAGAACCGAAGACTGTCTTGGGGAGAGTGTTGCGACTTGTGCGAGTACGATTCCAGAAAGCCAAATAACAGAGAGCAGCAGAGAGTATTCGATTACTAGTACTGGAGATGTTGATGCCGTCGTTCGGGACGTGATGAGCTGGCTAACTCGGCAGGACAACACGGAGTGGCTGATTATCTTCGATAACGTCGACCGAGAGAGTCAAGGGAGGGAAGCGGACCCGAGTGCATACGACATCACCGGCTACCTTCCGGGAGCAGATCACGGATCGATTCTAATTACGACCCGGCTCGCCAACTTAGAACAGCTCGGTGGGCCATGGAGGCTAGGACGGCTTAGTAAGGAGCAGACAAAAACTATGTTTCAAAACCGGTATGGAGGCAGTTGTGGTAAGATGACCACGCTACGGTGTAGTTGTGTTGCGTGCACGTAACACCAGCGCTGACAGTTTCGCAATAGATTCAGTCGAGCGCGAGGAGCTGTTTAGCCTCCTTGATGGCTTACCGCTAGCAATTGCACAGGCTGGCGCATATCTGCGACAGCGGAATCAGTGTCGCGAGGTATATCGGGCTTTATGAGCTGCAATGGAAGAGCCTTATGGAATCCCAAGCCCGAGCCGGCGTGCCACTTCGAGATTATCCCGACCGTAGCGTGTGGACGACATGGACGATTTCATACCATGCTATTCGGGCAAAAAGCATGGCCGCAGCTAACTTGCTTCTGCTCTGGGCGTGTTTGGACAATACAGACCTGTGGTATGGTCTCCTTGCAGAAGCACATCTGCGATCTACAGCGGTGGCGGATTATTTGTCGGAATGGCTTCCGAACATCGCAAGCGATGAAGTTAATTTTATTGTGGCCATGCAGCTTTTGCAGAGCTATTCTCTAGTCGAGGATGTACAGGATCTGGCGAGCTATGCGACTCACCCAGTTGTGCACAGATGGGCATTTCATGTACAGGACAAGGAACAACGAGTGGTCTTCACCTGGCTTGCGGTATTAGTAGTCGGGTGGGCCGTGCCAGAGATCTCAGAGAAGGAGTACTTAAGCGTGCAACGTCGGTTGCTAGCTCATGCACAGCGCTGCTGTCAGTGGATCATAAGATGCGTAGCAGACACTAGGGCTAGATCTCAAGGGGGTAACGCAAGTAGAGCGCATGTTGAGCAGGATTATATAATGCTAGGTGCAATTCGCGCACTGGGATTGTTGTATGCGAACCAGGGCAAGCTGGTCGAGGCGGAGAAGATGTACCGGCGAGCGCTAGAAGGATACGAGAAGACACTTGGGCGAGACCACATATCAACACTCGACACGGTCAGCAACTTGGGTGTTCTCTATATGAACCAGGGCAAGCTATGTGAGGCCGAGAAGATGTACCAGCAAGCGCTAGAAGGATACGAGAAGGCGCTTGTGTCACCAAGTGCAGAGTATCAATGTAGCAACCCATTGTCCATTGAATGAGTGTAAGAGTCCATCTATATACACGAAAGAGGTGGATAGTACGTAATAGAGTACGTATGACAGTACGTAGGAGGACTCGTAAACAGCTGACGAAGGAAGGGCCGAATGTAAGAGAAAGACAAGAAAGGCGAGGTGCTTCCTAGTAACAAAATGTAATAGATGCCAAGGTGCCACTCCGTGACAGCTTGGGCCAGACCATACATCAACACTCTGCACGGTCAACAACCCGGGCGTTCTCTATAGGGACCAGGGCAAGCTATGTGAGGCGGAGAGGATGTACCGGCGAGCGTTAGAAGGATACGAGAAGGCACTTGGGCGAGACCACACATCAACACTCTTGACAATCAACAACTTGGGCCTTCTCTACATGGACCAAGGCAAGCTAGGCGAGGCGGAGAAGATGTACGAGCGAGTGCTAGAAGGATACACGATGGCACTTGGACCAGATCATATATCAACACTCATGACGGTCGTCAACTTAGGCAACCTCTACATGGACCAGGGCAAGCTAGACAAGGCGGAGAAGGTGTACGAGCGAGCGCTGGATGGATATGAAAAAGCCATGGGTCCAGAACTTGCTGCATCTTACATACCGGCGCTTCAGACCGTCCCACAATCTGGGGCTACTATTCGCCAGCCAAGACGACATGGGTAGGGCTAGGGCGATGTACTTGAGGGCCCTTGCAGGCTTTCAGAAAGTTTATGGAGATGAGCATCAAAAGTGTCAAGATGTGCAGGAGAAGCTTAGTTCCTTACACATTTCAGCCAGTGAGGGAAATACTTTAGCACACACAACAAGTAACTACAAGAAAATTACACCCCAATGCTTGTCGAATTCCAACGAACGACGCAGTACACTAGAGTCTAAACGATGTAAACTTCCTCAGAGGATTGGGTGGAAATGAACGGGAACGTGTCAAAGCAAGCTTATAAATATCTCACCGTTTCCCCTCTTAGAGTACAATTAGGTCCTGTAACTTATTCCTTGTTGTGTTTGTGATGCTTTGTAACACAACGGTACCTAATTTAGGTCTTCTATATATTCTTTTTTCCCCAAGCTGGGCACAACAGTAGTGGAATTCTATTAGGCAGGCATCTCCATTTCACCACTGCACTCCTATAAGCCCCATACATGAATGTACAAATATACAAACGCGATTTACCCAGTTCCTGTAATATTTACAACTGGTGGCGCTGCTTCTAGCGTAGGAATTCCCCTGAAACTCTCTACAGTTTACCAGCACTAGCAGGGAGGCGGGCTGACCCACACACCCTAGTAAGCTCCAACTATAAAAGAGAAATACTCTTTTATATAGTAGCAAATCACGTGCCTAGATTTGTGGGGCTTAATTGAATTTGTAAAGTAGGATACCAAGCCTTTTATTAGCAAGTGTAGTAAAGTTTATTAGAACTATATTTTAAAAAAAAATAGTACTATATTAATAAACATATATTGTGTTATTATCTACTAAGTAATTAAATTATTTAAAAAATATTATAAAACGTTCTATATTCTTCTTATTTATTAGATATGGTTTTAAAGTAGGTGTTTACTGGTTTCTCTAATAGTACTAATTAATTAGCTTTAAATTATTCTTTAAGTTTCTAACTAGCTCCTATGTGTTATTTTTAGGTCTATAATTTTTTATTTAACTAAATACTTCTACTAACGCCTAAACTGTTAGTAGTTTAAGATTTATTAGACTTTATACTTAGTTATGATAATAGGCTTAGTCTTTATGCGTTATAGCATAAATATAGGTTAATAAAATAAGTTAACTCTATTTTAGCTATACTAAGATAAAGAGAGAAGAGGTATAAAGGGGGCTTACTTCTAAATAGAATAGTGTATAGCTTAAGTATAAGCTAATATAGCTAGTTATAATATTATATAGTCTATAGTAAGCAGAGTAAGTAGTACTGTTATATTAGTATACTTTTTTTAAGTCTAATTCTTATTACTAGTTTGGCATTAAGTAGTACTAATTCTAATAATAAGACATAAAAAACTAGGTAAATCTGTATATTTTTAAGTAGTTATAGTTTATAATTCACAGATCTTATTTATTATTTAACTTTAAATAGTTCTAATTTAATATAATCCAGTTTTCTTAATAGTTGTTTAGTTTTTAAATTTTTTTATAGTAGGAAAACTCTGTCCTCTTTCTTAAAAATTAGTCTCTTAATTTTTAATTTTTTTTCTTATTATTTCTAATATCTTATTTAGTTTTTGTGGTTCTTGATAAGCTGTAGGCTTATAACTATAGTTTATAAAGAATAATAATTTTCTTATAGTTAATGACTTTGTAGAGTTATATATAAACTTAGCTATTAGTAGTAAGTTAATCTAGTTATTTTATTACTTATTAATATATATTTATAGGTATTATTTTAATATTTAGTTTATCCATTTCGTTTGTCTATCTATTTGTGGGAAGAATGCTATTAAGAAGTAATATTCAGCCCTTAGCTTCTCTATAAATATTTTTTAAAATATTAACGTGAATAATTTGTCTCTGTTTGTGATAAATTCTCATAGTAATTTATATTATATAATTAATAGTTTAATTAGTATAATTACTAATTCGTCTGCTTTAATTTCTGTATGCGTTAGTTTAAAGTATATATATTTTATAAGTTAGTCTACTATAACTAGTATCATGTTATACTATTAGTCTCAAAAGGTAGTTATTATTAGTATTTTAGTAATAAAGTCTACTATAACTAATTCCTATAGTAGGTCTGAAGGAATTGGTTATATAAGTCTATACTTTTTATATTTTAATACTTTATTCTTTTTATACTTAATACATTCTGAGAGAATAGTTCTGATCTTTTTTTATATTCCTAGAATTTAGAAATGCCTGTTAACTTCTTCTATAGTTTTTTTAATTCCTTAATATCCGTATATTTTAGCTAAATATTAGTTTTTAATAAGTTTAGTCTGTAATGCGTTTAGTATATAGATTATTTCTTAGTCTAAATTCTAGTATAATTATCTATTATTAAAATTCCTTATTTATTTTTCCTAGGTGTTTTTAATAATAACTACTATTTTAATATTTATTTATAAGTTTCCCAGGGATCCGTCTTGTCTTTATTTAAGTATTATATTATAGATTTCTAGTATGTCCTTTATGTAGTTTACTTATTAACTAAGTGTATTAGCTGCTATGTTTTCTTTTCCTAATTTATAAAGTATTTAAAAGTTAAAAGTAGAAACTAGTTTCTACTATCTAACTTATTATTAATTTAACTTCTTTATTGTTGTAAATACTGTTAGATTCTTATAATTTAAATATATAATAATTTAATACTTAGCTCCTTCTAAGTAGGCTTTTTATTTTTTAAATACTTAAACTATTACTAGTAGTTCTTTATTATATATATCATAATTCAACTCAGCAGTTATAAATTTATAAGATAAGAAGTCTACTAAGTGTTTTCATTTATTATCTTATATCTATAGTAGGATAGCTCCCGTAGCTTTATTTAATATATCTGCATATATTTCTGTTTAAATTTGTGGGTCAAACATCTTTAATATTAGTAATTATTAGAATTTTTTTTTTTGTGTTTTGAAAGCATTTTCCTCGCGTTGTTCCTACTTGAATTATTAATTCTTTTTTAATAATTCTATTAAGAGCGAAGTGATTTTTGAGTAGTCCTTAATAAATTATCAGTAGAAGCCCGTAAACCTGAGCAAAAAATGAACTTCTTTTGTGTTCATTAACGTTGGCTAAGATAGAACATCTTTTGCCTTATCTAGGTCGACTGCTATTCCATCTCAGGATACTAAGTATCTTAAGAACTTGACTTCTGTTCTGTGGAACACGTATTTGTCTGTTTGAATATATAATCTGTGTTCCTTAAGCTTTTATAACACTCTCTTAGTGTGCTTAACGTGTTTCTCTAGCGTTTCATTTATGTATATAAGCACGTTATTAAGATATGCTATTATGAATACATCTAGGTATTCCCTTAGTATATAGTTAATAATTGTCTGGAATGTTGCTGGTGTATTAGTGAGTCCAAATGGCATGACTAGATACTTAAATAGTCTGTATCTTGTTTTGAATGTTGTCATCCATTCGTGTTCTTCAGCCATTCTGATTTGATAGTATCTATTTTTAATGTTGAAGAGGCTAAACCATTTAGCTCCTCTAAGCTTGTTCATGAGTTCTAATATTAGTAGTATAGAGTAGCAATTTTTCATTATTGCATCGTTAAGGTGTTTGTAATCAACACACAATTATAACTTACTATTTTTTTTTTGTATAAAGAGTGTTAGTAATGCTATCTTGTTTTTATTTATTCTAATATATTTTTCTTAAGATTATTATTTAGATATCGCTGTAACTCCTTTTGTTGATTAATAGATAATTAGTATAGTAGTTTTAGTTTTAAATCCGTTCCCTCTTTAAGCGTAATCCTATAATCCTAGTTCTAGTATTCTAGTAATTAGTCTTTAGCTTTCTTAAAGAACTATTCTCTAAATTCTCTTTAGTATTCTTTTAGTATAATAAATTTAGTTTCATAAAGTATTGTTTTCTTTATTTATATTATTATTTATTATTACTATTTATAGTAGTCGTTCCTGATTCCTATAGTTTTTCTTTTCTAATTAATAGTTAGGTTCTATTGTGCAAGCTAGTCCTATTCTAAGATAAAATCCTCACTACTTAGATCTGTAATTTTAATATAATAGTTATTTTTATAACCTGCTTCTTAAATAGTCCCGTTTCTTATTTTAAAATTAATTAGATTTTTTCTGAATACTGTTAGACTATTATCTACGCGTCTTACTCACATAGGTTTATTTAAAACTTTAGTTAGTATTTAGTATTTTTATATTTACTTCTTTAATATTAGTGTTTTACTAGCTCTATTATTTATAAATACTAGTATCTAGTTACTGTTAGTGTATGTGTTTATATATAGCTTATTTTTATATCTCCTTTAGTTTAGTTATATATATATAATTAATATGTTCTTTTTATTTTTTTCTTAGCGCTTTAGTAGCTTAATTATAGTCTATTAGTTTTCTAGTTTTTTATCTATAGCTAACTTTTGAGTAGCAGTTATTTCTTTAGTGTTTTCTTTTTAAGTTTATAGATTAAGTATTTCTGGAGTTAGCATGCTTTCTAATTAAGTATTTTATATATATTTTTAGCTTATTCTCTATAATCCTAGCATTTCTATTCTAAGAAATATTCTTAATATATAAGTTTTCTGTGTGATTTTGTAGCTAATTTTTTTTAATAGTATTCTGCTTAGTGTAATTAGTATTCTAGTTAATACTTATCTTATAATAACTACTTATATTTGTTTGAATTTAGGTCCTATAACTTATCCTTTAAGTCCGTGTAAACTAATTCTTATTATAAATTAAGTTCTTTTTTATTTACTAGTTATTATAATATTTTCTTTATCTTTAGTTTTTTAACATGTATAGTGTGTTTATTCTATTTATAGTCTATTTTTATATAGTTTAATACTGTATATATCTAGTATTCTTTTCTTATTATTTTACTTACGGTATTGTTATCTTGTATTTATAAAATTAATAAAGAGATTTCTTTTTTCTTTTTATTCTAATTCCATTCTAATTCTAGATGTCTGACGGGATGATAGTATGTTATATTAGTTATAACTAGTATAGATATTTACTTATAAATCTTATTTATTTATATATCTAGTTTTTGTTTATTTAGTTCTCTATATTATTTATTCTCTACTGCTTATAGTATTTATCTGTATTTATATATTCCGTTTTTTAGAGTAACCTTCTAGTGTTTAGTAATATAATATTTCTTTAAATAGTATTTTAATTTATATATTTAATAGTATCCCTAGTGTATCCACTGCGTAATTATTATAGACATAAGTTTTTAATTTTTTTCTATTTCTAGGTTTTTTTGTTTAAACTTTTAGTCTTTTTTTTTTTTAAAAAGAGTTCTCCTTTCTGCTTTAATAATCTTATAAAACTTTTATATTTCTACTTTAGTTTTAGTGTTATATTATTAAATTACTATTCTTTATATTATAGAAATTATATTATTAGGTTGTCCTGCTAAATGATCTTTTATTTATTAATAGAGTATTTTATATTTTTATCTAAAGTGTATGTAGCTTCTATAAATTTAATATTATTCTTACTAGATTCTTTATATAATAGTCTTTAGTCTTATTATGTCTTAAGTTTATTTTATTTAAACTATAGCTATTCTTACTTTCTTTAGTGCCTTAATCTAAATATAAGTCCTTTTAATATCTAATTATTATTACTTATAGTCTCTAATGAAATGTTTTTATTTTTTATATTTTAAGTAGGCTTTACGTGTATAGTGTTTTATTTATTCTTTATTTCACTTTCCTTACTTTTTATTAATAAATATTTTATTAATGTTTATTTTATTATATGTTTAAATATCCTTCTTGTTTTTTCTAGGTATATAAATTATTAGTCTGGTTTATGCTTTTTTCTCTTACTCTTATTAGTACTAATAGTTATTAATAGTTACTATTTATTTAATAATTTTAAGTAAAATGCTTAGCTGTTTGCCTTTAGAGATTTATTATTAATTCTATTTTTCAGTCTTTTGTAGTATATTATGACTAATGGCTGGTTCTTTTAATTTAATTATAATTAAATTTACTTAAATTCTGCTGTATAGTTAGCTATTAATGTTTATTACTTAAGTTATTAGAGCTTCTAAATTACCTTCATTTCCTTATTAATTTTCTTAAAAACTATAATTATTTTCTTTTTAAAGCTCTTATAATTCTTAAATGCTTGTTATATATTACTACTACAGT
Source organism: Zopfia rhizophila CBS 207.26 (assembly GCA_010093925.1). Classification (NCBI taxonomy): domain Eukaryota; kingdom Fungi; phylum Ascomycota; class Dothideomycetes; family Zopfiaceae; genus Zopfia; species Zopfia rhizophila. Next base: position 96,628 of record ML994648.1, read on the forward strand.
TTCTAAGTCCTGCTATTTTTAGGTTAGGTTTTCCGTTTACTAAATAGTTTCTAGTAAATAGTTTAAACTATTTTATAGCTCTTTCTATTATATTCATACTAGCTACTAGAATCTAATTCTAATTAGTTATAAATAATGCTTAATTAAAATAATAGTAGAGGTTTATTACTACTATAAAGTCTTAAGATTATTTCTATTACTATTAAACTTCATAAAAGGGTGTATCTTTACTATATTTCTCTTTTTATATTTATTTACTTTAACTTGTTATTATATATTGATTAAGGCTTCTCATAATTTCATGATGGCTACTTTTTATTTCTGGATAATTTATTATACACTTTTAGTTCCTCCTAATGTATTTCTAGTTATAAATAAAAATCCTACTATAACTTCTTCTTTACTATTACTTTTCTCTAACGAATAAAGTTTCTATTCGTCCTTGTAGTAAGTTATTATAGACTTTTTAATAATTAGTTATTAGAATCTATCTAACAGCTTTCTTTACTTTTTTTGAAATAGTAATTATAATATTACTAGTTACTAACTTACTAATATATATTAAACTAGTAACTAGTCGTCTAATTAATTATGTAATGTTAATTAGTTCCTTTATATCTAAATTAGATAGCTTATTAGACTTAGTAAAAGATAGTTAAACTTAGTTAAAATAGAAAAAGTAATACAGTAAGTTAAGATTTAACAGGATAGTATTAAACTATTTTACTTAAAGTGTGAATCTTAATTTTAGAGTAATTATAAAGAGTTAAAAGTAACTATAAGCTGTCTAATATCTTATACTTATAATAGATCCTTCATGCGTACATTATATACTAATTAGAAGTATATTAAATACTATTAGAGAAGATAAGGGAAAATGAGTTTAGCTTTAGGCTATACCTACTCTTATTTTTCTTACTAGCACTTATCTTTCTTATATCCTGCTGTAGCTAGTTATCTAATCTTTTTACCTAATTTAGGTGTTATTCTCTATAGAACTTAAACTTACTTTAGAGTAATTCTATTTATAAGTTCTGTTTTCCTTAGTTTGTCTCTACTCTTTAGTATTACTTATATATTTCTTTATACTATACCTTTTATAATAACACTTTCTTGGCTATACTTCCGTCCTTATTATAATCCGTAATATATATCTGTAATAAAAACTTACTTAAAAGAAACTAAACACTAAATTATTATATATTTAGATTATAAAAACCTAATAGTATTTATAATAACTAAAATGTTAAATTAATAATAAGTTAAATAGTAAAAGCTACTATTTACTTTTAACTTTTAAATACTTTATAAATTAAAAAAGAAAATATAGTAGCTAACATACTTAATTAAAAATTAGACTATATAAAAGATATATTAGAAATTTATAATATAATACTTAAGTAATAATAAAACAAATTTCTAAAAAGCTTATAAAAATATATTAAATATATAGTTATTATTAAAAATGCCTAGTAATAATGAATAAGAGAATTCAACAAAAAATAACTATACTAGTATAAATTAAAAACTATTTTTATACTAAAAGTACTATAAAATAAACTTATTAGAGACTAACATTTTATTAAAATATATAAATACTAAGAAATTAGAAAAAACTATAGAATAAATTAATAAACATTTCTAAATTTCTAGAATATAGAAAAAAGTTAGAAATACTCTTTTAGAATATATTAAATATAAAACAAAAGATACTAAAATATAAAAAATATAAACTTATATAACTAATTTCTTTACTAAATAAATTATAGAAATTAGTTATAATAAACTTTATTATAAAAATATTAATAATTACTAGCTTTAAAAGTTAATAGTATAATATAATACTAGTTATTATTAATAAACTAATAAAATATACTTACTTTAAACCAACTTATATAAAAATTAAATTAAATAAACTAGTAATATTACTAATTAAACTATTAATCATATAATATAAAATGCTATAAAAGTTTATTATAAATGAAAATAAGTTATGTATATTAATATTCTAGAAAATATTTATAGAAAAGCTAGAGGCCGAGTACTACCTTTTAATAGTATTTTATTTATAAATAAACAAATAAACAATATAAACGAACTAAATATTAGAATAATACTTATAAATATACGTTAATAAACTATAATATAACTAAATTAATTTACTACTAATAGCTAAGTTTATATATAACTCTATAAATTTATTAATTATAGAAAAATTACTATTTTTTATAAACTCAAGTTATAAGCCAATAGCTTATTAAAAAATTATAAAAACTAAATAGAATATTAGAATCTATAAAAATAAAAGTTAAAAAACTATAGTAGTTATATTAATAAATTATATAAAAAATTACCTAAAAAGGTAATTTTAGTAAATAAAATAAAGATAAATCTAAAGTTAAGAAACTAATTTTTAAAAAAAAGAATAAGGTTTTTCTACTATTAAAAAATATTTAAAAATAAAATAACTATTAAAGAAACTAGATTACATTAAATTAAAACTATTTAAAGTTAAATAATAAATAGAACTTATAAACTATAAACTAGAACTATTTAAGAATATATAAATTTACTTAGTTTTTTATATTTTATTATTAGAACTAGTACTACTACACCCTAAACTAGAAACTAAAATTAAACTTAAGAAAAATACTACTAAGTATAAAGTTTAATAAGTTCTAAACTGTTAGTAATTTAAGTATTAGTAAAAATACTTAGTTAAATAAAAAAGATATAAATTAAAAGATAATACTTAAAAAATAGTTTAAAGCTAATTAACTAGTATTACTAGAAAATTCTATAAATACTTACTTTAAGAACAAATCTAAAGTATAAAAAGTTTTTTTTTTTTTTACTTAATATTTAAAAAAAAATAAAATAAACTAATACTAAATACTACAAGTTATAGTATACTAAATTAATTCTAATAGTTTTATTTTTTCTTTTCTATTACATAAATTTTATTAATTAAGGTAAGTTTATATTAAAATATTTCCTTTTTCTAAAAATCTATTTAAGTTAACTACTAATAAATATGTAGCTCTTAACATTAAGTTACTACTATTTTTTTCTATATTTACTATAGCTAATTTTAAAGTTTTTTCTTATTATAATTTAATTAAACTTACTTAAGTTATAAGACTACTAGATTATACTCCATATTATAATTAATATACTTAGAATACTACCTAAATAATAAATTTACTAAATAAGTATAATTATTCTTTTAGTAATAATATTTATTTTATTAAATATAATTTTTTTACTTTAAAGTACTTTTTATGTAATAAATGATATTTTTTTTACTATATATAAAATTCTTTTAGTAACTACTATTTTAAGTATTTTACTAAAAGTTAATAATAATAAAATTCAGGTTTTATAATTTTATAACTGTATAGTTTTATTTAGTTTTTTAAGTAGAATAAATTAAATATATTTTTATTAAAAAATTACTTTTATTAATTAATAATTAAAAAAGTATAATACTTTTTATTGCTACTAACTATAGTTACTTTTATACTAGTACTAAAAAGTTATTATTTTTTAGTACTTTTTATAGTTTAGCTAAAAAAAAAATTGATTTAATAATTCTATTATTAATTAAAGTATAAAAACTACTTGTTATTAATACTATAATTTTTTTTAAATACTATTAAAAGTAAAAAAGAAGCTATTAACTTTACTAAGTATATCAACTTTTTTTTAAGTAATAAAACTATTTTTTACTTATAATAGTATTTTATTAAAAGTTAAACTATTATTTAACTATAAGTACTATGAAAATAACTAACTATTTATATTATTAATAAAAAAGTTTTTTTAGTATACTTTTACTTTATTTTTTAATAACATTATAATACTTTTTATAATACTTTCTATTTATTACTTTTATATACAAATTATGTAGCTAGTTTACTTTTAGCTTTTTATTTAGTTTCTTTAATATATATATATAGTAAAATTGTATAAAGTTTGTTATTTACTACTTTTTTATATAAAATATAAATTTAGCTACTAATGCTAACTTATTTATAGTTTTTAAAACTACTATTATTAGCTGTTTTATTTATTATTATATATTTTCTTTTATTAGTTTAAAACAAAATACTATTATAACTTTAGTTTTTATTTTATTTTATAATAGTTTTTAAAAAATTGGTTAATTTTAAGTAATTACTTAAATATAGTAATAGTAAATCTTATTTTAATTACTTTATTATTAAACATGTATTTAACTTTATATATTATATACTTATTTATAGTAAATATAAGTTTTTTTTAAAGTTAATATTAAGTTAATTACAGTTTTATGAATTTTATTTTACTATATACTTATACTTTTAAAAAGTAAGTTATATAAGTTAAAGTTACTTATAAAAGTAATAATTATATTAACTTTTTTTTTACAAGAAAAATTTTATCTTTTTTATATTTAATTATAAGAATTTAAGTTTATATATTTATTTTATTACGTGTTTTTTTAAATTAATGAGTTAAGCTTATATAATATATATAATATATTTAATAGTATTTATACATTTTTTAATATAAATTAATATACTAGTATTAATAAATTATAAAGTTATAGTATTACTATTATAAAATTTACTAACTATATTAGTATTTATTTAAATATAAAAAATTTTAAGCTTATATTATACTATATATCACTTGTTTTTTTTTTAAATTATTAGTATAAATTAAGCTTAAGTTTAGTATTTAATAAAACTAGTTTTTATAGTTTTATATATATATATGTATATAGTTTAGTTGTTACTAGTATACTAAAATTATATAATTACTTATTATTTTTTATTTTTTATTAAATTATATTTTATATTCTAATATTTATTATAATAATTAAAATTTTTTATATATAGCTACAAAAGTAGAGTACTTAATTGTTTTTAAAATATAATTTATATAGTTTACTATATAATATATAATTTACAATTATTATTTAATATATATTATAATTGTAGTTTATATAAATATAGTTAGTATAAACTTATAGTTGTATGTATAAAAAACCTGTATACTTTATTTATTAGTATTAAGTTAGCTTTAAACTTATAAGTAATAGTTTATAAATAAAAAAAAAAGTATTATATTAAAATTAAATTCAACTATTAAAAAAAGTTTTAATTTTGTTATATATATTTTTTATACATGTAATATTTATTAAAGTATGTAATACTTAACTATTATAAGTAATAGCTATATATACTAATTTTTTTATAATATAAAAGTATTACCTTTATAGTAGTTATATTATATTACTATTTTTTATAATATATACTATTATAAATTTATAAACTTTAGTTAAGTTTTTTTATGAAATTAGATAATTTTAATATATATATTTTATTTTATATTTTAGAGCTATTAAAACTTTTAGTTAAATAATTTTATTATTATTAAAAATTCTTAATTAATTAGTATTATTTATGTTAACTTAGTAAAATTAGTTATATAATACTTATATACTTTTTATTACAATTTTTTATAGTCCTTTTTTTATTTACTAAAACCTTAGCTTATTTTTATATATTATTTTAATTTAGTATAAATTATAAAAGTTTTTATTTATAATTATATATATTATAAGTTATTAAAAAAAGCTTTTCCTTATATATATTTTATATAATAAAGTTATGTAAACATAATTATATACTATAATAAATATGTTTATATACTATATTAAATACTTTAGTAATTATGTATATTATATAAGTATATAAATATAGTATATTTTAATAATATAAAACTATAATAACATATATTAAATAATTTATTATATAATTATTTTAATATAAAGTTAAAATAAGAAAATAAGTATAAAAAACTAACTACTTAAAATTAAAAGAAATGCTTTTATATAGTAAATTTTCTACTTATAATTTACTTACTATATAGTTTTACTATAATTGTTTTTTATGTAAAACGTTACATATTTTTTAGTTATTAATTTTACTTAATAGGCTTATAGTTTAAGCTAATATTTTAATTTTTTTATTACTATTTTCAAATATTTATTTTACGTTTTATTTAACATTAATTATTTTAGTATACTTTTTAATTAGTTTTCGGTAATTTTTTAGGCTATTTATTGTGTTCTATTATTATTTTTATAATAAACTTTTACTTATTATATTTTATAATACTTACCTTTTTTAAGCTTTTAACCTTATATATGTTTACTTTAAGTTTTAAATATAAAAACCTTTATATTTATAATTATATTATAACTATTTTTTAAGTTATACTTAAAATTAAAAAATTAACTCTTTATAATTATTATTTTATACTAACTTTATATAATTTATATAAAAATCTTTTTACTATTTTAAATTTTTTTTATTTAGCTGTTATTTTAAGTATATTAAAAAATTTTAAACATATAACTTATTAGTTTTTATTTAAAAATTTAATATATATTTTATTAAAAAGTATTTATAATAAAAGTAATCAAAATAAGTTTAAAACTTTAAGTTTAAAGTATAATTTATTTAAAAACATTTTTATAAATAACTAACTAAAGTTAATTTTTATAAGTATAAATTATTTGCTTATAAACCTATTTAATTAAAAATATAACGAATTCTATAAACAACTAAAATTATATGATTTTTAAACTATTATAATTTGTAATTTTTTGTTTAATATTTTTGCTAATTTCTTTTATTAAAGTTTTTATACTTAAAAAGCTACTTAAGCTTTTGTTTTGAACTTTAGTATTTTTAAGGTTTTTAAATAAAATTAGTTAATTATTTTAAAATGTTACTTTAGGGTTTTAATAAGTTTTTTAATATTTTTTTTAGTCTAAAGTTTTTTTTAGTTAATTAAGTTTGTTCTTAACTTTATAATTTAGTAAGTTATAGTTTTATATTACTATTTTTTACTAGTAGTATATTTAGTAATACTAGTTTAAGTAATAATATATAAAATACTAAATAAATTCTTATATTTTATAGTAGTTATAAATTATAAGTAACTTGTTTAATAATTTTTCTATTTTTAAAAAATTTAATACAAACTTAATTTAGTTTTTTATTTAGTTTTTTTAGGTTTTATGTTTTTGTATAATAGAAAAACTTAGTTTTTAACTTTAAACCTATTTGTATTTACTTTAAATTATGAGTTTTTTTAAGTAATTTAATTATAATTTTATTATATAAGTTTTAAATTTATTTAATTTTTACACAAGTTTTATATAATTTATTTTCTAATTTTTATAGCTTTTTATACACTATTAGCTTATAACTAAAATTAGTATAAAATAGTAATTTATTAATTATAAATTATTTTATACTATTTTAAATTAATTATAGTAAACGTAATAACTTATCTTAACTTTTTAAAACTAATTAATATATATTCTTAAAATATTATTTTAAAGCCTAGTTAGTATACTTTATTTACTTATTTATTTAAAAGAAGAAACTAGTTAATAGCTTACTTATTAACCTTAACTTATTTAATAAAGTATTTTAAAATTGTAATATAAATAAATTATTTTAATTAAATATAAATTTTTTAAGTATTTTAAGTTTTAAAACTACGATTTTTAAATCTTTAATAGTTGGTTTTTTTAGTAGTAGTTTTATAATTATAAAAATAAACTATATATACTTAATTAATTAATTTATAATTATTAAGATTATATTTTACTTTTTATTTAATTCTAGTTATTTAAATAGTAGTAACTTAGTAATAAAATTTATTAAAATTAACTACTATAAATATTTTAGTACTTTAAGTAATTATAAAATTCATAAAGTTTATATTAAATTAGCTTATTTTATTATACATTATGTAATTTTTTTATTTAGTAATTTTTACTTATAATTTTTAAATATAACAGTTTTTAAAATTTTACTTTATAGTTTTTTTAATTTTTAGTATTTATATATAATAACATTATAATTTTATTAAATTAGTTTATATATAAAGTTATTAATCTTATATTTTATAAGTCAGCTATATATATATATAAAGTATATATTCTGAAATTTATAAAAAATATATAATAGTTTCTACTTTTATAACTTAACAACTACTTATTAATAAATTCTAAAAATAAAAATTTAAGTTTTTTTATATATTATAGTTTTTATACAACTTTTACTAAAATTGTAATATGTATTAAAATAACTTAAATTTTAAATTTTAGAATTTATTATTAAATAGTAGTTAAGTTATAAAAATAGAAACTTATAATTTTTTACTAAATTTTGAAATATACAGTTTACTTATATACATTGCATATTTATAAAATATAATATTACTAGTCTATAAAAAAAGTAGCTTTTTTACTTTTTTTTTTTATTTTTTATTAAATTTGTATGTTAGGAAAAAAATATGTGGCTAAAGATTTTATATTTACGCTATTCTAGTATTTCTAGTATTTTTAAGTATTTAGTAGTATTTAGCTATTAAATATGACTTTATTCATAACTTAGCTGCAAACTGCGGCTAATTATAACTTTAAGTATAAGTATACAGCAAGATACTATAAAATACTATAAAATACTAAAATATATTTTATATATAAATAAGCTAGATCTATATTCCTATTTACCTTATTACATCCCTTAAATTTAGTACTATTATGTTCGTAAAAGAGTCTAGTTTCTGCTTATTTACTTTTTAAAAATTATTACAGCTATCTATAAGCGCTGCGAATTTATAAAGTTACTATTTTCTATTTATATATACTAAGTTTTTTTTATTCTTAATAGAATTTTCTTCCCCTTATTCTGCTTCCTTTATATACTTATATTAAGCTAATATTTAGTTTACTAAGCCCTTTACTAATCTATTTACTGACCTGTATTTAGACTTATATTAAGCTATTTTTAAAGTCTTATATTAAGCTACCTTTAGAGCTTTATATTAAGCTGTTTTTAAAATTCTATACTAAGTTATCTTTATTAAGCTATCTTTAGAGTTTTATATTAAGTTATCTTTACTAAGCTATTTTTAGAGCTTTATATTAAATTATCTTTACTAAGCTGCCTTTAGAGTTTTATACTAAGTTACCTTTACTAAGCTATTTCTAAAGCTTTATACTAAGCTATTTTTAAAGCTTTATATTAAGCTATTTCTAGAGCTTTATATTAAGCTATTTTTAGAGCTTAATATTAGGTTATTTTTAGAGCTCTATACTAAGCTATCTTTAGAGCTCTATACTAAGCTACTCTTAAAGCTTTATACTAAGTTACTTTTATTAAGATATTTTTAAAGCTATATATTAAGTTACCTTTTAAGTTCTATACTAAGTTACTTTAAGAGCTTTATATTAAATTTAAATTAGACTTCCTATAAGAGGAAAGAAAGTTTAAAGAAATCTCTCTTTTAATATTCTAATTTAATATAGAAGCTAAATCCGATTTAATGTAGAAGCTAATTCTGATATAATATAAAATATATTTAAATTTAATATAGAAGCTAATTTCATATTAATATTAGAGTAAACACAGAAAGTACTTTAAATAAATTAAAAAAGAAAAGAGATAAATAGAGCTTATATAATATTTCATTACCTTATATAGTAAATTAGTAGTAGCTAGTAATTTAGAACTATGTGTTATAAGTTACCTTAACTTAACGGTACGTTTTACGTTAGTAACTCTACCTTAACTAATTACTTAATAAGTTCTTAGCTCTTTCCGTATCTGGAATAGATAGCTCTAGGTTTAATAGAATAGAGTTTTGGTCTTTATCGCAAGGTATAAAAAGGGTGTATAATAGATTTAATAAGATAGTGTCAAACTATTTCACTCAAGTTCAAGTCTTAACTTAGAGAGAAGATCTTGATTTTAGAGTAACTATAAAGAATCCAAAATATCTCAGAGCTAGTTCATGCCTCATATTTATAGAAAATCCTCTGTGCGTACATTGTATACCTCTGTGCAGTATATTAGATACTGCTAGAGAAAATGAGAGTAATAAGTCCCTTATCTGTCTTATCTGTCTCATCTGCTAAGACTCTGTCCTGGTTACGTGCGTGACTGCTCCCAATCTACTAGCATGGTTCTATATTTCTGTCCCTGCTTCTTAGCTCGTACTTTAGCCTATGCCAAAGCGTCCCGTGCCTGCTTACAGTTCTTTCTTTCCAATTCGAACATACGTTTCTATTCTAAAGCTTTATTGGCTATTATCGCCAGTTCCCTTAGCTCTTTAGGTGCAGTTGCCTTTTTGTTACTGTCCGTAACACTATCCCCCTCTTCTAAGTCTTCGTCTCAGAAGATAGTTTCTTTTTTCTATAAATAGTATAAAGGCAACAGGTCCTCCGGCCTGTGCTCTAAACTATAAGATCCTTGACTTCCTTTTCGTCCTGCCTAGTGTCTAAATAATGACATGTTCTGAGTCGTCTCTAATACGTGCTCGCTGTTTAGTTTCTTGAATCCGTAATAAACCCTATCACATGCCGTTACCGTGTTCTCGCTGTCGTGACAACGCTTTTTAATGTCTAGTGAATCCGGCTTCCGGCCGTTGTTCCGAATGCGTTGATCGCAACATGAAGTGCGATCTCATCATAACTCAACCTAAGTGAAATCACCTTAATTACGATAAGAAGAAATTGCAGGAGCAACTTCGCCGCGCTTAGGAGGAGATAGTAGCTACTTATTCCCGCAAGTTACGCCTTCATCAGCAGCTAGCCTAAATAGATTCTTGGGAGAAGGAAATGTTCCAGCGTGAGCTTACCTCAATTAACGAAGTTCACATAATGGAGAAGAAAGAGTAAAACTATTAGAGTCAATCTAGCATATTACTACCCGCAGCGTCTAGTGTTGCCTTATCTTTCTTCTCAGGTTTTAAGTGGAACGTCCTGTACTCCTCTTATGTTTTGGACTTAGCTTTAGAGTAAGCCTTTGCCGCTTCTTCTGGTGATACTGGTCAATCAGCTCTGAACTATTCTTTAAGTTCCTAATTAGTTCCCAAGTGTTATCTTTAGGTCCGTATTCTTTTTATCTAACTAAATACTTCCACTGACGCCTAAACTGTTGGTAGTCTAAAACTTGCTGGACCTTATACTTGGTAGTGTCTTCCTTGAGTTTAAGTCTTATTTATAGCCTAGCATCCCGTGGTGCTGGTTCTAGTTTAGAGACATGAAAAACTAGATGAATTCTTGTGTCCTTAGGTAATTATAGTTCGTAATTCACAGGTCCTGTTTATCATTTAACCTTAAATAGTCTTAATTTAACGTGATTCAATTTTCGTGATGGTCGCTTTATTTCTAAATTTTCCTTTTTTAAGAAAACCTTATCTCCCTCCTTAAAGATTAGTCCCTCAACTTTAGATTTGTCTTTAACTTGCTTGCTAAGATTGCCTTTATAAGTGATCTTCTATGCAATTTCTTTGTGCAGTGTTTATAAGTTTTTGACTTTTTTTCTTACTAACTCTAATACTTTATCTAATGTTTGTGGTTCTTGATAAGCCGTAGGCTTATAACTATAGTTTATATAGAATAGTGATTTTCCCGTTGTTGATGACTTTACAGAGTTGTATACAAACTCAGCTATTAGTAGTAAGTTAATCCAATTGTCCTATAGTTCGTTGATATATATTTGTAGGTATTATTCTAATATTTAATTCGTCCGTTCTGTTTGTTTATCTGTTTGTAGGTGAAATGCTGTTAAAAGGCAGTGCTCAGCCCCTAGCTGTTTTATAAACGTTTTCTAGAATATTAACGTGAATAACTTGTCTCGGTCTGTGATGAATTCTTATGGCATTTTGTATCATGTAATTAGTATTTTGATTAGTAATAACGCTAGTTTATCTGCTTTTATTTCCGTCTGGGTTGGTTTAAAGTAAGTGTACTTTATTAGCCTATTAATAATAACCAGTATCATGTCGTACTATTAACCTGTTGAGGTAGTAATTATTAGTATTCCTGTAATAAAGTCCATTGTGACTAATTTCTATAGTCTGTTTAGTAAAGGTATTAGTTGCATGAGTCTATACTCCTTATGTCTTAATGCTTTATTCTTTTTGTATTTAATATATTCTAAAAGAATATTCCTAACCTTACTTTAAATTCCTGGAATCCAGAAGTGTCTGTTGATCTATTCTATAGTCTTTTTAACTCCTTAATATCCGTGCATTTCAGCTGAATGTTAGTTCTTAATCAGCTTTATTTGTAATTTGTTTGGTATATAAATTGTTTCTTAGTCTAGATTCTAGAGTAGTCGTCTATTGTTGAATTCCCTTATTCGCTTTTTCTAAGTGTTTTCGATAATGACTACTAATTTAATATCTATTTATGAGCTTCCTAAGGATCCGTCTTGTCTTTACTTGAGTATTATATTATATATTTCCGGTATATTCCTTATATGGTCTGCTTGTTAACTAAGTGTATTAGCCACAGTATTTTCTTTTCCTACCTTATAAAGTATTTAGAAATCGAAAGTTGATAGTAACTTCTATTATCTAACTTATTATTAATTTAACTTCTTCATTATTGTAAAGGCCGTTAGGTTCTTGTGATTTGAATATATAATAACTTAATACTTAGCTCCTTCTAAGTAATATTTCTATTTCTTAAATGCTTGAACTATTGCTAATAGTTTTTTATTATAAATATCATAGTTTAACTTAGCAGTTATAAGTTTATGAGATAAGAAGTCTACTAGGTGTTTCCGTTTATTGTCTTATGTTTATAAGAGAATAGCTTTTATAGCTTTATTTAATACGTCTACATATATCTCCGCTCAAAGTTCTAGATTAAATATTTTTAATATTAGTGGTTCCCTGAATCTTTGCTTAAGCTTCGTGAAAGCTATATCTTCTTTATTTATCTACTTAAATTATTAATTTTTCTTAAGTAATTCCGTTAAGGGTGTCGTAATTCTTAAATAGCCCTTAATAAATTACCTACAGAATTCTATAAATCTGAGGAAAGAATGAACTTTTTTCGCATTTATTAGTATTAGCTATAATAGAACATCTTTAGCTTTATCTGGGTTAACTGCTATTCTATTTCTAAATACTATGTATTCTAGAAACTTGATTTTCTTCCTGTGGAATATATATTTTCCTGTTTAAATATATAGATTGTGTTCCTTGAGCTTCTGTAATATCTTTTTAGTATACTCAATATATTCTTCTAATATCCTATTTATATATACTAAAATATTATTAAAATATGTTAGTACAAAGACGTCTAGATATTCCCTTAGAATATAATTAATAATGGCTTGGAATGTTGCTGGTGCGTTGGTGAGTTCTATAGGCATAATTATGTATTTATATAGTCTATAGCTTGTTTTAAAAGCTGTCAGCCATTCATGTCCGCTTATTATTCGTATTCAGTAATATCTATCTTTAATATTAAATAGACTGAACCATTTGGCCCCTCTGAGTTTGTATATAAGTTCTAATATTAAGGGTATTAGGTAGTAATTCTTAACTATTGTTTTATTTAATTATTAATAGTCCACGCAGAGTCGTAATTTCCTGTTTTTCTTTGGTATAAATAATGCTAGTAATGTAATCTCGCTTTAGCTTTCTTATAGGTATCTCTTTTTAATACTATTATTTAGATATCATCATAACTCCTCTTATTATTTAATGGATATTTAATATAATAGTACTGGTTTTGGTTTTTCTCCTTTCTTAAGTATAATCTTGCAGTTCTAATCCTTGTGTTCTGGTATCTAGCTTTCTTATTCTTCTGTAAACTATTTCCTAAATTCCTTCTGGTATTCGTCTGGTATAATAAACGTAGTATTATAAAAAGTTGCCCTCTTTATCTATATTATAGCTTTCGTTTATTTGTGGTAGTCCTTCCTGATTCCTATAGACTTTATTTTCTAGTTAATTAGTAGATTCTATCGTGCTAGCTAGTCCTACCCTAGTATAAAATCCTTACTACCTAAATTTATAATCTTGATATAGTAGTTATCTGTGTAATCTACTGCCTTAATAGTTATATTCTCTATTTTAAGATTAATCAGACCTTTTCTAAATGTTGCCGGATTATTGTCTACGCGTACTACTCTTACAGGTTTATTTAAAACTTTAGTTAAGATATAGTATCTTTATACTTACTTATTTAATATAAGTGTTTTACTAGCCCTGCTGTTTATGAGTGCTTGCGTCTAAAAGCTGTTAATACATGCATTTATATATAGCTTATTTTCGTGTTTTTATCTAAGTCGTGTATAGTTAAGTGTTAATTTCTATATTTTAACTTTAAATTAGCCCTTTAGCAGCATGGTTATTACTTACTGGCTTTCTAGTTTTTTATTAGTTACTAACTCTTAAGTAGTAGTTACTTCTTTAGTGTTTCTTCCTTAGGTCTATGAATAGGGTATTATTAGAGTTAATATTATTCTTATAGTAGCATTTTATGCTTTTTTCTTACTTTCTTTTTATGATTTTAGTACTTCTATTCTAAGAAACATTTCTTAATTATTAGTTTAGCATGTAATTCTGTAGCTAACTATTTATTTTAGTGGTGTTTAGTCTGGTGATATTAGCATTCTAGTTAATACTTATCCTAGTCTAACTGTTTATATTTCTTAGTTTTTGAGTTCTGAAGTTCTTTCTTAGAATTTATATAAATTAGTTCTTACTGCGCGTTGAGTTCTTATTTCTGTACTATCTATTTTAATACTTATTTTATTATTAGTTTTTTAACTCGTATAGCATGTGCCGTTTATTTATATTCTTATCTTATATACATTTTTTCTCCGCATATCTAGTACTTCTTTTATATAAATCTCTTGGCGGCGTTGTTATCCTGTACTTATAGTATTAGTAAAATAAGTTTCTTATCAGATTTCTTATTCTAATTTTATTCTAATTTAGAGTGTCCTACAGGGTAATAATAAGTCACATAGCTTATAAGTAGTATTAGTTCTTATCTGTGAATTTTATTTATCTATGTGGTTAACTTCTATCTACTAAGTTCTTTATATTACTTATTACTAGCTGCTTATAATACTTATTAGCATTTGTATATCCCATCTCCTAAAATAATCTTCTAGTATTTAGTAATATAATATTCCCTTATGTAATATTCTAATCTATAGATCCAGTAATGTCCCCAGCTTACTTATTATTAGATTATAGTAGATATTAATTTCTTATTTTTTATAGTCTTTAGATCCTGTTGCTGTCTGAATTTCTAATTTTCTACTCTAAAGGGTCCTCCCCTCTATTATATTATCTCATAGAATTAGTTAGCTTCTTTTAAGAAGTTAGCTTAATATTATCTAATAGCAGCTCTTTATATAGTAGTAATTATATTATTAGCTTATCCCGCTAAATAATTCTTAACCTACTAGTATGGTATTTTATATTCTTATCTGAGATAGATATAGCTCCTATAAATCTAATATTATTCTTTCTAGAGTTATTATATAATAGCCTCTTAGGTTATCTAGTCTTTAGCTAGTTTTACTTAGACTATAGTAATTTTAATTTTTTTTAGTGCTTTAGTTTAGACATAAGCCTGTTTAACATTCACTATTTATTATTTATATTCTTTAATAAAATGTCTCTGTTTTCTGTATCTAAGGCATGCCTTGCGTGCATATTGGTTTATATATTC
Source organism: Zopfia rhizophila CBS 207.26 (assembly GCA_010093925.1). Lineage (NCBI taxonomy): Eukaryota > Fungi > Ascomycota > Dothideomycetes > Zopfiaceae > Zopfia > Zopfia rhizophila. The sequence goes on from ML994648.1 coordinate 112,193, forward strand.
TTTAGTATATTTATCTTATCTCTTTTTATTAACCTATATATTCTTGACTAATATGTGATTAATTTCTATTATATTATAAATTCAGGTATCTCTTTTATTTTTTCGTGGTATATGGATTACTGGCCTAGCGTTATTTTTCTTTTCTTATTCTTTTTAGTACTAATAGTTATTAATAGTCACTACTTATTTAATGATTTTTAGAAGTATATTAAGTTATTTTCCTTATAAAATTTTATTCTTAATTCTATCCTTTAGTCCTGTATAGTATATTATTACTAATAGTTAGTCTATTTAATTAAGTTGTAATTAGATTTGCTTAAACTTTATTATGTAGTTAGCTACTAATATTTATTACTTAAGTTATTAAAGCTTTTAAATTACCTCTATTTCTTTATTAATTTTACTGAAAACCACAGTCAGCTCCTTTTTAAACGCTTTATAGCTTTTAAAAGTTCTTTTAATATTATTATTATAGTTTGTGAGTCCTGCTGATCCTAGATTAAGATCTCCTTTAGCTAAGTAGTTCTTTATAAGTGGTTTAAACTATTTTATAGCCCTTCCTATCATGTTTATATTAGCTGCTAGGATTTAATCTTAGTTAGTTGTAAATAAGGCTTAATTGAACTAACAGTATAGATCTATTACGGCTATAAATGTCTTGAGTTTATCCTAATTTTTGTTGAATTTAGAGGGTGGTTGGATTTTTACTATCTCTTCTCTTCTATCTTTTACTACTTTAACTTGTTATTATATACTAATTATGGCATTACGTAACTTTATAATAGCTACTTTTTGTTTCTGGATAACCTACTATACGCTCTTAGTTCTTCCTGATATACTTTTAGTAGTAGATAAAGATTCTGTTATAACTTCTTCTTCGCTGCTACTGTTACTTAATGAGTAAAGTTCTTATTTATTCTTATAATAAGTCATCATAAACCGTGATTAGAAATTCGTTTATTAGAATTAATCTAACGTCCTTTTCTACACTTTAAAAGGGTAGTTATAATATTATGAGTTGCCTTAACTTAATAGTATGTTTTGCGTTAGTAACTCTGCTCTAACTAATTACTTAATAAGTTTTTAGCTCTTTCCGTATCTGGAATAGATAGCCTTAGGTTTAATAGAATAGAGTTTTAGTCTTTATCACAAGATATAAAGAGAGTGTATAATAGATTTAATAAGATAGTATTAAATTATTTCACTTAAGTTCAAGTCTCAACTTAGAGAGAAGATTTTGATTTTAGAGTAACTATAAAGAATCCAAAATATCTCAGAGCTAGTTTATGCCTTATATTTATAGAAAATCCTCCGTGCGTATATTGTATATCTCTGTACAGTATATTAGATACTACTAGAGAAAATAAAAGTAATAAGTTTCTTATTTATTTTATCTATTTTATTTACTAAGATTTTATCCTAGTCACGTGCGTGACTGCTTCTAATCTACTAGTATAGTTCTATATTTCTATTCTTACTTCTTAGCTTATACTTTAGTCTATACTAAAGCGTCCTGTACCTACTTACAGTTCTTTCTTTTTAATTTAAATATACGTTTTTATTTTAAAGCTTTATTAGCTGTTATTGCTAGTTCTCTTAGCTCTTTAGGTATAGTTGCCTTTTTATTACTGTCTATAACACTATACTTTAAAATATACGTACTATATATAAGAAATAAACTAGATATATAGTATACTTAGAAAGCGTTAAATTTACAAAATGTGCATAATATACATAATAAATTATATAAATAAATTATATAAATATTATAAACAGTAATAAAAGCTTTAGAGAATATAATCGCGTATTTTATAGTATCTTATAAGATAGTATTACGTCTAGTAGCTTAATACTACTTTAGAGTTAAAACTATAAGATATAGAGTATAATATATAAAATATATAAATAGCTACTAAATATAGCTAAATATTATAAAAATGCCACCAATTTTTTTCCTAACGTATACTAAAAACTTTATTTGTTTTATAAATTTTATTAATAAAAATATTACATAAACTAATATTTAAACTTATAAATGTTAATTAAAATTTAAGTTAATTTAATACTAAAGTTTTTTAAAAACATATTAATTGAATTATTATTACTTATAAATTCGTACTTTAACTTTTTAATAATAATTGTATTTAGAAATAAATTAAAAAGTTAAAAGTGTATAAAAAAAGCTTTAGTATTATAACATATATTATAGTTAAACTATTTTTTTAATATAAAATAAGAAGTAAAATATATAAAAAATACATAACTATTTACTAAAAAAAAAAAGAGTAGTTTTTTAAAGTAAAGTAATTTATATAAAACTAATTTAAAAAAAAGCTTTTTATAAGTAATTGTATATTTATTAAAATACTTAATTTATTTTATTTTTAGTATATGTATAAAAAATTAAAAACTAAAGTATTTAAATAAAAACTAAAGTATTTAAATAAAAACTAAAGTATTTAAATAAAAACTAATATTATATTTAAGTATATAATATAGCTTTTAATAAAATGTAGTAAAGTTTTATAATAAAATATATTTTACTAAATTTTAATAAGTTTATAATTTAATAATTATTTAATGCTAATTATTATTATAGTAATATTTAGTTTTTAATTACTTAATTTCCTTTCTAGATTATTTATATATTATTAAGTTGTTTTTTATTTTGTTATAGTATTTATAGTATTTTTATTTTAATATACTTTTTATATAACATATTTTGTTTTTAATTCATATATTAATATTAGTTTTAGTAATTATTTTTAAGTTTTTTACTTTTATTAAAAAAATTTAAGTTTACTTTTTTTAATACTTATTATATTATAATATAGTTTTATATATTATTAAATAAGTATTTGTTATATATTAATAAATTAACTTTAAAAGTATATTAATTATGTTTTTTAAAAGCTTATAATAACTTTACTATTTAAAATAATATTTATTAAAAGCTTACTTTTATTAGTATTGTAAAAGATTTTTAGTAATATTATATATTTTTATTATATAATTTATAAGCTTTAATTATAACTTAGTAATTATATTTTAATTATAAACTACTTTAACTTCTATTTTTTATTATTTAATGTTATTTAAATAGTTTATACTAACTTATTAAAGTATATAATAGGTTGTTTATTATTTATATTTTTTATATAAATAAGTTTAAGTAAAAACTTACAAAAATTTAAGTTAAAAATATATTTAATAATAACTTATTTTTTAACTTATTAATTTTTTTTAAATTACTTTTATAATTAAGTTATAAAATAACTATAACATATTGTATTTTAAATAATAAATTAAAAGTTTATACATATTTATAATATTATATATATTATAAAAATAGTTTCTTTAATAACTAAAATAATAAAAGTTATTTTATACTAATTTAAATTAATTAGGTATTATTTAAATAATATATTATACTATAAATTTAAGTTTTTTTAGTAAAATATATTACTTACTTATATACATAGTTTATTTATAAACTCCATTATATTAAATTATTAAGTAAATAATTAAATTTTAAGTTAAAAGAAATTTTATTAATAACTAAAGTAAGTAATAATACTTAAATAATAGAAAATAGTAAATATTTTTCTTTATTAGTAGTTTTTAAATTATTTTTAAATTAACTAATTTTATATAGTTTTGCAAATAATTAATTAAATATATATATTTTAAAAAATTGATATAATATAACTTTATATAAGTTTTATAAATAAAAAACTTAAAACTTTAAAAAAAATAACTAATTACTAAATATAGTAGTAATAATTTTAATAATTATATAAAAAATTAAGTTATATGTAAATATATAATAAATATAAAATATATAAATAGTATTATAAATAGCTGTTATAATAATCAAAATAAAACAAAATAAATATATAAAATATAAACTTTTAAAATTTTTAAATATTTATTAATAATAATATATAATTATATAATAATAATTTACTGAATAGTTAAAAACAATTTTATTTATTTTTATTATTAGTAAGAAAATTTAGTTTTAATTGATTTTTAAAAATTTTAAAACTATTACGTTTTGTTATATTATTTATAAAAATGTTTTTACTTAATTATTAAATTTAAACATAATGTATTTTATAAGCAAGCTAGTTAAACAAGCAAGCTAATTAATTTACTAAGAAATTACTAAAACCTTAATAACTTTATTAATTCTAAATATTTTTTAATAAAAATTTAGAATTTATAAAACTATATATTGTACACAGCTTGTATTAAATTTATACTATAATTATATTATTAATTAATTTAATTACAATAGCTAGAAAAGGTTTTAACAAAAAATTATATAAATAATATATTGACTTTAAATGTTAATGAAACTCTATAAAACTTTAATAACATTTTATTATACTTATAAATTAAGTTATTAAATTAGTAAATAGTTGTATAAGTTAATACTTATATAGATATTAAAAATTAGCGGGCTAAATTAGCCCTATATAATATAACTAATACAATTAAACTAGTTATATACTATTAACTATTTTAGTACAAAATTAAATAGTTTAGAATTAAAAAAAAATAGGTCTTATAAGAAACAATAATAATTTAATAGAATATTATTATTAAACTTATTTTTACTAAGCCTTTGGTCTTAGTTAAGTAATTAAATTAATTAATAATATAATTATAGTATAAATTTAATATAAGCTGCATATAGTATAGGTTTTTATAAATCCTAAATTTTTATTAAAAAATATTAAGAATAAATAAAGTTATTAAGGTTTTAGTAATTTCTTGGTAAATTAATTAGCTTGCTTGTTTAACTAGCTTGCTTATAAAATACGTTATATAAAATAGTACTAATTTAATAATTTATATAATAGTTTTTATTAAATTAAAAAAAATTATACAAGTATTTAATAAAAGTTAAGTAAGTAGTAAAAAACTTAAGTAATAAAAACTTGAACATATTACTAAGTAATAAGTTAAAATCCAAAAATTAATATTTTAAAATACTTTTACTAATTTATATTTTAGTTATTGCTAATTCATATACCAATTAGTATTTAACGTATAATAGGAATATAGGTCCAAAATTGTTAACAATTATTGTTAGGACTATTAGCTTTTGGAAGATGTTACGACCAATTAGTAATAACTAGATTAGAATCGACACTTAATGTCGTGCTGGGCATACGCGTGACTTGAAAAGGGAAAACCTTGCGAGGCAAACTAAAGGACGGCTGATCCACCCGGGACGAAGCCGAGGAATGGTCCCGAGGAGACCTTCCATCAAACACCACTTTCAGCGAGCCAACATGTAGCTCACCATTTGCGGTAAACGGTGCATTCCGAATTCTTCTTTGATAGTTCTTAATACCGTACAAAAGCGACGCCTGCTTCACATTTCCACCCTTGTCGCTGCTGTCTCATGCTAGATACTTCGAACGACGAAGTCGACATGGCAATACACAATAACATCGCCAGTATCGCACGATCGGATCCCGTCACGACCATTGCAGTATCTATTGTCATTTTACTAGGCTTACTGTTCGTGGCGTTGAAAGAGTTCTTCAAACCCATCGGACTTCGGAGCACGAGATCAAAGCCCCCCGGACCACGTGGACTCCCAATATTCGGCCATCTTCTCGAGATAAGGAAGCAGCAAAATGATCCTGATAGTAAATGGGTTTGTTTTCCCCCTTGAACCTCCGCAATAATCCACACTGACAACTATCAGCTTAGGAGCCTTGCCCAATACGGCGAAATGGCGACTGTCCATCTCGGTTCAAAGACCTGGATTTTCCTAAACAGCCAGCGAGTAGTTTCCGAAATCATTGCTAAACGAGGCGGTGCGACAAACGGGCGTTCCCCAATGCCCATCTCAAGTGGTATCGTCAGCCGCCACGGTCGATCTCTCCTCCTACCTCCCTCGGGTTGGACAGAACGTAGACGCGTAATGCACCATCTCCTCAGCGGTTCCGCACTCAAACAATACGGCGAATGGCAGGAACTTGAGAGCACGCAGATGCTAGCCGAATACCTGAAACAGCCCCATCGATGGTATCGCCATCATTACCGTTACGCGAACTCCGTAGTTCACCGCATAGCCCTCGGCGAACGGCTGGTTAAGTCCAGCAAAGACCTTGAAGATTTGCAGAATGTAGTTACGTTCTTCGTGGGAAGCATTGGTCGAAGCACGATCGATTGGTTTCCGGACCTTGATCGCCTTCCAAGATTCATGCAGTTTTGGAGGCCGTATTGGGAGAGGTTGGGAAATTGGAATGAAGGCATTTATCGGTCTTGGTGGGAGCCAGTTAAACAGCAGATCGAAGATGGCACTGCTCCAGCATCATTTGTCCGAGACGTCCTGCTTAACAAAGACACGAAGTATACTGGCAGTGACCAAGATGCGATGTATGTTGCTATGCAGCTGATCGAAGCAGGCAGCGATACGACGCGGGAGGCTCTCAATATTTTTATCATGGCATCTCTATATTACCCTAGGGCTTTCAAGAAAGCTCGAAGTGAAATCGATCGCGTCTGCGGATCCAACGCTAAAAGGTTGCCCGTACTCGCCGATATGGACGATTTGTCCTACATATGCGCTATGGTCAAAGAGACACTTAGGTGGCGACCTATTTTCCAGCTCACACCCGATCACTGCGTTACATCAGATTTCGACTTTGAAGGCTATCATTTCTCTGCCGGAACGGGCTTTGTGATTAACGAAGTCGTCGTCTGCAATGAGTGCGAGGATCCCGAAGATTTCAAACCGGAACGATGGCTCGATGGTCACGAGCAAGACGCCGCACATGGTCTTTTGGCAGTTCGGTGGCGGTAGGAGAATTTGCGTTGGGTACCGCCTTGCTCAACGGAGCCTATTTATTAACATCGCGAGACTGGTATATTGTTTTGATTACACAGCTGTGAGTGAAGATTTAGACCCATCTTCGAGTATGAGCGAAATACTGACTTAAGTGTAAAGATGGTGATGGAGGTCACATTTGGCAGCATGAAGTACTCATAAATATTTGTCATCAGAGATTGAATTGTTGTTAATGCCGAAAAAAGAGCGCTATCGTACATAATGTAAACGAGTGAGATAACCTCTGACAGTGATTTGTAAGCTGTATCAGAATTGACAAGGGGGGTCGGTGGTGATACTACTCTGTTACACAAGGTAGCAAGGTTGTCCATGGCAGTTTCGCCAACAGATGGGTCCTATTGACTCCAGGATTTTGAACCATCATAGCACGGATGAGCCGTTCCCAGTCAAGGTGACCATTCGGAGCACGGCTCATGAGAAACTTATTTTGGAGGAAGCAACAAGGCTGGGCGTACTGCAGTTTGCGGAGTGCAGGATGTAGCCCATCAATCGCCCAATTTATACACCTCTTCAATAGGGAAACATCAATATACGCAAGAATACACTTCTGCCTAAGGGATCATGCTCTCTCTCTAACTCTCTCGGTAGTGCATATTGCTCCGGTTTCAATTGATTGCAAAGTATGTCGCTGGCTGAGATCTAATTTCTTGTATGCGACAATTTGCTGACTATAGATCCTCTTTTAAAGTGCGATATTGCGAAAACCTTCTCAGTTCAAAATTTTCCTCCTTTACTCATTCAAAAGATTGTATTAGATGATGATGATTCAACCAAAACCCAATGTGACTGCATCATATCATTCTACACTTAAGCGTCCCGATCATCCACTCTATCAAAGCGTTTACAGCTCTCGCATCATGATTTCCCCGCATGAAATCAATCAAAACATGGTCATGGCCTTCCTTCTCGCCAACATCAACTGTCACCTCGATTCCATCTCTCAGACCCTTCAACAACTCCCCAAATTCCACAATATGGTCTCGAAACATTTCCTGGTTCCCAGCATTCAAAAACACTCCGCTGACAACATCCGGCAACCTACCCCACCATTCTTGCGGGCTCTCCAACAACAAACTCCATCCTTCACCCCGCGCAAGCTCCTCATTCGACGTCGTCCCCGCGAGAAAATCATGTGCGCTCTGCTTTACCAGCGACGGAGAGAGCATATCAATATTCCTATTCTCTCGATACGACTCCGTATCCATATTCATCGTCAACCAAGGACTAATGCTAAAAGCGCCAGCTAACGGGCTTGAAAGCTGGAGCGCATCAATACCGGGATGTGGATGAATAAGATGAGCTATCAGCGCAAAGGTAAGATTGCCGCCAGCGGAGTCCCCGCCAATAATTATATTCGACGGATCAAAGCCAAGGCGTAAAATCACGTCAAGGGCGCGTGCAGCTTGGCGAAGCTGGGTAGGGTATTGATAGCTGGGAGCGAGACCATATTCGAGGACCGCGGCACATAAATGGATACCAGCAGAATGCGCGACTTTGATGTGCTTAAGACACCAGTTGAGATGCGCTTCGCTTAGAGGGAGAGCAAAACCGCCGCCGTGAAAGAAAAGAAGGACTTTGGAATTAGATGTTGGAGGATTAGGTCCGACGTTGAGCCAGTGTAGAGAGCCGCCGGATCTTGTTAACGGTGACGAGCGCAGGGAAAGTTGAGGTGGAATGGATGAGACTGCGTGTTGCTTCTTGATCCATCTTTCAATTGTTTCGGCGGTGGAAGGTGCAAGGAATTGGATTTGACGTGCTGATAAGGTTGTAAGAAGTGTGCGGATGAATGCGATTGTGAAGTAGGACGGGACGTGGAGGCGCCGTCTGTATGAGAGATAGGTTATGCGAATGATGGTTGTGATGAGTTTGATTGGAACTGGCCATACAACACATCCCTCAGTGGAATTATTCGTGAGCTTCCGATTGGATAATACTTACTCGCTATGGTCAGTTTCCAGGGCAAGGTGACGATCTCCCACGTCGTCAAACAGTTGCTCATTGTGGCAGTCGCTGGGCTCGAAAATATCCTGAAGTACAGTTAGGTAAAACGATCATAATATAAGACTTCAATCATGAAGAGGTTCAGAGCCTCGGAGAAAAGCCGAGGCTCATGGCGACCATTTGTTACGCCAATGATCGCGGATCATGCATGACCGTAACGCTCCGCGGGTACTCACCCTGCATAAAGACGAGTTTATTTTTGTTCAAGTGGAATATCTGTTACCGTGATTGGAGCTTGTGGAGATTGAGAGACTGAACAAGATTGCATTAAGGACCTCAGAATTTAGAGGGCGAGCAGAGGCTATATACAGCTGAGAAATGCCAAGCCGGCTGATTGTATATCCGACCAGGAGGAGGCCGCTTTACGGCAACAATATCTAAAGATATATCAGCCAAATTCAGGCCTGGTTCGTTACACACCGCCGCACTCACCATGTCTACTTCACGTCATCGTTTCCTGCCACGAGAAGGCTTCTGCATCGGCCCTTTCGCCAAGGCTATACGGAAGACCTTATTAAGCCCGTGGCTCACCTTGACAACACTACTGTTTATTCGTTTAAGTGCTACCATTGGAAAATCATCCCCCTCACCTATTAGCGAAGACCGCCGTATTTTCCCAATTGCAATTTGTTCTCTTATAGGAACATTGCTCGACATAAACGATTTGCTCACCAAGCACTTCCACAACAACTGGACCACAGATCCATCCTGGAACTGGGACTCAGAAATCGTTCTCGTAACGGGTGGTAGTAGCGGCATCGGTGCGAGCGTAGTCAAGCAATTAATCTTTCGCAACCCAAAAACCACCATCATCGTTATCGACCACGTCCCGTTAACCTTCACACCACCATCAAAGAATCACCTTCATTTCTATCGCTGCGATCTCAGCAACAGCGCTGAAATCAAAACGGTTTGCACTCGAGTTAAGAAAGAAGTTGGCAATCCTACTGTTGTATTTAACAATGCTGGGTTGGCACGAGGTAAAACGGTGATTGATGGGAATTACGCCGATATTGACATAACTTTTCGAACTAATATCATTGCACCGTTCTTAATTCTGAAGGAATTTCTCCCGGAGATGACGAGGAGGAATCATGGCCATGTCATTGCCACATCATCTATGAGTTCGATAATCCCGCCGGCAGGTTTGGCGGATTATGCGGCTACGAAAGCGGGTTTGGCATCTTTGCACGAGGTGAGTGGAACCAATTTAAGGTTGTAGGCACACTTCAACCTCAATCTGCACTCCACATTGCTTTTCAACTATTACCCTCACCACCAACCTTAAAACTCTACTTTGACCCTCCTTCAACTTTATTTTTACTTCCACTCCAAACCTTATTCCGATTCCTAGCCTCAAAATGTGTTCGAAATATTTAGATGCATTCGGACTGACGTCCAAAACTATGACTCCAGTCTCTCGCACTAGAACTCAAGCACAAACACAACGCACCCAAAGTCCGCACATCGCTCATAATTCTCGGATTCACAGAAACGCCAATGTTCAAAGGGCGGACCAACCAGGCTCACTTCATTGTACCCTTAATGAATGTCGACACAGTTGGAGAGAAAATTGTCGACATCTTATGTTCTGGGTATGGCAAAAATATATACTTACCTGACATCATGAGATAGGTTGCTTGTGCTGTGAGTGTTAACCCCCACTTACCAATCTTTGTGGGTAAGCTAACTAGCAAATCGTAGCGAGGCTGGCCAGATTGGGTTCTAAGATTGCTTGCGGAACGTACGGAGAAATTGGAGGTAGATTATGCAGGAAGGCAAAAAATTGATGCTGAGAGTGGAGGGCTGAAGGAATAAACTCGTGTTTTTGATGTAGTCTTTGTTACGGTAATGTTTTAGATGGTATGAATACACAATTTGCTGGATGGATTTTCTGTGCTATATCATTTTATTTGTTATTCATGACGAGGCACTTTATACTCGATTTTAAGCTAGCCTCTAAAAGATTTTATGCAAAAAGACATATGACGTGAGCCTAAGAGAATCTTGGAGGTGCTTCAAGTCGAGCTTAGGGCGCTGCGTGTTCCATACCCGCAATCTCCAAGATTATTACCCCTTGAATTACCTCCCCGTCTGGTAAGTATCACACTTCCAAAACTCCAAAGTTCTGCCGAATGGCTGTTCTTGCATGCTTGGTGAGCTGCGGATGGCTACTTCTGCGGCAGACTTCCGGTCGCCAATCCTCTCATCCGGCTTCATTCCTACTGGACGGCCCCTTGCCAGGCAAATATTATTAACTCAGTTAGAAAAACCGATATTTAACCAAAGAGCCCTTTCACATCAATATCTTCAACTGTCTCATAATCCGAAACCCTTATCCTCCGTCCAATAATGATCAACAAATCTAGAAACGTGCAGACCATGCCGTACACACAGTTTGCCTGCGTAGGTACGGGCATATCCGCCATCGGTCTCGGCGCAACCCTCCAACGCTGGTATGGTATCACCGACATCCAATTCTTCGAACGACATGCCGACCTCGGAGGAACATGGTATATCAACAAATACTCAGGTCTGCATTAATCCCCCTTCCACATTCCAAATTCTAACATCTATGCTCTAGGATGTGCCTGCGATGTCCCAAGCGCACTATACAGCCTCTCATACGAACAAAATCCCGAATGGTCTCGTGTCCTACCAACCACCGACGAAATCGAGAACTACACCCGCAAAGTCGCGTCCAAATACCACCTTCTCGAAAAGATGAGGTTTAGCGTGGATATTGAATCCTGCATATGGCAAGTAGAGACGTCAAGATGGCGGCTCCATGTACGTGATATCAAGACCGGGAACTCCTTCATCCATGAATGTCAAGTCCTATTTTCTGCTGCTGGTCAACTTGTGCATCCAAGGGAACTCGATGTTCAAGGACAAAACACCTTCAAGGGTCCTATTTTCCATTCCGCCAGGTGGCGGAGCGATGTCGACCTCACCGGAAAAGACGTCGTGATCTTCGGGAACGGCTGTACAGCAGCTCAAATCGTTCCCGCCATCGTGGGAAAAACCAAAAGCCTTACACAGGTTATTCGATCAAAGCATTGGATCTTTCCCCCAATCGACTTCGAATACCGCGGCTGGATGCGATGGATGTTCAAATATATACCACTAACATTGTGGCTCCACCGTTTGCACATCTTTCTCCTAGCCGAAAGCGATTTCCGCCTATTCCCAATGACCAGAGCTGCGGCTAGGCTGCGAGAAACACGTCGTGCCAAGGTGGAGTCATATATGCGGAACACAGCGCCGGAGAAATACCATGATCTCCTAATACCAGACTTTGACATCGGATGCAAGCGACGGATTTTCGATTGTGGATATCTGAACAGTTTGCAATTTGAGAATCTTACCCTGACCATGGACACTGTGCGAGAGATTGTGCCTGAGGGGATAAGGACGGATAAAGAGGTTATCAAGGCCGATGTCATTGTCATGGCTAACGGCTTCCGCACAAACGAATTCATTGATCCGATGAAGGTAACAGGTCGCGGTGGCGAGACACTAACGAAACATTGGGCTAAGTTTGGTGGACCGGAAGCTTATAATTGCTCCGCAGTTTCCGGTTTTCCAAATTTCTTCATGATTCTGGGGCCTAATGCTGCGACGGGTCATACGTCTGCAATCATGGCATCTGAGAACACCGCTAATTACGCAATGAGAATACTGAAGCCTGTAGTTAAGGGTTACGCAGACTCCGTTGAGGTCAAGGAAGACGCGGAGAAGCAGTATGTGTACAAGCTGCAGGATGATTTGAAAAATACGGTATGGAGCTCTGGATGCAACAGCTGGTATGTAAAGAAAAGTGTCGAGAAGGGCAAGCAATGGAACGCAATGAGTTATCCTTATTCTCAAGCTCACTTCTGGTACCGGAGCTTGTTTCCAAGGTGGAAGGACTGGTCTGTGAAGGTAGGGCTTCAACGAGCGGCTTAAGCTACCAATTTGAGTTTGCTAATGCGTTTCTCGCAGATCAATTGACACAGTGTGAGAGGAAGGAGATTGCAGATTAGCTATGGTATAATTGCTTTGTCGCTGTTTTCACTAGCGGTAATGGCGTTGCTTCAGACAAGGTTGGGTTGGGTTACCGATTGTGTTCGCTTGATGGACATTAATGGCTATTAAGACTACCTTTCTCAGACGATGTTGCCCGGATTGCGTAATTCGACCTTTTAATTATGTGGATTCCAGCATCAATCTCGATATTGGTTTTGGGTAACATGTCCTGAACTTAGGCAATTTTTAAGTTCCTTTTGGAGGTGGCTGGATCATGGATAGAGTCCCGGGGGGTTAGAATTATATACTCCACTTCAAGTACAGGCCTATAGAATTATGTATTACGTCTGATTTTACATTAAATTCCTGAGGCCGCGGGTACGAAAGTATGACCGGTGTCTACCTCCAAGACAAATCAAGGTTCCTACTTTTACACTTGTGAAATAAGGTGAAGGCAACATACCTTGCGTTTACAAATTCGAATGATACCCCAAACACATTTCTGTTTCTGCTCGCTGCAATATACACTTTATATATTACATGTATTAAAGTAAAGAAACGCCATAATCTCCTGGCGTAAAACTGAATGCGGAATCCGAGAACATGGTTCCATTGAAGAACTTGAATGGATCAAAGGTTATGTCCTGGTCGGAATAAGCCTGGTTTTCTAAATCAAGGTTTCCGTTATTATATATAGCACCATCATGTTCAAATTGGCCCTGCTGGACGGCAATTGGCATGCTTGAGGTAGCAGCCGGCCCAGCGCCAGCTCCAGATCCTGAGCTTTCAGAGCGGGTGAGGGACCGGTACCGTACAATATGCCGATGCAAAGCCTCCAAATTTGCTAAGCAAGTTTTGACAGAAGAGCTTTGAGGAAGTTTATTGAGTAAAGTTTCTCGACAGTTTTTCCATGCCGCGTTCAAGGTGTCACTTCCAATTGAGTCTTGTAGTGGCTGCCATACCGTAGCTAGTAGAATCACCATTGCGGCTGTACGGGTGTAAAACATGTTGTACCACCATGCGCCCGTTGTCTCAGTGCCTGAGTACTGGTTCGTGGTCTCGGCCATGTCAATGGCGACCTGCACACAGGTCAAGGATGCATGGAACGCAAAGGAGGATGAGAGTGGGGTGGATGGTCGTAGAGTATTTTGTTGCGGGTTATCCGGTCCCGGGGCCGCTGGGAGGCAATTTAGTCGACAGTATTGAGTAAATGCGGGACGATAGAGGAGTACTCTCAAGTGGAGGAACCGTACGTGCAGCACGTGGGTTTGTTGCAAAAGCACGTTTTTGTGGCTGATACTTGGTTGGACTTTGTCCGGCTGCGCCCATTGGAGGCCCTTTGGAAGTTGATCGACGAATTCAGTCAGCTGCGTGTCCAGCTCGATCAGCCGGTCAAACCCACCGTATCCGTCCTGCTCACTGTGGGGCTCATTTAGGTTGTAGATATGCGAGAGAATGCGACCCAGGATCCGAAAGAGCTTAATCGTCTCGATATAAAATGCCACGGATGAAATTTTCTTCGATTCTTCCAGCTCAGTGTGCATCATATCCTCGTCCTGCCCTGGCGTTGGTAAGGATACTTGTGTGTCATGATACAGCATCGCAGGTCTTCCCAAGGTCATGCTGACAACCATGTCCAGCATGACACAGCTATGCCACACCCTCTTTCGAATCTCGAGTTCAAGAGGATCAAAGCGGGTTTGAGATCGGCTGCTGTCGACATGGAGACCGAGTCCCTGTGCAAGCCTACAAGCTACTCCAATGGCTGTCCAACATTTGTTTGGAAAAATGGTAGATTGAAAATATTGCGTTACTGTTATGAGAGCCTGAACCACGGCAATGCTGCTGTCGTCGAAAAGATCGAGTTTGAGCAAATTCTTAGACTTTTCCATGCAGGATGCAGCCAGTCTGTCTCTTTCTACTAGGGGGAGATGCGAGAACTGCATGGCCAGGGCTAGCATTGCATTGAGAGCGCAATGAAAGACCAAGGATGTTGGCCCAGCCGCCTCTGACCCGCCCAGTCCGAGGCCAGGTTGTTGAGGAAGATTGGCACTTGTGCTTGCAGCTGGGGCCCAAAGATGCTCGTACGCTAGCATAAAAGTTGGCTTGTGGATAAACGGATAAAGCGAGTGTACTCTCTCCCAATATAGATTAATGAGGTAGTCCGAAAGGAATCTGGGTAGCAGTGAGAAGTTTTCCGGAGCTACAAAGCAAGCAGATGATTGGGCGCAACGCTGTTTGTTGATTATTGTTGTGGCATTTGGAGAACTGTTTTCCGTTCCAGGAGATATTGCGCTGTAGACCTGCCGCATGAAGGACAAGGTAGAGGAGCTGCCATAGAACTTATCGCCAGGATCCGGGGTCTCTCCGGCGTCGGCACCCATGGCGTCAACAGAACTTGGAGCGGCTTGAAAGACGCCCTGAGTGTGGGCGGAAGGCGGATGTGCCCCGTGGTCGAGATCAAGGGAGACAGCCAGGGGTGGTGGCATTTGGCTTGGTGGGCTGGAGCCATTATTTGACGTATTTTGGCGTGGGTTGTCCGGCGGATGGCGAACTCGTTCCAATTCTATCTCCAATTCAGCAACCCGGCTGACCAGCTTCTCAATATACTCGTTGGTGCTTGCTACCTGCAAAGTGGAAACCTTGTAGATGCATTGCTCAGCGCGCGACGAGCAGTTCCCGCAAACAGGCTTGGAACCATCGCAGCGAGCTTTACGCCCCCGACAAGCTTCGCAGGCGATTGCGACTTTGCGTCTTTTTATAGGAGGACCTCCTAGATTCATTGATTGAGGATTAGAAGACATGGTGAAGAACGTGGAGGATTGAGGTATGGGAAGTCTAAAATTGTGCTTGTAGCCAAAATTTTAACTTGTAATAGCCTCGGTATTTTATGCAGACCATAGCCCGAATTTAAAAAGCCCTTGGCTTCGGCATTAACGCAGGGCTCAAAACATCATGTAAAACCTCTCTACGGCGGCTCCAAATAGTGAAGAAAGGTACTAGCTACCAAACCCAACTTTTCTGCTTCGACGTGGAATTCGGAACCCTAGATATATAGTAAAACCTAATGAAGTACTCCCATATGGTCTTGTAAAGAAGGCGTCATCCCGCTAGTCAGTCCCAATATTTTTGGAAGTTCCAGGTGCACTGTAGAATATTCATTCCCAAGATAACTTGCACTTATAATTCATTTTATACTACATCATATCCAGGTAATCTCATACATCCCGAAGTGATGCATGAAGCAAGCACTGTAGATCCATTAGCAAAGTTTACAGTTGAGTATGTGAAGACACTTCTCCTCGCACCAGCGTCCGGAATCGTTCCTTCTTATACTTTGGACCGTGCGGGATGTGATGATATAGTTTATTGGTGTGGCATGATCTCTACCCGTATCGGCTAGATAACTTCCCAGAAAGATTTTTGGCGTCTACAACGATTCCACGGAAGGCCAGGGGTCCGGAAGCAACCCGAGGGCTACGTCCGTTTACGTCTCCTATCGCCACAATGTGGGTGCGTCGACGAGGGATAGATGGAATTGAGTTCTGAGCCGAGGTAGGTAAATAAGGTTGGAAAGGCTGAATTCCACGTGAGTCTATTCAACCATCGCCAAACATCAATTCGGCTCCGCACAACACCACTCGTAAAGGGTATCATGCCATTGTATAACATGATCTCTCTGCCTGGTATTGGTATCGCAAACGTCTACCCAACAATGGCCTCTTTCGGCGCTATCGCTTCTGATTGGCTTCATGGTCAAGTACTCGGTTGGCCCGCACAGCCTGTAATGAACAAGATCGACACATATCACCATTATGTCCCCGATTTCTATGCTCAAGGTCAGGCCCCCCAACTATCATCAGCTTCATTATTGCTGACAGCGGCATAGCAGTGCAAGATATCGGAGGTTAGCAATTCCAGCCATTAGTCACAGCATTAGATAATTAAAGTTACATTATCCATTTAGGAGATCCTAGTGGCTGGCCCACACCGAGTTGGTCGTCAACAAGTTCAGAACTGCTTATGAAGCGTCTCGGAATTCAGACCGCTATTCTCTCCGTCACTGCTCCCGGCGCATGCATCACTACAGGTCAAGCATCCTTCGATCTCGCACAGAAACTGAACGAGTTTGGCGCATCATTGCGCCACGCGCAGCCTGAAAAATTTGGATTTTTTGCAAGTCTCCCCAGTCTTTTAGAAACAGAAGCGGCGCTCGCGGAACTTGCTTATGCGCTTGATACCCTCCATGCCGATGGCATAACACTCTTCACCCGATATGGCGAGGACAATACATATCTTGGGCATCCATCAGTGGAGCCCATCTGGGCGGAGCTGAATAGACGAAAGGCAGTTGTATTCATTCACCCAACGCACTCTGTCGACACCAACAAAGTTAATCCCAAAATGCCACAACCACTAATCGACTATCCACATGAAACAACCCGGACGGCTATGGATATGATCACGATGAGAACTCGATCGAAGTATCCAAATTGTACAGTTATTCTATCACATGCCGGAGGTGCATTGCCGTATCTAATAGGCCGTGTGATGACTCCATTGAAGAGAACTCCGGATTTGGCGGCGGATATGATATTGGGGACGACAGAGAAAGGAGCCATGGAGGAGTTCAGAAGCTTTCATTTTGATTTAGCTCTTTCGACCTCAAAGAGTGTGCCTAAAATGGTGTTGAATGTTATTCCACACGATCATATTCTGTATGGTGTATGTTGCTCTCTCCAAGGAAAAATTATTCGTAACGGATGTGTCATGAACTAGATTCTAATGCTAACTAAACATGCTTCTAGACCGATTTTCCATATGCACCGCCTCCAGCATACCCTTCTTTTCTTGAAGAATTAGAGAATTTCAAGATGCCCGATGAGTTGAGGGGTAGGATCAATTTTGGAAATGCGAGGGCTTTGTTTCCCAGACTAAGAAAGACAGATCAAGAAATACCTTAATTGTTTTAAAATACTGCTTTAAATTTTAATAATTTTTTAATACCTTTTATATATATATTTAATTTTTGGTATTTCTTAATTTAATTAAATACTTTTACTAATATTTAAATTATTATAACTTTTTGTTAATTTTATACTTTAATTAATATAGTTTATATTACTGTTTATTACTAATAGTATATTTAATAGTACTAATATTAAAGTAACTATTTATAATACTTTATAAAAGTCTTTTAAAAACCTCTTTTTTACAAGCTTTTTTTATGTTATATGTTTATAGATTAAGTTTATACTAGTATATAAGTTTTTACTTTAAAAATTTCTACTTATAACTTATTCTATTTTTTACTTTTGTAAGTAACGTTTTAACTTATTGTTTAGTATTATATTTAGTAATTAGTTAGTACTTTTTTTTAAGTATTTAATTTTTTATTTATAGTACTTTTATTTTATTATATTAGATTATCTTTTTTATACTATAATTATTTTACTTAAATTAAATACATTTATAACCACGCTTATAATTTTAGTAAAAATTAGTATATTATAATATAAAAGTTTTTTTACTTAAGTTTTATAAAACTATTAAACTATATTTTAATTAAAAAAAAACTATCTTTAAATAAAACAAATTTTAAAATTTTATTTTTTGATAATTTAATTTTTATTTTTAGGTTTTACACTATTTTAAAATTTTAGTTAATTATGTTAAAATCTGTATATAACTATTAAATTTAAAAATAGCTTAAAAACTACTAATAAGTTAAAATATATATTAGATTTCACTATTAAAATAATATTATTTATTTTACTAATTAATATAGTTTTGCTAGCTAATATAATTTAATAACTCTTTTTTTTATTAAAACATAATTATTTACTTAACTTTTTAATATATAAAAAAGGCTAAAAAAGTCATTAATTTTTGTTAAAAAGTTTTATTATAGGTTAAAATATAATATTAACTAATATTTTATTATATACTATTAACTTTTATATTTATACTTAAAGTAAAAATATACTTAATTGTGACGGCCCGTTACATGACATATTCACGGGAAGCGTTACTACGCGCCGTCGCGTCGTCGTGTTACAGATGACGCTACCAGTCACGTGCTACGCTTTCACGTGCACGCTACAGACGCCTATATAATCCTCCTCCGCCCTCTTTCTATACTCTTTTCTTTTCTTTATACTAGAGTAGCTCCAATACAGCGCCTTATTGCTCGCAACCACTTGCAATTGCCTATAGGTTCATGCTGGCCGTGACATTACTCTAGTATCACCCTTTCTTTAGCCTGAGAAGGCGACATAATATTAGTCAAACCGAGTGCTCAAACGTAGTTTGCAGCACCGACGACTTTTCTCCTTTTCAAGTCCTACCGTGATAGGCAACCCTAATTGCACTATGAGGTAGTGTAACGAAGCCTTGGATTGGCAGGCAAGAGCGGTCAACCTACGACAGGCTCTCATCGCATTCGAATCTCTAGTCATCTCCAAAAAGCAGCAAGCGGCTGGCTCTAGGAGCTCTCACCATGATACTCTCTCTAGTCATCTCCAGATAACGGACCTTCTGGAGCTCTCACTAAGACACCCATTCACTAGCTGGTCCTCAGGAGACGCACTTCCTGCAGGCTCTCATCGAAACAACGACGACTAATAACCTCCTGATAAGTGTCATTACGTCTGCAGTGTGCAGGCGGCTAATAGACACACGTACAATCTTGGCGCACATTACGAGGCCGCTGAGTGGAGAGGAAGGAGTAAGAGCTAGGAAGCCAAGCACTGCTAGCACTGCCCGGTTGTAAACCGAGTTAGAACGATCTGCACCCCCGGGCCTACTGCTTGCAAGCCCGCTGAGTTATAGTAGCCATCAGGTTGCTTTGTGCAGTTGAAAACGTTAAACCTCGTGGTAATTCCTGTAAACTTTGCAGTAGTGCAAGGCAAGAACAAAACGGTAAAAGCGACAGCCCTAGAGCTAAGGGCCTTCTCAAGCATCGGCATCAATGACAACATTACCCTTTATCCAGAGGACACCCCACATCACTTCTATATATTGACAAAAGAGCTTGAAAACGACCGACGAGGCAAGCTCAGACGTCTGGAGAAGCAAGCAAGAGACAAGAGCATCCCCATAACCATCAAGAAGCGTACCAAGGATGGACAAACGTTATCCACCGACATCGCCACATGGGTCGAAATGGATCCGACAGAGATTGCCGACGAGCTTCATGAGTAAATTCTCTATATCAAGGCACTGGAGCAGCAGACCGACACTTTGTTCCGCATTGCCAACGACGCCCTATATGCTGAGAGCGAGATTGCAGAAGCCCTGCGCCCATCCAAAGTGGAGACTCAAGCAGAGAGGGCTGTGAAAGCTCGACATCAGCCAGAGCCGATTTAACTACTGGAAGAAGAAGAGGCAATCTCCGAGGCTGATGAAACTCCGTTGTAGCCTGCCAAGCCACGGCAGACACGCCAGAATGCCAGGTTCCCTTCTCTTCGCGGAGGATCAAGCCCTGCCCTATATCGTACTCCAGGTGCAACTAATTGACAACCAAGAACCCCAGGATCAGTGTACGCCACCCAGCTAAGTGTCTCCCAGGGCAAGAGGTCTGTCAAATTCCCTGACCCGCCTATTCTCGATGACGGCGTTAACCCGACCTTTAAGAACTGGAACAAGCAGATGAGAAACAAACTCAGGCTTAATGCCGACTGGTATGAATGTGACGATCCGGACGCCACGGAAGCAGCTTGAATTGCTTACATTCAGACTCGCACCGCCGGCAAGGCCAGCGACTTTCTTAACCCTTTCCTAGACGCTAGAGAAGACCAAGGAGAAGACGTCACTATAGAAGACGTGATACAGTACCTTTAGAGCGTCTTCGAAGACCCTGACCAACGCATCAAGGCACGACAAGATCTCAGGTCTCTTAGGATGAAGCCGTCCGACGATTTCAACCAGTTCCTAGTAAACTTCATGCGGCTCGCCAATCTCGCCAGGATGCCACAAGACTAGTGGAAGGAGGACCTCCATGAGATGCTATACAGCGAGCTACGCACGCACATGGAAAGCAAATACGCCCAGGAGTACTGCACCTTCGAGATGTACTGCAGCAAGGCTCAGCACATAGCACGAGGACTAGCCCGATCCAACCGTGAGCATACAGAGCGTAGAGTGCGTCTCCAGGCCAAGAGAAGTCCGCCAAGAAGTGTCGACAAGAGCAAGCCTGTGCCGGCTCCCGATGTCAAACCAGCAATTACCCTAGCCTTGCTTACTAAGCAAACCTGCTACAGCTGTGGTAGACCCGGTCTTCTCTCGCGCGATTACTTGACGCCTAAGAGAATCGAGAACAAAGCAGTCGATCAGGAAGAGTACGTCGAGTACTCAGACGACGTCCTGGAGCCTGTCAAAAGCTCAGAAAACGAATCGCTCTAGGTGAAGTCTCCTGCCTAGAGTCCTCTATTGGAGCGACCAGCGTACCCACACGCTTAGGCGACATAATTAGCAGCCCTGCTTTTACAATGAAGTGTCAAATTGCTCTTAACGGCGTGGCAATCAACGTCTCTAGTTTGCTGGATACAGGAGCTAGAGGCACAGTCTTCATCTATTCTTAACTCTACCAGGTCATCAAGGAGCATCTCAAGCCTACATTCTACCGTTCACGTAAAAGCATTCCTGTAGCAGGGCACAATAATCAACAAACGGGTGTCGTTAGTCAGTTCTTTCTAGCCCAGCTGGTGATTAACGAGCGTCATACTACCACATAGTTTATCTTTTACGACACTGGGCGTCACGACCTGATTATAGGCTAAAAATAGTTCAAATCGACAAAAGCAATGCCAGACCCTGTTAACCAACAAATAATCTAGCCGGACGACGCTAAAATCGATGCTAAACGCGACATTATAATACCTCGTAGTGCGTTTACGAGGCCTACAATTGATATAACACACCAAAAGAATACCGACAGGTAAGATAAGCTGCTAGAGGTAGCAACTATCGAACCCTTACTAGAGCAGCAAGCTTCCATCACGCTTTTATAAAGGCAGCAAGCTTCTATCACATTCACGCCAATACGTACCTTATGGTAGATGGATCAGCGCGACAACCTACGCAAGATAAACGAGCAGTTATACCCCCCACTACCTATTAAAACTCCGCTAATAATTAGAAGGAAACGAACCGGCCCTATGCAACGTAGCAGAGCAGGAATCAATCTCGCTTTACTTAAAAGATAATCATTTCTATATAGCGCTAAAAGAAAAGGTGTAGTAATTAGAGTAACTAGCTTATATAAAATTAACTAGCTTATTAATAACTAATGTTAAAAGAACGCACTAAAGGACAACACTAAAGAGTTATAAGAGCTTATTAAGAAGAAGCTCCTTATAGCATAAAGTAATTTAAATTAGGTATTTTTATAAGTAGTATCTAATACCTTACCGCCATATTATAATAGTGTCGACTATAATATTATCTTAAAAGAAAATACTAGTAGAGAGCTTTTTTAAGTCTTTTTTATAATATATTATTTAAGTAGCTAGAGCTTGTTAAAGCCTACCTTTAAAACTATTTATAAAAAGACTTTATTATTCTAAGTGATGCCTTTTTTATTATACTAATACTTTTTACTAAAAAGTCTAAAAGAAAGTAACGCTTTTATATTAACTATTAGAAACTTAATATAATTACTAAAAAAGACTATTATCTATTTTCTTTTATTAAGGAGATTTTAGCCTGGCTTTTTTATATATATATTTTTACCTAATTAGATATCAGGCAAGTATTCTATTATATTTAGTTAAAAGAATTAGTAAAGGATTTTACTATATTCTGAATAAGATATAGCTTTTATAAATACTATATATTACTATTTAGTCTCTATAATAAGCCTATCTCTTTCTAATAATATATTAATAATATTTTATTTAACTATCTTAATGACTTTTGCACTGCTTTTATAAATAATATTTTTACTTACTTTAAAAACCTACTAAAGTATAATGTGTATATCTGTAAAGTTTTTAAATAACTAAATAAAACTAGTTTATAAGTAGATATTTATAAAAGCAAGTTTAATATCATGTTTATAAAATTCCTTAGATTTATTATTAATATATTAGGAATTACTATAAATCTAAAAAAAATTACTATTATTAAAGACTAGAAGCTACTAATAATACTTAAAGAAGTATAATTTTTTCTTAGCTTCTATAATTTTTACAGACCTTTTTTAAAAGACTATAAATAAATTATTAGATTTTTTATTAAGTTTACTTAAAAAGGTATATAATATCTACTAAGTAATACTAAGCTCTATACTTTTAAAAATACTAAAGCTTTAGTACTTTTAAAAAGCATTCTAGCTTACTATTTATTTTTTAATTAAATATAAATTAAGACTAATATAAGTAATAGAGTTCTCGCTAGTATAATAAGCTAAAAATAAAATAATAAGACTTAAAGGCCTATAGTCTTCTTTTTAAGAGTTATATAAGAAGTAGAAATAAGGTATAAAATTTATAATAAAGAAATACTTATAGTAATATAAGGACTAGAGGCATAGTAGCTATAGTTAATAGATTTATAAATAATATCTTTTATAGTAATTATAAATTATTATACTTTAGAATACTTTAGTACTAAGTATCTACTTAATTAATAATAAGCTTAATAAATAAATATTTTTATTAATTACTATTTTTGTATTATTTATTAGCTTAAATTAGTTAATATAATAGCAGATGCTCTTACGCGCAAGTATAAAGATCTTAAGACCTAAAAAACAAAGAATATTACTATATATATATAAATTTTTATTAATTTAGTAATAGCTATTATCTCTTTTAATTTAGTACTAGTACCTATAAACAGTATCTCCCTTATCTTAGGTAATAAAGACTAGGTTTTATATAAGCTTATAAATATTATATTAGAAATAAATTACTCTAGTAATACCCTTTAGCCTTACTAAAAGCTAGTAAAGTAAGATAAGTAGAACTAGAAGCTAAAAAAAGACTTATTAACTTAAAAAAAAAAGCTTATAGTTTCTAATATTAATAATATAAAAATACATCTTATTAAAGAGATTCACGCTTATTAGGTTATAACTTATTTAAAAAGAAAGAAAACTAAATAGCTGCTTTTAGCTTAATATTACTAGCTAAGTTTATTATCTAATATTAATACTTATATTACTAACTGCAGAACCTATTATTATATATATTTTTTATATAATAAGACCTTAAAGTTATTATATCTCTTACTAATAAATAAGCGCTGCTGGTAGTATATTTTTTTTAATTTTAAGATATTCCTAAAAGATAAAAGAAAGCGTGATAATGCTTTTATAGTTATTAATTACTTAAGTAAGCCTTTTTACTACTTTATATAAAAAAAATTACTATATTAAAAGTAGTTTAGTTATATTATAAATATATCTAGTATATTTATAGCTTATTTAAGATAGTAATATCAGATTAAGGCCCTTAATTTATCTCTATATTTATAGATAAACTCTGTAAGCTTACTAGTATAAAGTAGAAACTTTTTATAATCCATTATCTATAAACTAATAAAAACATAGAGATCTTTAATTAGTACGTTAACTAAAGGCTAAGATTTTTTATTAATTATTATTAAAATAACTAATTTAATCTGCTACTCTCTATAGATTTTATATAAACTATTCTATCTTATAAATCTATAGATTTATTACTGTATGAGCTAGAGTTTAGTTATAAACTTTATTTATATTTTAATTAGCACAAGTATACACGTAAATTACCTATAGTTTATAAATAGCTTATTTATAAAAAAGCTTAGGCTTTTACCTCTAAAGCTTATAAAATAATTAAATAGATATATAATAACCTAGTAAAAGCTTAAGCTTATTAAATAAAATAAGCTAATAAGCATTATTATAAGCCAGACTTTAGAGTGGGAGACAAAGTATATATTATAAAAAAAAATAAACTATAAATTATTCTAGTATTAAGTTTAATTATTAAATAGTAAAACTATACTTTATTATTAGTATAAATAGATACTTCTATATTATTAATTTACCTCTTTATATAAAGATGTCAAATATTTTTTATGTTAATTGTTTATATAAAGATTTTAGTAATTTTTTATTTAGCTAAAACAAGGCACCTAATAACCTTATTAAGATTAATAGTAAAATAGAGTATAAGGTTAATCAAATTCTCGTAAGCTATATCTATAAAAAGGTTTTATAATATAAAGCTAACTAGATAGATTATAACCCTAATAATATATAATATAACACAAGAAGTTTTATTAGTATATTATATAAAGTATAGAACTTTTATAAGTAGTATCTAGATTATATTAGACTATCTATACAACTAGAAAACTAACTAAAAGCTTATTAATAAAAAGAGATACTAGAATTAATAGATAAAGATAATTTAGCAGCCAAAAAAAGCAAACAGATAAAGAGAAGAAGAAAGAAGTAATATAGAGATAAATAGTCTATAATTTTACTTTATTTTTTACTAATTTTGTAATAGAATTAAGGATAATTCTACTCTTTTTTAGAGGAAAGTAATATAACAGCCTGTTATATAATATATTTATAGAAAATATTACTACACACTATTACGTTATTATGTTATAAATAATATTACTAGTTATATACTATACTTTTACGTGTATACTATAAACGCCTATATAATCCTTTTTTATCTTTTTTCTATATTTTTTTCTTTTCTTTATACTAGAGTAGCTCTAATACAGTATTTTATTATTTATAACTACTTATAATTACCTATAAGTTCATGCGGGCCGTGACACTTAATAATACTTATAAATATTTTTATAAATAAATATATATACTTAATAAAATAAGTTATTACTTTATTAAAAACTATATATAAAAACTTGAATTAAAAACTTACTATATTAAGTAAACTTAACTTGTTATACTAAAAGTAAAATAGTTTTACTACTTATTTTATTAAAGTTTATAAACTAGTTATTAATATTAAACTAAAAAATAACTTTTATTATACCTTTTATTATACTATTTTAAGTAGTAACTAATATTACAAGAAAATTTTAATAATATAAATATAAATAGTTAAACTATTTTTTAATTAAATTAAATAAAAACTTATTAAATAAAATTTTATTATATATATAATAAACTAAACTATACTTTTTAAAACTACTTTATTTTTTTTATTAAAACTTTAATTTATTAGTTTATATTAAATTTTATTATAATAATATCGGAATTTTATTTCCTTTAAATTATAATTTTATTATAAATAAAAATATTTATTAACATTTTAAGTTAGCAGGTTAAAAGTTTTAGTTTAAAAATAAGTTACCTTTTTAAAATATTTTTAATAACAGATTATTATTAACTTACAAACTTTTTACTTAAGAGCCAACTTTTAAATTGTTAAGTAGCTATTTTATATATTATTTAATATAATATTTTATTTTATTTTAATTTATTAATACTTTAATTAACATTAATATAATTAGTATAAGTTATATAAATAGACGTTAAATTAATATTTAAACCTTTATTTTTTACTAGATTTAAACATTTAATATTTTCTTAATTTTAATAATAAATGTTTTAGAAAAGTTATATTTTATAAACAATTAGTATATGTTTTTACTATATAAATTATATTAAAAGGATTTTTATTATAATAGTTATAAAAATTATTAATTTTTATTTAACTTTATATAAAAGAGTATAACATTAATTTTAATTATAACTTATAAAAACTACTTTTTAATAAATTTTGTTTTTATAATTACTACTTGTATTTATCCTAATTTCTAATTTATATAAAAAAAAGTTATTACTTAAAAACTTTTTTAAACACATTTTATTTAAAAGGTTTTTTTGATACTATTTATATATAATATTTTTGAACTTCGTTTTTAATGTTATTATTAATTAATTAAGTTTAATATAAGAACTAGTTAATTAAAATATATTATGAATTATAAAAACTAAATATTTACTTAGAAAACTTTTCTTTAAACTATTTTCTATAAAATTTTATATAGAATTTAAATTTACATGTACTTAAATTTAATGTAAATTAAATAAAACTTATTAAAAACTTTATTAAATGTTTAAACTAAATATAAATATTTGTTTAAAAAAAACTTTTTTTATATAATTAGTTAAAAAAAAATTAAATTCTTTACTATTTTAATAACTATTATTAATAAAAATTTAATTTTAAGGTTTATATAAATTTATTAACAAAACTTTTTAAAAAGTCTTATATTATTTATATAACTATAAAACTATTTTAAAAAAAAAACTTAAATAAATTTTTGTTATAAAATTTATAAAATTAAATTAAAATTAGTTAAAAGTTATTTTAAAAAAAAATTTTTATTAAAGTAAGTTTTGTTACTATATACTTTTAAAAAAAAAATAAAATAAATGTTTTAATTTTATATTAATTACTTAACTTTACATATAAATATTATTAAAAACTGTTATTTAATTTTATTTATTTAAATTTTTTATTATATTTTAGTAAAAAAAGTACTATATAAAACTAGATATTATTTTTGTTTTTAACTACTTTTATATTATAAAAAAATTAGTAAATTATTTTTTAAATTTTATATAGCTTTTTTAAATATTTTATTTTGTTTTTAATTTTTTTAATATACTAAGTACGTTTTAATAAAATATAAATAATTTTTTTAACTATATATTATTACATAATTTATTTTAATAATATGTTAATTTACAACAATTTTTTATATAAGTACTAATAAAATATAAACTAAGGTTTTTATTTTATATATATAATTTTTATAAAAGAAATTTATACAAACTTAAATAAAGTAAAAAATATTTTTAACTAAAACTTTTTAAAAATATAAGAAGTATAAAAGTATTTTTAATATTTACTAAAAAAATTTAGTAATTTATTAATAACCTTTTTTATATAATATTTTTACTTATAACCTTAAAATTTTAATTTAATTTAAATTTATTAATATTTATTAACAAGTATTTATGTAATAGTTTGTTATATATTATAGTTATATTATATTACATAATACTTTTTTACTAGTATTTTAAAGTTACTGTTATGTAATAAGAACTTTACCTAATTTAAAAAGCAGATTATGGTAAAGTTTATTAAAAAATAGAGTTTAAAAACTTAGCTATTAGCTTTAGCTAATTACTCTAATATAATAAGAATTCAACCAAATAGAAAAAAGAACAAGTTATAAATAAAGTTAAAACGTTTTATTTAATTTAGAACACTTTATATAATAAAAGTAAAGCGTTAAGTAACTATAAAAAATAAAATAATATAAAAGAAAACGTCTTTTTATATAGTTCTAACTCTTAGTAGTTATAACTAATTAACTTTTGTTTAGTTTTATTAAGCTATTTTACTATAATTCCTAAGATCTTATAATACTTTTTATAATTTACTTAGATTTCCAAGATCTTATTATATACTTTACTTAGCTTTTCTTTTAGTAAGTTTCTTACTAATCTAGTTTTTAACACTTATTTCTAACTATTTCTAATTAGTGTTATAAGTTTTAGTAAAGTTACTTTTACATTCTTATTCTATAACTTTTTTATATTATTTACTTAAATACTTTTCTATAATCTTGTTATTAAGTGTTTACTATATATAATACTTAGTATATATGTTTTAACTTATTAGCCTATTACTATAGTTCTTAATTTCCTATAACTATTTATACATTATTATATAACTATATTTTTATTATATTTTATAATATATGCTTTTTTCTTTAAGTGTTTAATCTAAAAGTTTATGTATTTATTTTCATAACTTTTTTTATATAAGTAGCTTGTGTTTTTTGTTATCTTATAAACCTTTTTTCTTTCTACTTTCTTTAATTCTTTATTTAATAATAACTAAAACTAAATTGTTAACTGTTTACTATTATTATTTTATAAATTAAATTTATAATTAAAACTATTCTATACTAACACTATATAAAAACTATTATTGTTAAAATAAATAATATTTAGTAGACCTTTTTTCTATTTATTATTTTAAGTGTTTTAACTATAATTAATATTACAACTTTATGGTTTTTTTTAAAGAGATTCACTATATTAAATAATTAAAATTAGACTTCTATTAATAGATTTTTATAGCTAAAAATATTATTCCTTTAGTTAAGAAATTAGCTTATACTACTTTTACTTAAGGGATACCTTTTTGTAAGTAATTAAAGTTATTAGGATTTTATTATTTTAAAATAGTTTTTTATAAGTTAGCTTCTATTAAAAAGCTTAAAAAAAAGAGTAAAGTCTTTATAATAGTAATCTTTTATTTTTAGGTATTCTATTTTTATAGGTTTCTTTTTAGATAATACTTTTTTTTTACTATTAAAATAAAAAAACGCTTAATCTTCTTTGTTCTAAAATTTAGTACTTATAGATTTTTTATAGTAAAACTAGTTAATTAGCTAAGTATAATACTTTATATACTTAATTAGTTTTTATATGTTTTCTTTTAGTTTATAGTCTTTTTATTAGACTTAATATTTCTACTAATATCTAAACTTTTATAGCCTAAAACTTTTACTTACTTTTTATTTAGAATTGCTGTTTAGTTCTAACTAAACTTTTTTAGCTAATAGTACATTTAGTAGTGTTAATTCTAAGTATAAAAATATAAAATATAGAATAAACTCTTTTTATTAATTTTAGTAGTTATAGTTTAATATTTACTAGTTTTGTTTATTTTTTAACTTTAAATAGTCAAATTTAAATGTAGTTTAGTTTTCTTAATAGTTTTTTTATCTTAAAATTTTTTTATAGTAGGAAAACTCTATTTCTTTTCTTAAAAATTAGTTTCTTAACTCTAGACTTATTAGCATACCTTTTAGTTTACAAGTTTTAGTAAATTATTTTATTATATATTTTTCTATATAGTGTTTAAAGTTTTCTAACTCTTATATAAGTATTTACTAATTTACTTTATAACTATTATAGTTCTTTATAAGTAGTTAGCTTGTAACTATAGTTTATAAAAAATAATAAAATATTTATTATTAATGACTTTATAAAGTTATATATAAACTTAACTATTAGTAAGAATATAACTTAGTTATTTTATAACTTATTAACATATATTCCTAAATACTACTTTAGTATCTGGTTTGTTTGTTTTGTTTATTTATTTATTTAAAAATAATAAGCTGTTAATAGCTTGTATTTAGCTTTTATTCTATTAATAAATATATTTTAAAATGATAATATAAATAGCTTATTTTTGTTAGTAATAAATTCTTTAAATATTCTATACTTTATAACTAAAGTTTATAAAATTACGTAAGCTAACTTATTTACTAAGAGTTTTTTATACCTAAGTTTAAAATATACGTATTTTATATATTTATTAATAATTACTAATATTATATTATATAGTTATCTCTAGTTCTATGCTCTAGATTTAAGTAAATTTATAATAAAATTTATTAAAATAAATTTTTATAGTTACTTAGCTATAGCTAGCAACTATAGTAAACTATATAATTTATATTATTTTAATTTATTCTTATTATACTTTAAGTACTTAGCAAGAACCTTTTTAACTTTTATATATATATATATTAAAAGTAGAAGTTTTTAAAAAAACATTCTACTATTTTCTTAACCTCTTAGTATTTATATGTAATAGTACTATAATTTTCTTAAATTAACTTTTTTTTATAAAAATTCTAGTATATAGATAAGTCTATTTTATTAAATAAGTCTATTATCTTTAATATGTTGTATTAAGCTAGGTAGTAAGTAATTAGCTTTTAGTTTACTCTTAATTTATTATTTTTAGTTACTTTTAACTTAGATAACTATTACAATCTTTACGTAAATATATTTTAAATATTTATTTAAGTTTTCTCTAAACACTATGTTTTAAACTAGTTTTATTTTGTGTATATAATTATATTATTAGCTTAAAGTATTAGCTGTACTATTATTTTTACCTTTTTTATAAAGTATTTTAAAATTAAAGGTTATAAGTATTTTTATCTATTACATTTGTTATTAATTTAACTTTTTTATTATAATAAAACTTATAAGATTTTTATAATTTAAGTAAACTACTACTTAGTATTTTACTCTTTTAAAATATATTCTTTATTTTTTAAATGCTTAAACTACTAACGTTTTTCATAAGCGAGTGAACCATACAAGCGAGTGAACCACTTTTACCAAGAATTACCTTTTCTTTAATAACTTTACGAAAACCTAATATTATTTAACCAAAATTTAAAATTAGCCTTTTAGATATTAGATGCACCTTGTATTAAATTTGCATTCTAATAGTCTTACGTAATTATAAGTTATTAAGCTTAGAATTTACCTTTTAAAAATTTAGTTTTTAGCTATTAATATTTTAATAACTATTACATAAGAAACTATAGATATTAAACTTAAGCTATTTTATATATAATTTAGACTATATTATGCTTTTATAGTAATAAAATAAGTAGGTTTTTAAGATTTTTAAGTAAGGGGAAATTTTAGCCCCCACTTTTTAATATCTTAAAAACTACTAATAATATAGCTTTAAAATTCTAATATATTATAGATTTAGGTGCTAATACCTTGTATTTAAGTTTTTATAATTTATTATTAAGTAATATTATAAATCTAAATAGCTAAACTTTATTTTAAAGTAGTGTAGATTCTAAGTTAATAACTCATAATTACGTAGGACTATTATAATACAAATTTAACACTAGGTGCATCCAATATCTAAAAAGCCATTTTTAAATCTTAGCTAAATAATATTAAGTGTTCGTAAAGTTATTAAAGAAAAGGTAATTCTTGGCAAAAGTGGTTCACTCGCTTGTATAGTTCACTCACTTATGAAAAACGTTATAAGTAGTTTCTTATTATAAATATTATAATTTAATTTAGGTCTACTAAATTTCTTTAATATATAGTTAACTAGGTATAAATACTTATTTTTATATATTTAACTATATATTACTTTATATACGTAATTTAACGTCTTAGTTTTTAAGATAATTAGCAATTTAGAATTAAACATTTTAAGTATTAGTACTGTAGTAAATCTTTTCTTAAATATTTAAAATACTTTTTTCTATAGTTTATTTTATTTAAATCTAATTTTTTATATGTAATTTCTATAAGTAGTGCTGTAATCTTTAAATAACCTTCTACAAACTTTTAATAAAAGTTCGTAAATTCTAAAAAACCTAAACATTCTTAATTAATGTTAGGTGTAGTTAGTTTATAATATTTTTAGTTTTACTAGATTTTATAGCTATTTCTTTTTATAAGATAATAAATCTGAAAAAGTTTACTTTTATTTAGTAGAAATAGTATTTTTCTAGTTATATAAATAAATTATACTTTTTTAGCTTTTATAGTACTTTCTTAATATATTTCTTATACTCTTTTAATAATTTTTTTAAGTAAATAAAAACGTTGTCTAAATAAGCTAGTATAAATGCATTTAAATATTTATATAGTACGTAGTTTATTATTACTTAGAATATAGCTAGTACGTTAGTTAACCTAAATAGTATTATAAAATATTTAAATAATCTAAATCTTGTTTTAAATACTGTTAATTATTTATATATTTTTTTAATTTTTACTTTATAGTAATTTTTATAAATATTAAATAAACTAAACTATTCTACTTTCTAAAGTCAATTTATAAGTTCTGAAATTAATAGTAATAAATAATAATTTTTTATTATTATATTATTATGTTGTTTAAAATTTATACATAATTATAATTTTCAATTTTTTTTTAATATAAATAGTACTAAAAACGCTATTAGACTTTTACTTACTTATATATACTTTTTCTTAAGATTTGAATCTAGATATTTCTTAAGTTCTTTTTATTAATTTTAGTTAAGTTTATACATTCAGCTTAGTTTTAATATTACATTTTTTTAGAGTGGTATCTAGTAATTCTATAGTTTATATTCTAGTAGATTTTCTTTTAGTTTTTTTTTTAAACAATTCCTTAAATTCTTGATATTCTTTTAAAATAGTAAAACTAGCTGTTTTCTATAATAAACACGTTCTTTTAATCTATAAAAGTCTAATATCTTTTTTTTTATATATAGTTCTTTATTTTGCTTAAAGAAATGTATTCTATTATAGAAACTTTTTTCTTATAATTTAGGATTTAAGTTAGTGTAACTTTACGTATAAGGTATTAATTTAAAAATTATTTCTTTTTTCTAATTAATAATTAAATTCTACTTAGTAAACTAATTTTATTTTAGAATTATATTTTCTTTACTTAAGTTAGTAATTTTTATATAGTAGTTATTTCTATAACCTACTACTTTTATAGCTATTATTTTAATCTTTAAGTTAATTATTTTTTTCTAAAGTTTATAACAATATTATCTACTTTTTATAACTTTACTAGTTTATTTATAACTTTATATAATTTAGTGTAGTTATATATCTATTTATCTAAAATAAGTGTTTTATTTATTCTACTATTTATAAGTATAAATAGCTTTTATTTATAAATATATACCTCTTAGTATATTTCTTGCTAATTTAAAAAATATTTAAATACTTAGGTGTTCTTAATAACTCTTTTATTATTATATTACTTCTAAAAGTAAAATTATTTTATTTTTTTAGTTTTACTAGTTATATTATTAAATATAGCTAGTAGTTAAAAGCCGTTTAGTTTTTTAAACTACTATTTAGAGTGTACTTAAAGTAAACTAATTTCTTTATTATTCTATTTATATATAAATTAAATACTTTAATAAATAATAATTATGCCATAACTTTTTACTATGTATATTTTTTATTTTTTTTCTTATAGTTAAAACATTTCTATTCTAGAAAATACTTTATATAAAGTAAGAGTTTGTAACTTATATTATCTATATTTTATTTCTTAAGTTTTTATTATTTTTAATGGAACTTATATTTTATATAATATTAAGTTTAATTTACTACTTAACTTTTATTACTTTTGGGATTAAGTTTACTATTAGAAAATTTACTTATTATAATATTAATATTTTTTAGTTTTTATTACTTTACTATTTAATAAAGTGTTTATTTTTATTTAGTTCTATTAAATTATACAGCATACTACTTTTATGTATAATTTTTTTTAAATAATATTTAGAACTATATAGCTAATAATTTTTGTACTTTAATTTTTCTTCTACTAACGTGAATTTTAATTATAATACTAGTAAAATTTCCTTTTTTATTAATACTTACTTATTAGCTTATTTAAATTCTAGTTTAATTACTTTAAACTCTAATACTAATAATATATTTAATATTATTATGTTAAAGAGTACTTCTAACTCTTTAGTATATAGTTTATTTTTTTAAATTACTTTTAAAAACTGTAACATTTCTCTTATAGTAAATATATTATATTATTTATATTTTATATTTTATAAGCTTTATTAATACTTATTTATCTTATCTTTTAGAGTAATATTTTAGTGTTTTACTAAATAATTTTTTTCTAAATACTAGTCTAACCTATAGATTTAACATACTTCTTATTATACTTAAGCTTTAATTATAGTAAATATTAAATTACTAGTAATTATAAAAAAGTTATTTTTATTTATAAATTGCTTTTTTTTACTATAAGTCTTAAAAGAGTTGCTTTTAAATCCTAACTTTCCTAATAGTAGTTTAGAAATAACAATTTCTTATAAAAAGTAGTTTTCTGCTTTTTTGTTTATAATATTATATTATTTTCTTACTACTTCGTGAATAATTTTATTATACTTATTTTAATTATTTTTTAAGATTAAACGTATTGTTTAATATTTTATTTAATAGTTTATTTTAAAGTATTAGAATACTTCATATATTTAATATTAGTTTTAATTAATTTTCTTATAAATGTTTTGTTTTATAAGTTTCTTTAGTTTAATATATAATATAGTAACTTTGTGTTTTCTTAGTTCTAATATATATTTTCCTATATAGCATTTTACTTCTCTGTATTTTAGGTAAGGCTTTTGTTTTAACTAATTTTTTCTTTTTAGCATTATTTACTATAGCTTAATAGGCTTTAGTTTCTTACTTTTTATTTATATTTTCTTAACATCTATATCTATTAAATCCTAGTTATATACGGGCTTTGAATTCTTCTTAGGGTTCTTAAAAATAAAGACGTTGTTTTCTTTCTTTTCTTAATTCTATTTATATTATGTATTATTAATTTATACTACTTTTGTTATTATTTCTAATAATTTATCTAATTATTTTTTTTTAATATTTTGTTCTGAACTCTATTCTTAAGGCCTTAGTAATAGTATTTACTTAATGTATAATTAAAGTTACTTAATCTCTGTTATATATTTAGCTACTAACTTTATTTACTTAAAAACTCTAAGTTTTTTAATTACTATAAACTTCTTATTAATCTCTTTAAATATTATATTTATTTCTTTTAAGAATGCTTAATAGCTAATAAAGACTTTTTATATTTTATTATTATAGTTTTTTAATCTCTTACTTCTAAGGTTTAGATTACTAGTCTTAAGATAATTTTTAGTTAAGAGCTAAAACTACTTTATAGCTCTACCTTCTATATTTATATTAGTAGCAAGAATTCTATTCTGCTTAGTTATAAATATTTGCTAATTAAACCTATAATATATGTCTATTATTATTATAAAACTATAAAGCTTTTTATGTGTTTTATTATAATACTTTAGTAGCTAAATTTTAATTTATTTACTTAACTTAACATTAAGCTATATTTTAAGTGTCTAAATTACTTATATAAGCTATTAAATTTACTCTACCTACTATTAAACTACCTAAGTTATACTTAGTATTAGTATATTTATAATTAATACTATTTATAACTTAATTAAGTCTTTATTTGTACTGTGTACAAGTAGTTATTTTTATTATATAATAAAAGTTTTATCTAATTTAAAGAGTATATTATAGTAAGGTTTATTAAAAATAGAGTTTAAAGAATTAGCTATTAGCTTTAGCTAATTACTCTAGTGTAATAAAGCTTTAAGTAAATAAAAAAAACAAGTTATAAATAAAGTTAAAATATTTTATTTAATTTAGAATACTTTATATAATAAGAGTAAAATATTAAATAACTATAAAATATAAAATAATATAAAAAGAAACGCTTTTTTATATAGTCTTAACTCTTAATAATTATAGCTAATTAACTTTTACTTAGTTTTATTAAGCTAATTTACTATAATTCTTAAGATTTTATAATATTTTTTATAATCTACTTAGATTCCTAAGATTTTATTACATGTCTTACTTAACTTTTTTTTTTGTAAATTTCTTACTGATTTAGTTTTTAATACTTATCTTTAATTACTTATAATTAATATTATAAGCTTTAATAAAATTACTTTTACTTTTTATTTTATAACTTTTTTATACTATTTACGTAAGTACTTTATATAATCCTGTTACTAAGTATTTACTATATATAGTACCTAGTACTTATGTTTTAACTTATTAGCTTATTATTAAAGTCCTTAGTTTTTTATAACTATTTATGTATTGTTGTGTAGTTATGTTTTTATTTTAATTTCTTTATTACATTTTATAATAGTTACTTTATAAAAGTTTAATAACTTTTTTTTATATTAAAGTAGTTTTAATATAGTATTTTATTACTTATGATTATTTATAATTATTTATAAGTTTATGCTAGCTGTAATAGTTTAAATAATTAAAACATATATTTATAACTATTTTAATTTTTTAAAACTTTAATTTATAGTTATTACTTATTATAAAATTTAACTTTTTAAATTATATAGTAATTATTAAAGTGTTTTAATAAAAAATAAATAAAGTAAATTAAAACTTATAATTAATTTTTTTACAAAACTAAATTTTACTAAATATAATTATAAAATATAAAATAAAAAGTTACTAGCTATTATTTATTACTTTAAATAATAAAAACTTTTTGTACTTTTTATAATAAAGTAATTTAGTTATTAACAAACTTATTAAACTAAATATTTATTTTAATTTAACTTTACAATTATATATAAATTAGGTAAATAAATTAAAATTTAAATATTTTTCATTATTATATAACAATAGCTTTAATTTAAAAAATATTTAAAAAGTTTAATAACAAATACTTTGTTATTTTAAACTCTTTAATAATATATTAAAACTAAATTTTACTAAAATAAATAAGTTTATTTAATTAATTATTAATAGAAAATACTTAAATTATAACATAGTTTAAATTTTTATTACTAATTTAAAGAAAAACTTAATACTTTAAAAGAGTTTTAAATAAGTATAAAAACTACAATAGTTAATTATACTACTATAAATATTTAGTAATATTAAATAATAATAAATTTAAAATTAAACTTTTTAAATTATATATAATTTTTTTTTACTAATAGTTACTTTAATTATATAAAAAACTTTTAAAATTTTATAATATAAATTTTATAAACTACTATATATTAAACTTTAACAATTTTTTAAATACTACTTAAAAATTAACAATTAAATAAAAAAACTAATAAAATAATAAAATAAGTTATATATATAAACTATTAGCATAATAATTAAATAAATAAGCTTTTTTTTATATAATTGATAGCTAATAATACTATATTTAAAATTAATATTTTTGTTAATATAAGCTAATATTTTTAAATAAGTTTTAAGCTTTTAATAAAATTTAAAAATAGTTTTACTAAGTATTATATGCTTCAAAAGCTAATTTTATAGTAAAAAAAAAAAAAAAAAAATTTAATACCTAATTTAAGAAAAATTTAATTTAAACTTTTTAAAAAACTACATAAATTAAAAATAAATATTAATATTTAAACTTTAAAGAAAAAACTTAATTTAACTTAATATATAAAATATTTAAATAAAATTACTATTTAAAAATTTAAATTTAAATATTGTTTTTTTAAAAAAAAAAGCCTATAATTTTTAAATAGGTCTTTTTGTATATATGTTAACTTAATTTTCTTAAGTTTTTAAAAATATACTTAGTTTTTAATATATTATTACTATAATTTCATTTACTAAAAATTTAATAATTTTTTTTAGCTACTAAATTTACTTTTTAAACTTATTAAAATTAATACAAAACGTAAATAGTAAATTAAATAAATTATAAGTTAATAT
The DNA here is from genome assembly GCA_010093925.1 of Zopfia rhizophila CBS 207.26. Classification (NCBI taxonomy): domain Eukaryota; kingdom Fungi; phylum Ascomycota; class Dothideomycetes; family Zopfiaceae; genus Zopfia; species Zopfia rhizophila. The sequence continues at coordinate 150,223 of ML994648.1, forward strand.
TAAAATTATAATCCAAAATATTATAAAAACGTAATTAAATAAACTAGTTATAATGTTTTATTTTAGAAATATGTAAGGAATTTTTAAAATATAGTTATTATAAAAATTACTTTTAAAATTAAATTAATTTAACTCTAAAAACTAAACATAAAACTTAAGTATAAAAACTTTAATTTCAAAAAAAAAATTATAGTAACTATTTATAATACTTTATAAAAGTTATAAAAAAAAATTTTAAAAGCTTTTTTTATATTATGTATTTATATTAGTATAGAAGTTTTACTTTAAATATTTTTACTTATAACATATTTTATTTTTTTATGTAAAGTTTTAATTTATTTTTTAATATTATATTTAAAATTAATTAACTTTTATAATAAGTAATTTAAGTAATAATATATAAAAATATAAGTATATTTTTATATTTACTAATAATTATAATTTATAGTTAACTAGTTTAAATTTTTTGTAAATTTTAAATAATTTAGTTTTTTAGTTTTTTAATTTCTATTTTTTTATTATTATTATTATGTACTACTTAATTTAGTTTTCTTAATAAGTTTATACAGGCCAATTTTTTATAAAAAAACTTACTAGTAAAAAAACTTCTAAACATACTATATTAAAAAAAAGCTAATAGTTTACTATTATAGTACTTTATTTCTACTTTCTTATTTTTTTTATAATTTATATTTTAAGCTATTATGCTTGTGTTTTGTAAATAATCGTATTTCTTTTTTTTAAACTTTTTTTTTAATTTCTTACTATTAGTTTAAACTCTAAAATAAATAAAAGCTATTTATTTTCTTAATATTAATTACTTTTACTACTTTAAACTAAGTAAGTATTTTAATTTTTACAAACTATTTTATAGCTGTTTAAGTACTATCTTTTAACTTAGTATTTTTTTTTAGTTATTTTAATAAAAATGCTACTATTACTTTAACTCTTTTAAGCTTAAAGTTATAAAAAAATATAGTATATAGTTTATATTAACTAGCTATAGTTATACTGTAAAAACTTACTTAAAACTTTTATTATTACTAGCTATAATAGGTATTAAGGCTAAAAACTTTTATATAAAGTAAAAATAAAGTAGTAGCTTTTACTTTTAAAAGTTTTTATAAAATAGAATTATAGGTATTTTTTAATAAAATATACTAAGTAAATACTATTTTTTTTTTACTATACATTACTAATAGTATTATTACTTTGTATTTACTTACTTTACTATAAAAGTAGTTATATTCTAGTAATACTAGTAGCTATTAGTATAGTAACTATAATTTACTTATATTTCTTTTATACATTTTTATTTTTATTAGTATTAGTAGTTTTTAGAGGGCTTTTTATAAAATAAGCTAAAGCTTTTTTCTTATATTTTTTTTTACCTAAATTTAAATCTTTTCTAGTAGAATTAATAGTCGGGCTATATTTTACTATTAACTTATTATTAATATCTAAATATTATTAAAAGTACTTACTATTTTTTTTATTAAGTTTTAACTAGTTTTTAACACTCTTTACAAAAGCTATAGTGTTTATATAAAATAGAATTAATAAAATTACTATTTTTTTCTCAATAGCTACTATTAGTATTTTTTTATATACATTTATAATTTTATAAAAATACTAGTTTTAAGTTTTTTAAAATAGTAAAAAAGGCGTTTTATTATAAAATTACTGTTATCTTAAATCTTTTATACTTAAGTACTATAAAACATTATTAAGTAAATAACTACTATATATATAAAGTATACATACTTTATAAATAAACTTTATATTAATATAGTAATTTATAATATAACTTTAAAAGCTAATTTTTTTTTTATATTTTATAAATGTACTTTTTTTTATTAAAGTTTTAAGTTTACTTATACTCTAAAAACATATATACTTAAGTTTTAAAAAGTAGCTTTATAGCTAGTAATATATATTATTAATACTAAGTTTATACTATTAAAGAATTTTTTTTAGTAAAGTATATAAGCTAGTATATTTTTTGTATAAAGGAAGTTTTATAGTATTTTACTTATACTATATATTAGTTATATATAACTATTAGGTGTTAACAATTCTTTATAGTATTACTTTTTTAAAAAATTTAATATATATAATTAATAAAGCTAAATAGTAGTACATTACTATATATATACTAAAACTCTTTTAAAAGCTTTAAGTAAATTTAGGTTTAGTATTAATATAATATAACTAAAGTACACTTTTTATACTATTTAAATATTAAAGGTAAGTAAGCTAATTATTAAAAGTATTAAATACTTTTATTTTACTTTTATTTAGTTTCATAAAAGTAAGTAATATTTTTTTAATAGTTGCTATTAATTTATTTACTACTTATTTCTTAATTACTTTAGCTATAGTGTTTTCTAGTGTAATTAATTAATAGCTTTTTTAAAAAAAAGTAATTTTTCTTACTTTTTTTATATAAAATAATTGTAATTAACTCTTTAAAATAAGTTAGTATTATTCTAGTTTTAAAGTACTAGTAAACTATTTTTATAAGCTATTAAGTAATTATTAGTAGTATAATTTTTAGAATTTTATTTAATATACTGTTTAAGTTTAAAGTTTTTTATTTAAAAGCTTTATAATTAAATTATATACTACCTTTTTAAATATATATTTTTTAAAGTTAATTTAATTATATTTTAGCTATACTTTATTACTAATGTTACTAAAGTCTACTTTACTTATATTTAAAAAAAACTTTTACTAGAATTTTAGTTTTTATAGTATTATTTTTAATAAAAAAGTTGCTAAAAAAGTATTTAAAGTTAAAAAAGTAAAAGTTGTTTTTTACTATATTAGTATTTTTTTACTTTACTTTAAAAGAGTTTATAGCTTTTTATTATATGGTTTTATAAAATTTACTATAAATTCTTATATAAATTGCTTTTATTTTTATTTTTAATTCTTTAATTATTTTTTTAAAGCTAGTTAAATAGTGTTTTATAGTTTTAGTTTTTATAGTTTTTTTTATAGTTATAGTATTAGTATTTTACCTACTTAACACTTATAAAAAGCTAAACTATTTTTAGTAACTATGTTTTCTATACTTATAAGCTAAGCTTTACACGTAAATAGTAAAGTTTAAAAATATATATAATATATTTAATAAGTGGGTAGGTTAGATAAGTAAGTAGGTTACCTTAAAACTTATAAAAAAATTAAGAATTTACACTTAAATATCTAAACAACTACATAATGATAAATTCTGAAAATTTAATAGCCGATTAGTAGTACTTCGAAATAGATGGCATTTGATTTTTAAGAGCTAGTAATTAATCGTTATTGAGATAGTAGTATTTCGGCTCCTAAATTCACCTTTTCTTAAATATCTTAATAACAATTAATTGCTAGCCCTTAAAAATTCAATGGCCTCTATTTCAAAGTACTATCAATTGGCTATTAAATTTTCAGAATTTATTATTATGTGGTTGTTAAGATATTCAAGTGCAAATTCTTGATTTTTTAGTGAGTTTTAAGGTAACCCACTTACTTATCTAACCTACTCACTTATTAAACACGTTAATTTTTTTAAAAAAGGTTTTAGAAGTTTTAAGACTATAGTTTACGTAAAGTTTTTAATATTTTAAAAATGCTCTTTTATATTCAGTGTTTTAAGTCTATAATATTTACTTTTTTTTAGTAAATAAAAGTTAGTATTTAGCTATATTTATATTAGAATATAGTTTTTTATTAAAGCCTACTTATTTTTAGTTTTATAGAAGTTAACCTTTTTTATATATTATATTTAATAAAAATGTAAAATTTATAACACTTTTTTATTTATTTTTCTAATATAAGTTTACTTTATAATATAGCAAATTAAAAGCCTTATACTTTTATTTTAAAGAGAAAGTATTTTACTTATACTTTACTTATAATATAGCTTCTTTTTTATACTAAATAGTACATGTTAAAGTTTCTTAGAAGTATAACTTCTTTTTTTACTTTTTTAATAGCTTTATTAACTTCTAGTTAAGTTCTAATTTATTATCTATTTTTATATAAGTTATAAACGTTTATAATAGTAGTTTTAAGTTCTTTTAAGTAAAACTAAATACTATAATAACTAGACTATATTACTTACATTTTTAGTACATATTATTAATGTTATAATTAATTATAAAACATACTTTTATTATAAGTGTGACGGTGCTGCTTGTTTTGCTTATTATAGGCTATATAATATCATAACTAGCTACGCTAGCTATAATCTAGCGTAGAGTCTAAAGTATAGCTAGCTTATACTTAAGCTATATACTACTCTATTTAAAAGTAAGCTCTCTTTATATCTTTTCTCTCTTTATCTTAGTATAGCTAAAATAGAGCTAACTTATTTTATTAACCTATATTTATACTACAACGCATAAAGACCGAGCCTGTTATTATATTACACTAAAATTAATCTAACTTAGCTAGATAATGGTAATATAATATTAAGGTCAAGCTATATAATTAACTTAAGTATTTAATTTACTAATAACTGTACCTAGAGAATTAATTGCATGATTATGCTAAGTTATTAGTTTATTAACTATATAATCTTTACTAGAAAGCCCTATAGCAGTAGGTAGTTAAAATTCTAAGTAATAGCCTATATAAACTTTATATAGCAGGCCTTAAGAGTAACTTAGTAGGTAACTAGAAGACCTACAGCAGTAAATAATATATCTATTAAATTAGAAGAGAGCTATAAAAGCTCTAGTAAATCTCTCTTTCTTTTCTTTTTTTCTTTTTTATTATTTTCTTTATGCTAGAGAAACTAACCCTTATGAGCACCACTAGCTTATTTTTTCTATACTAGAGAAACTAACTTCTATAAGCACTATTAGCTTATCTTCTTTCTACTAGAGAAACTAACCCCTATAAGCACTACTAGCTTATTTTCTTTATACTAAAGAATTAGTTAATTACTTCACCCTACTAAGAGCCAGAAGCTTTATATAAATATAAGAATAAATAAATTAGGACTATAGGAAAGCTCTTTATGCTAGAGATAAGAGTTAATCTTAAAACAACAGCTACTAATAATAACTACATATTTATTTCTAAGTTACTTAAGTATACTGTTATATATTACTCTAATAACGTAATTAAAGAAGACTACACTATTAAGAAGCTCTGTATCTAGGCATGATATAATAAGAAACTCTTTATAGCTACTACTAAAAGTACTACCTAAAAAACTAATACCTATAAGCCTTAGGAGATAGAGATTATGCTTTCTACTCTAATAATCTTTAATTAAGTAATAATTACTAGCGAGCTAGAGCGTAGCTATTTTAAAGTATTTATATATTATAACTATACTAATATACTAAGAAAAGCGCTTAACATGACTGAAACTAAGTTTAATAAGACTAGAGATAAGCTTACTAAGCTTTATTAGCTACTAAATAACACGCTTAAGTGCATAGTGGATTAAGAGAATAAAATTAAGATACTAAGAGTATAGATAAAGAAATCTATATATAATATATACTTTTTTCTTTCTGTAAAGGCCAGCCTAGCGCTATTATTAACACTAGTAAAGAAAACACACTTTATAGCTCTACTATAGACTCTTTAGAATTAGGCTAGCTATATTACTATAGGACCTAATAATAGTTCTAATATAGAAAATCTTAGTAACTAAACTTCTTAAGTATTATTCTATCTATCCGCTACTCTACTAGCTATGCTTACTATAGGCAGCTATTAAGATAATAGCTACTTAGCACGATTTTCTGATCTACTAATACTTAAAAACGGTAAGAACGTTACCTTTAATTAATAGAGAGATATCTTAGAGAATAAGGTATATGCTAACTAAAACTAGTTCACTAAAGCTAGTAAATAAGCTACTTAGAAGAATATTATCTTTTATATACGTATGTATATAGAAAGTCCTGTTAACCAGTACCTCTTAACACTTATACGTATAATAAGAAAGAGTGAGTAGCTAGTTAGCTATTAGTATATAATAGATTACCTAAAGAGAACGTATAGCAACTTATATAAGAGACTTAATACTTACTATAATTTCTAGAAGCTTTACTTTAAAGACTTTACTAACTTTATTATATTCTAAAATAACTTCTTTTGCCTAGCTCAAGAACGCAGCCTACTTATAGACTAATAAGTAAAAGAATTCTATAAGAAGCTCCTAAATACTCTACGTATATAGATAGGTATTTATTAATAGTAGTACTATAACTAGTATAATAAGTACGTAGACTTAGTTTAAAACTTTACTAAAGAGCTAGCTCTCAGCGCTAGGAAAGCTACTAAATAGATTAATAAAAGAATTAGAAAGACTTAATTACTACTAACTTAGTAGTCTTATTTAAAAGCTAAGTACTTAACTTATATAGTAGCTACTGCTATTCTACTAATATCTATCCCTAAGCTAGCTAGTTACTATAATTGCGGGAAATTTAGCTACTTTATAAAAAACTACTAACTACCTATTTAAGCTATAGCTAAAGTAATTAAGCCTATAGATACTAATAAAGAGCTCTATACGCCTTAGGATACTAGTAATAATAAGGAGTTTCAGCTTGCTATAGAGGAACTATTAGGGGAAGACTCACCCTAAGGGAAGTCTTCTTTCTAGGGTTATTTTCTAGAGCTACTAACTAGTTTGACCCTTACTAACTACTATTTAGCGGACTGGCTTTTACCCTGCCCTACTATATCTCCGCTAGTGGACTAGCTATTAAGCTAAGCGGCTTTCTTAATACTAGAGCTGGTAGTTTTATCCTAGTACACCTAAAGCACATGCGCGCTATCAAGAAAGGGCTTAAGATAAAAACTTACCAGATAAAATCTATCCCCCTAGCTAGCTACGATAACAGACTAAACGGACAAGTAAATAAGTACTTTCAGGCTGATCTAGTACTAGACAACTACCGCCTGTTAACCTACTTTATCTTCTGTAATACTGGCCGCCACGACCTTATAATTAGCTGTAAGCTGTTTGAAGATATAGGTGTATTAATTAACTGCAAGGAGCGAGCGCTTAAATGGCTAGATAATAAGCTAATTAACTATAAGCATGACATCGTTATTCTAACGCGAGGCCTATTAACTAAAATCAACCTCTCACACCAAGCTGATGCTGACTGACGTGATAAGCTGATGAATGTAGTGATTCTACAGCGCACCCGTAAGCCACCCTAGCGCTCATTCTAACGTGTTGTATACTAAGAGAACCTTAGGAAAATAGAAGAGCAGCTTCACCTATGATAGTAGCTAGAGCTAAACAAGTAAACCCTCTGCTCTTAGCCTATCTCACGCGAAGACCTCTCTAAGGCAGGCCTTGAGATTAATACTATAGGAGCTGTTGCCTTCATAATACACGCATGGCAGAAGGAAACTGTGCTAGGGTATACCAGCGTTTATGAAGTGGATAAGCTTATCTAGGACTGTAGGGACCTTATGAGGAAGCCTTCCTCCCAAGGCTCTAAAGACTCCTTGGTGAAACCTTCGCTAGAAGGGCCCTATTAATCAAACAAGGACCTTACGGAAGAAGAGGAACTTTGATAGCTTATTGAGTAGAAACTACCTTACCCTGGCTACGCCGGCGCGACTTAGGCCTACTTCTTAAAGAAGAACTCAGACGTGCTGCCCCCGCATCGCGAAGGTGCCGACCATGATATTAAACTGATAGCTGAGAACACGCTGATGTTAAGCCTACTGTATAGCATGTCTCTTGAGCAGCTATAGCTTGTTAAGACCTACCTGGATGACTACCTTAGATGAGGGGTTATCACTCACAGCGACGCTTTATATGCTTCCTTAGTACTATTTGCTAAGAAGCCTGGAGGAGGGTGGCGCTTCTGCGTCGACTACCGTAAGCTTAATGCTATTACAAAGAAAGACGCCTATCTGATTCTGCTGATTCAGGAGACCCTTGCCCGCCTAGCACGTGCAAGAGTGTTCACTAAGCTTAACGTATAACAGGCCATCTATTATATACGTCTGAATAAGGACATAGAGGACCTAACTACGTTCCGTACTCAGTATGGGAATTATAAGTATCGTGTGCTACTATTTGGTCTCTGTAATGGCCCTGCTACATTCCAGCGCTATATTAATAAGGTGCTTTATGGCCTACTAAACGACTTCTACACTGCTTACCTTGACGATATCCTGATCTACTCTAAAGACCTGCTACAGCATGAGGAGTATGTTGCTTAGGTGCTAAGACGTCTCCAGGACGCAGGCCTCCAGGCAGATATTAAGAAGAGTGAGTTTGCTGTTACTAGAACGAAGTTCCTAGGCCTTATCATTAGCACAGAAGGGATCCAAAAGGACCCTGAGAAGGTCGCTGCTGTATAGGAATGGCCAGTACCTACGTCAGTTAAAAGCCTGTAATCTTTCCTAGGATTCTGCAATTTCTACAGAGCTTTCCTAAAAGACTATGGACGTATCATTTGACCGCTTATTAAGCTGCTTAAGAAGGGCGCATGGCACGCCTTTAGCGAACGCAAGCTGGCAGCCTTCCAGTAAGCTAAAGATTTAATGCTGTTAGATAATGTCTTAGCTTACTACTTGCCCTACCGCCAGACGCGTATGGAGACAGACGTAAGTAATAGGGTCGTTATAGGGGTGCTATTATAGCTCTAAGAGAATGGCCTCTAGCGACCTATAGCCTTCTACTCTAAGACTATAAGCAAGCCCTAGATGAACTATGATATACATGATAAAGAGATGTTAGCTATAATCTACGGCCTCTGAGAATAGCGCTCGCAGCTTATAGGCTTGTAGACTATAGAGTTATTTAGTGCCCTAACTGACTACCGCGTGCTAGAGTACTTCTCTATAAAGTAAGAGCTTACTCCCCACTAGATGCGCTGGGTAATAAGCGTAGTAGACTATTACCTAATACTTACCTATCGTCCTAGCACGGCTAACGTAGTAGCCGACACGCTCTCGCATAAGTAAGAGGAACTAAAGACCTAGAAAGATAAGAACAAAGCAGCCTAAACACGCGTCTTTCTCTTAGCAGAGTAAATTGATATTAGCTTTATTAAGGCCGTAAGTGATAACCTAGCTGCGCTGTCAGCAAGAGGCATGCTAGCTACCAATATAATTAAAGTAGCTACTGCTAATACTTTCATAACCTTGCCTTCCCTAAACAACCCTCACTTACTAATTAATTGTATTATTGAGGTGAATTATAGCCATGAGAGCCTACAGCCATTCCGAGAGCGCACCTTTTCTGGTAACTACCCAGCATAGAAACTCAGCCAGGGCCTTCTCATGCACTATGGTAAGCTGGTAGTCCCTACTATACACTTCTTAAGAACCTACCTTATTTAAGCTATTCATGCTACTTAGGTGACTGCTTACTTAAGTAAAAGAAAGACAGGTAAGCTACTTCACGACCGCTACTACTGGGGCTGTATAGGCAAAGATGTAAACAACTACGTAGCTGCGTGTAAAGCTTGTAGATAGAGCCATATACCTCGTAATAAGACCCCAGGCTTACTTAAATCACTACCAATTCCTAAGCAAGTATAGCGAGACGTCTTTATGGACTTTAAGTTCTTCTCTCTAGATAAGAAAGGATATGACTGCGCTTTTATTATTATAGACTGGCTAAGTAAGTGCTGCTTCTTACTACCTTACCATAAGATAACTACAGCTGCTTAAGCAGCTGATATGTACTATTACTATATCTAGCAAGTATTTGGCCTGCCTAGATTAATAGTCTCTAACCGCAGTCCTCAGTTCATCTCAGTATTTATGGATGAGCTATGTTGACTAATAGGAATTAAGTAAAAGCTCTTAACGCCGTATTACCTCTAAACTGACGGAAACACTAAGGTCCTGAACTAGTACATCGACCAGCGCCTACGCCTATTTGTTAACTATTATTAAGACAACTGGTCAGACCTGCTGCCCTGTATGGACTGGGCCTAAGTAATTCTGTCACATAAGACTACAGGCTTGTTACCTTATTAAATTGAGTTTAGCTACTAGCTAATCTATCACTGGGACTGGGAGGAACGTATGAAGACATCTACTATAGTCCGTGAATAGATGTCTTGTAAGGAAGCGTAGAGCTACGCTAAAGCTCGATACGACGCAGTAAAGCTAGTTATAGAGATAGCTTAACAAGGGATTGCTTAAGCATAAGAGTGATAGGCTCGACAGGCTAATAAGAAGCGCCGTGAGCCAGACTTCTCTACAGGAGATGAGGTGTACGTTATACTTAAGGGCTTTATTACTAGCTAACCTAGCTAGAAGCTCGACCAGCAGATGTACGGACCCTATCCTATTATAGGCATGAAGAGATACTCCTATTACCTTAAGCTGCCGCCGTACATGCGTATGCTTGACGTCTTCCACGTAGACCGCCTATAGAAGGCTTCTACTCACCTACTGCCTGGCCAAATTGAACCTAAGGAACCGCCTATCGAGATCAACGGGCATTCCGAGTGGCCAGTGCAGGAAATCCTTAATAGCTGCCTATTCTATGGCCGACTACAGTACAAAGCATTCTGGCTAGCTTATGACCCAGATCCTACCTGGTACAACGCCCGAGGCTTTATAGGCGCCCCACACAAGGTAAGAGACTACCACGAGGCCTATCTAGAGAAAGCAGGACTGCTGGCACGACTAGACGCCTGGTTGAAAGCGTATGAAGCAGAGGAGGACCTGGAAGTAACAGAGGAGGACGATAAGGCGGCTTTAAAGACAAGAGTGGTACAGAGACCGGTAAGGAGGAGACTGTAACCTAGAGACTCGGGGACGAGCCTCTCTTAGAGGGGGGGTAATGTGACGGTGCTGCTCGCTCTGCTTGCTGTAGGCCATATGATATCGCGACTGGCTACGCTAGCTATGATCTAGCGCAGAGCCCGGAGCATGACTAGCTCGTGCTCAGGCCATGCACCGCCCTATTTAGGGGCGAGCCCCCTTTGTACCTCTTCTCTCTCCATCTTAGTGTAGCTGAAATAGAGCCAACTTATTCTGTCAACCTGTATCTATGCTACGACGCGTGAAGACCGAGCCCGTTATCACAATAAGACTTTTTTTATATAATAAAGTATATTTACGTAAATAGTATATTAATTTAGTGTATTTATTATATACTAGTTTTTAAATTATAGGTACCTAATACTTTACTAGTATTACTTTATTAAAAAAGAAGTAGTATGTACTTTAATTTACGTTTTTATAATTATATTTAATAATAGTAAGTTTACTTATTAAAGGTAGGTATAAACTTTTTTATATTATTATTAAAATTATTATTTATTTTTGCTTACACTAGGCGTGTATTTTTTATATTTATTATAAGCTTTAATTATAATATATTTCTATTAATAACTTTTATATAAAAGAGTTTTTCTAATCTTTTTTTTAGTAAAAGCTTTTTATGTAAGTTACTTAATAAAGTAATTTATTTTCTTTTTTTATTATAATAGTAAAGTTTTTTTATATAAAGTTTAGTTATTTTGTTTACACATTTTTTATAGTACAAATATAAAGTATTTACTTAAAAAAGGCTATTTTTTATTTATATTTTTTTAAAATAGCTTTAAAATGTTTTATATTTTTTTTTATTACTATACTTTATAAGCTTTACTATAGTTTATATAAAATACTCTTTTTTTAGAGTATTTTATTATATTGTGTAAGCTTATATAATATTTATACTATACTTTCTTTTAATATATACTTTAAAGATAGCCTTATTAGCTACATTAAAAACTTTATTTAATAATTATATTATTATTATATAGCCTTACTTTAAAAGTTAAAAGTTAATAATTAATTTACTTTTTATAATATTTTATAAAATGTCTATGTAGACACTCTAATAATTAGTATTTTATAAGTTTTTTTTAGGTTTTTTTAGCTACTTATAGTGTTTCTATAACGTATTTTTTATGTTTTAAACTGTATAGCTATTAAATTTAAGTAATAACTATACTTAATTCTATTTATTTAGTAGCTTTACATATTACATATATTAGCCTAAAGTTATTTATGTTTCTTTTTTTATTAAGTTTAGTTTTAAATAAAACTCTTAGAACTTTTAGTAAATATTTTTTTTTTTTTAGATTTTAAATTCTAGTATATTAAGTTTATTTATAAGTTAGTTTTTTATAGTTTATAATAGTATGTAAACATTAATATTATTACTTTTTAAAGTATTTATAGTAAAAACTTTTAATATTACTTTTTCTAGTATTTTTAAAATCTTTTTTAAGTGCTTTTTTTAGAATTTCTTAAAATAGATTTAGATTATAGTTTTAGGAATATAGTAGTACTATTTACTATATATAATACTTATATAGTAATAACTACCTAAGTTATATTTCATATTTAAGAAATTTTTTTATTCAAATAGAGTTTTTTTATATATTTTATTTTCAAGTTTATTAAATTTAACTTTAATTTAATTAAGCTATATTTTATTTTTATTATTATAAGTAGATTAGTAGCTTGCCTAAAGGTTTTAAACATATTATACTACTTTTTTTATATTAGTAAAAAATTTATAGTATAGCTTTTCTTTCTTTTTTTTTTTAAATTATTTTTAATTTTTTAAAAAGTTTAAATTACTTTCTACTAGTTTTAGTTAAGCTAGTATTTGTTTATTTTTTAGTATTATTTACATACTTATTAACTACTTTTTAATGTATTATAATTATAGTTTTTATAATTATAAAAATAAGATTATAACTTACTATTATTTTCTATACTTTATAAATAAAGTACAAAAGTATATTAAAAGTAATTAAGTATAAAAAATTTAATTCTAGTGTCTAATTTTTATATTAAATAGTTTTTAAGCTTATTATACTATTATTACAACTTTTTAAAGTGTTTTCTAATTTTTTATATATTAGAAAAAGAAAAATTTATAATTTTTTTTTTAACTTTAAACTATTAGTATATTTTGTAGTTTATAAATTTCTTAAACTAATATTTTATTAGTTTTATAAATGTTTTATAACCATTCAATAAATTGTTAAATTTTTACTTTATTTAATATAAAATGATTTTTTACTAGTTATAAATAACTTAATATTATTATAAATAAATTATGTTTTAAGCAATAATTTAACTTAATTTTAATAAAAGTAATTTAAGTATATTTTAAATATTATTTTTAAATTTAATTTATAGGTTTTATTTATTTACTTATTTAATATAAAGCAAGATAATAACCTACTTTTTAATTTTAATTTAGTTAGTAAAGTATTTTAAAAGTATAATAAATTTTTTAATAATATTATAATTTAAATTTTAAAGTTTTTATAATTTTATTAATAAATAATTTTACTAATAATTTTATAACTAATTAAATAAAGTAAATATATTTAATTAATTAATTTATAATTACTAATAGTATATTACAGTTTTTATTTTTTTTTAAATAATATTAGTTAGTAATAAAGTTAATTTAAACTAAATAGTATAATAGTTTTAAAGTTTTAATAATTATAAACACGTAAAAAAAGTACTATATATTAGTTTATTATTTATTTAATTATTAAAGTATAAAGTATTAAAATAATATAAAAAAGTGTAAAATAAAATAAGTATTTTTTAATAAACTACTTATTTATAAATTACTATATTTATAATATATTTTTGGGGTTTAAAAATGTACTATATAGTATTGTTACTACTTATATATAATAAAAGCATAATTATATATTTATAAAAATAATTATTATATATATTATATATATAAAGCCTGTATTTTTTTTATGTTATTAAATACTTTTAAAGAAATAAAATACTTATAATTAACTAAAGATTTTATATATATTTAGTAAATAAAAACTATATAAAATTTAAAATACTTATTTTCTATAAAATTAAATTAACTATATACATAATATTGGCATTTTTTTTTATGTTTTTAGCTATAAAACTAAACAAGTTAAATATTTTTACTAGTTATTTAGTTATTATAAAAATTAAAGAAATTTTTTTTAATAAAAAATAACTAAAAAATAGTACTTATAAAACTTTTTTAAATTTAAAAAGTAACTAAATAAGTTATTAATAAGTATTAAATTTTTATTTAATTTATGTAAATTATAAATTTAAATAACTAATAAAAAAAGCTTTAAATTTTTTATTTATACTTATTATTAATTATAAAAATGTTACTAGATATTATTATAATTTAAAATATACTAAAAAATACTAAATTTAATTAAAATATTATTATGATTTTAAATTAACTATTTAATTTAGTTTTTTAATAAGTTTATATAAACTAATTTCTTTTTAATTAAATAAGTGAAATTTTTTTAAATAAAAAATATAAAAAGTAACACTTTAAATAGTATTTATATTATATTAATAAAAGAAAAAATACTATTAAATTATATTATGTTAATACTTTAGTTTTTTTATATAAAAAAAGTATTTAAATATTTTTATTTATTTTTTTATTAATTAAGCTAAGTTTACTCTCTTAGTATATTACTTTTATAAAGTTGTATACTTAATTTTTTTTTTTTTGGTTTTTATGTATATAATTATTGTAATAAGTATTTATATTTTACTTAAAGTATATAATTACTAAAAAAAAAAATTTATTTATGTTTTTAATAAATAGTTAACAAAGTATAATTAAATATTACTTTTCTTTAAAGTTTAAATTTAAGCTTTTTTGTTATAACTATAAATAATTAGAAAATATAATTTAGGAATAAAAGTATTTAAGGTTTTTATAACTAAATACTTAAACTACTAAATAATATTAAAAAAAATTTACTTATAGTTTTACATTATAAATTACATATATATTATATAAATGTGCTACATAATATAATATAATATAATATAAAAAAATATCCTATTAATTTAAATAACTAAATGCATATATTAAAATATAGTAGTTATATTTTTAACTTTTTACTAAAGTTTACTTTTTAGTAAAAGTATTTTATACTACTATTATATTATTATATTAATGTTGCGTAATTATATACATGTTTTTATATTTTCTTTAATTATTTATAAATATAATTTTAATAGAATATTAATAATAATTAATAAGTTTTTAAACTTTATTATATAAAATATAAAAGCTGCTTTTATAAAGTTTTAATTTAAATATTATATTAATTTAAAAGTATGTTTTAATATTAGTAATAGTATTATATATAGAAAGTATTATTTAAGTAATTAATAATTCTATTTTTATATAATACCTTTTTAATAGTAATTTAAAAAATTTATTAAGTAAATAATATAACATTAGTATGTACTAATTCTATACTTTTTTTATATATATAACTTATTTTATAAGCAAATAAATTACTTAAATAAATAGGCTACTTCTATTAAAAAAAATATCAATAGCTTTTTTAAAACTTTATAATAATTTATAAAATATTAAATATATATTTTTCTAACTCTATATTAGGTATTATGAAATTTTTACTAAAAAATAAATACATAATACTAAGTTATTAGGTTTTAAACTTACTTTCTAAAATATATATATTTAGGTTATTAATATTTTAATAATTACTAAATAATAAATTAAAATAGTTAAATTTATGTTATTTTATATTTATTAAAAACTATATTAAGTTTTAAAAGTAATAAAATAAATAGCTTTTTAAATACTTTAAGTAAAAAAGCTTGTATATCTACTATTTAATATTTTAAAAATTACTAATTTAATAGCTTTTAAATTTTAATATAATATTACTTTTTATTTAACTAGTATTTATTTCAGTTTTTATAAATTATAGTATAATAATTATAAATATATATATTATAAAATATACTTTTAAAATATATTAAATTTAAAGCTTAATAACTTAGTAATATGTAACTATATTTTAATATAAACTTAATACCAATTACATTTAATATTTAAAAAGCTAAATTAAATATTTTATATAATTATATTAAACTTTTAATTAGCTAATAAAGAAAATGTTAATTTTTAGTTAAAGTAGTTTACTTATTTATAAAATATATTACTACTTTTTTATTATTTTATAGGAGTTTTTATATATTATTTATTTAAAATTAAATAAAACGTTTAATAAAAAATAGTAATAACTAAAATATTTATTAATAAAAAAAGTAATAACTAAAATTTTCATGTAATAACTTAAATTTTATTTATAAAAAACAAAGCAATTTTTTTTATACTTATATTATTTAATTAAGTTTATTTAATTTTTATACTTTTACTTATAAAGTTTTAAACTTAACTTTACTATTATATTTAAATTTTATTATTTTTATTATTTATTAACAAAAATGTCTTTAAATAAATTTTATGTAATAAAAGTTTTTATAAAACTAAATTAATATTAAACTTTATACAAAGATTTTTAAAAGTATTTTAATAAAGTATTATAAAAATTAGTAATAATTATTAAAATAAAATTAGGTTAAGTAAAAAAAACTATAAAATTTAAAAATAAAATCGAGATTTTAATAAAAAATTTAATAAATGTAGTTTTTAGCTTTTATTTATTATATATAATAAAAAAATAGTATATTTTAATTTATTAGTTATTTAACTAATAAAGTATAAAGTACAAAATAATATTATAATTTTTTAGAAGTTATTTAACTATAATTTACTCTATTTATAACTAAAAGTTTATAAGATTTATATTAAATTAACTTATTTTTTTATTTTATATAATTTTTAAAAATTTAATATAAAAATTTCTTATATTATATAATTAACTACTAATATAAATTATAAAAAGTAATAAAATTAAAATATAATATTAAAATATTAAAAAGTGTTAATAAAAAATGTTAAGTAAATTTTTTATTTTAAATACATAACTATTATATACTAAAAAGTAACTAATAAAATAATATTTAAATAAACTATGTAAATAAATAACTAAAAATAATTTAAAGAAATTTATGTAGTATAAAAAATTATAAAAAAATTATATAAAAATTATATAAAAAATAGTTTATTATATAATTTTTTTTTTAAACTTAGTTTTTTATACTTAATTTTCAGTTGGTTTTAAAGTAGTTAAAAAAGTAAACTAATTAAATTATTTTTATTACAATTTTATA
Source organism: Zopfia rhizophila CBS 207.26 (assembly GCA_010093925.1). NCBI lineage: Eukaryota > Fungi > Ascomycota > Dothideomycetes > Zopfiaceae > Zopfia > Zopfia rhizophila. Next base: position 167,284 of record ML994648.1, read on the forward strand.
TAGTTTATTTAATTACTAAATTTTTTTATTTAATTTAGTACTTTTATTTTCTTAAAAATAACTTATACTTAATTTTATTATAATATATCATAAAGTTAGTTAAATACTACTTAACTAAATATAAGTAACTAAAAATACTTTAAATTATAACAAAATTTTTAAAATTAGTTATATATATAAATTTATTTATATATTTATATTAGTATTTTTAATTAATTTTAAATATAATACTAAATTTTTTTAAAACTTTAATAGTTATTATAACTATAATTTTTAAGTAAGTATAAGTAATAAATTTACTTAATTTTATTAATAGAATTATACTTAATACATATTTAAATTGTTTTAGGTAATTAAAAATTAGCTAAAAATTATTAACTATTTTAATTTCAAATTTTTTTAATAAAAATCTAAATATTAAATTTTATTAAGTTTTTTTATTATAATAAAGTTTATTAAATTTTTGTTATTTAAATATATGACTATCTAATTTTTAATTTTTACTTAATTTTTTAAGTTTATTAAACCTTTTTTTTTTAAAAAAAAATAATATAATATAGTAATTTTACTATTATAAATTTAAACATAAATTTTTTTTGGTTTTATTAAAAACTTATACTTTAAAAAAAAAATTGGCTAATTTTGTAATATACTTTATATATTTTTTAATTTTTTTTTTAATATATTAAGATATTATTGAAATAAACGTTTATAAGTATATTTTGTTATTTTTACGCTAGGTAGAAAAGACTAGTGCTTAGAGTTTAGAAGAGAAAAAAAAAGCACCCTCTCGCCTATTTACATTTGGACCAAGTCAGACCAAGTATTCAAAACAAGCGAAAGCTTATTGGAATGGAGATAAGTTTGGATCGACTGCATTTCCACGTAAGTGGTGGCGCATTTGTCTTAGCGGCAAAGATGGCGAGCTGAGCTGGAGGCAGCAGCTTCGAAGCCACGAGCCGGACATTAACCGCACGGGTGCGAATCCAAGCGGCTTCCAGCAGAACACGACAGCGTCGCGTTTCGCCTAGGATTGAATGTGGGTCTGGCAGATGGTCGGCTTGTTCTCCAGGCCTGGGCTTGAAAGCTTGCAAACCCCGTTTTCTCGCATGCTCGGTGCTTTACATGCATACAGGCTGCATAAAATTTCACCGAGAAGCACAGATTGGTACTAGTCCATTAGAGGAGTTTCGGTGGTTGACAATTCTGTGGCCCAATTTGGATTTCTGGCCCAAGCTCAGCAAAAAAGGGCTAAGGGGCTTAGAAAAGTGAATGGATTCTTGGCGAACAAGAAAAAAATATAACAAAATTGTCCAGAAAGTGAGGGGTCAGCCGGAATTTTATACTTTCAAGGAATTTTCTCGAAATTATGAAGGATTGTTCTTCAATACTGAAATACTACCTCTTCAAATTTTGAAGAATATACCTTTAAATTTGAGGGAAAAAGCATGGGCTTTAAAGAAGAATCTTTGCTACGGCCTCTCCTCGGTGCCCCATTTAGACGCCAAGCAAAAATGCCCTCGATTATTTTGCCCACGCCTATACCCCTTTACTCAGCGCGAGAGAAATGTAAAACTTGACCTCGCGCACGGCCCCGAAACACCTCTATTGCCACTTAACACTACCGTTTCTCAGCTTGCTTTGGCACGCATCTGCCTAGTCCCACATTTTTGCATATTTCAACCCCTAGATAAACCGTCAATTCATAATGAGGTCGCTGCTATATCATTTCCCTTGCGTTTGGTGACATAAAAGGCGAGTTTCATTGCAGAAGGAATCATTCCAGTTGGCATGCGTATTACTGCAAGATTCTAATCTAAGATCTACTCGCCCCACTTACCCCCTCGCTTGCGCTCGGGGTTCCTCCCGGGCTTTTTGAAAACCGAAGCTGAATGCAAAATATTTCGAATTAATTAATTCAACTAATCTCTAATCACCACAACCGTGTCGCATGCATATCGCGATGAAGAGAAACGAATTGCTAGAGCCTTAGAAAGGCCAGTCTTATTTCCAAACATGCGTTCTCCTAACTGGAGGGCTACAGCGCGCGAGTACAATGTGCACTACGGCCGGCTCTATAGAAGGATGCAGAACAAGCCGTCGAGATCTACCCGCCCCAAGACGAATCAGAGGCTTAATAGGAATGAATTGAGAGCTCTTGGGGTCTATATCCATCGCCTTGATAAACTAGGCCTGCCCTCCTCTCCTCCATATGTGGGGGCGGCTGCTGCTGAGCGTATCCGAAGTATGTGTAACCGAGTGCAGGGAATCAATGTAGCAACCCATGATCAATTGAATGAGTGGAAGACTCGATCTTATATACACAATCGAGGTAGATCATTCGTACGAGAAAACAATGAGCAGACGCAGTGAGGGCCTAATGTGTCGGAGGCCTGATGTGATAAGGGCCTCATGTGATGAGGGCCTAAATGTGACAGAGAAGCCTAAATGTGATGAGACAAGACAAGGCGTTACTTGGTGACAGTATGGTCTAACGCGATTCTCGAACCTCTGGTCGCGACTTCTTTGTGCGATACATATTAGCCGACCCACATATTCGCAAGGCTAAATAGAAACCAAAGGATATCGAACACATCGCTACCTAAGAGCGAGATCAGATTGTAGGTTTTTATACCGAGTACGACAAGTGCTGCGAGGAATACAGCATCCTACCGTGCGATCGATATAACTTTGACTGGAGTGGATTTCGAATTGGGATTGGTGGATTACAGTACATGATAACAATGGAGCTATCTAAAAATATGGAGGGTCTTTCGGAAATCAATCGCGAGTTCGCAACAATGATTCAGACTATCTCTGCTGATGGCCACGCTATCCCACTTGTAGCTATTAAAAAGGACAAATTTATTTCGTATTAGGACATTACAGCTCCACGCACGCTCTCCAACATGGCCTTGCTTGCGATGTCTGATAGCGGCTACTCTAAGATTAGATTGGTCTTGGATATCCTAAACACTTTCGACAACACAGAGCAGGACGTACAAAAGGTGTATACAAGCTTCTCATCTCTGACGATCATGGCTCGCATCTCACACACGAATTTGCTGAGTACTGCGATGAGAGAAAGATAACCCTACATAATCTTATCTCTCATACCAGCCATATCATGCAGCCGCTTGATATGGTTCAACCATACAAGCACTATTACAAGCAGATAGTTGAAGAGGGAGTGAGGTTAGGCTGTATTGACTTCGACTTCATTGAATTCATCACGTAATTCAAGATGTATGAGCTCAAAAAGTCAAGCGGTCAACTATCTTATCTGGGTGGAAGAAATCAGGCCTCTACCCTTTGAACGCCGAAGTGATGTTGTGAAAGCTGGAGACGGTTGATCGTTCTGTCATGCCTCCATCATCCGAAGCTTAGCCTGCTTAGTCTCCAGCGTTGCCACGCATCGCGAAGGGGGTTGAAATCTATACAAGAAAGCATCTCTATGTTTGGAACGAGGACCTGGGAGGATATGAGATTAAAATGGGCCGCGTAACTAAGCTTGCTCGAGCCGGTATTGTAACGCTGCTGCACGAGTGCTGGCTGTGGATAGCTTGAGGACGCCCCACGCGGCCACTATCGCACGTAATCAACGCTAGAAAAAGGGACCTGGGGAATGTACGGCGCAGCAATGTTATAACTATTGCTCATGCACACCTAAAAGTTCCAAGGCGTAAGGGGGGTGAGATGTTGAATAAACAGAGGGCTGTTAAGCGACCAGGTTTGCTAACAAGCAAGCCGTGGATCGGCTTGCTTGATGAGCATGGCAATCTTGCGGTCCGCTTGAGCGTGGTGTAACATGTTATGTTCGGTAGCAGCGTAGTAATCTCCAAAGCACGAGACGGAAAGCCTGACCCTAAGAAGTTCGGGGGTCTCTAAGAGATATATACATGACGCTACATGAACTAATTAAGTGACGGCCGGAAGGTGTTGGTGCGCGCCACCATTACACGTGCAACCTCCATCTAAACGTCCTTAGGGCTGTGCAAAGGCCTCATCCTTTACCGTGCATCAAGCCAGCCGCTGATTGGCTTGCTTGTTAGCAAATCTGTGAGCGACTGCTTAAGCAAGCTGCGAAGGCAAAGTGAGGCAGCAACGTAAAAAAAAAAATTATTCAAGGCTGGATATCATGTTAGTCTGAAAGCTGATTGACCTTGTACCATGCATAGGATCAAATTAATTGTGTGTGTTGAGTGTGTCTTGCTGGGAAATAGTACGAATTCAAAAATATTTTGCATGGAGCTCGGTTCTTCATTGAGCCCGGGAGGACTCCGAGCGCAAGCACGGGGTCCGGGGGGCGAGTAGTTTCCGTTTCTGGGGCCAATGCTTCGACTCCGTCCAGACCATATGCCAATCATTCCATCTATTGCCGATTGTAAGTAACCTTTGTCAATATTCTGTATTGATGCGTGGGAGCAACTGCTCAACATACCGACAGAATTGTAAAGGCTGTGAAACCGCTTACCTACCTCAAATACATTCCTTGATCACTGAATCTCTTTCGCATCATTCTAATAATATGTTTCTCATGTACCTCGAGAACGTGCGCCTGGTGACGAGCCGGGAAGCACTTGTTCCATTTTCACTATTATTGTATATTTGTCCACCTGAGCTGCTGCTCGTGTTGCTTTTCCAACTTTCGATAGCTCGTGTTTCTACATATCAAGGGTATAATAACGTACAGCCCGTGGCTGTGTTCGTCTTGGCATTTTCCGGGCGCTATGCCGGAAGTCAGAGTGTCTTCGTATCGCGAGATTAAGCTCGTACTCCATGGTGGTTGGTGTAACTCGGCTATCTAGTTACCGAATTAGCTATCTCCCGTAGGGCCGTTCTCGCTCGCAGATCAGCCAACAAATAAGCGGAACGTTTGCATCCGCTGCAGGGTCTGTATTTACCCCCTACATCCGCATCGGACTCGAGCATATTTGCTGCCACTGTTTGGCAACAAGCTGAAGTGCAACAACCATCAACCGTATCTACAATGGCAGAGCTTGACGGACCTGGTCTCAGCTGTATGCGCTCTACACATTATAAAACAGAATTCTCGTCCAGCTCTAGTAGTGCTATGGTGCCATCGCTCAGACATTCGTTTGTTTTTCTCACCCATTCATTTAGGACTATCCACTCGCTTGTACCCTTGTACTTCAAGTTGTCTTCAGGGACGGCCACTCTTTTATTCGTTCTTTATTAGCACTTAGCGTATCTCTTGAACACGGATCCTTGTCATCTAAAAAGCTATCATTCGACTATTGACCCAAGGCATTGCTGCTGACATGAGGCTGCTCTGGAGTTTCGGATATTCACTCAGTCTCCTTTTCCTGTTTATCACCGTCCAGGCAGCTCCTGTTGTGCAAGACGCTTCCGGCTCTAATCCGATTGTTACAACTATTGACGTGGGAGATGGATCTCCTACTGTCGAGATACACATCATTGAAATAGTTAAGACCGTTACCGAAACCGAAGGAACATGTGCTCACACCGCTGGGCTCACAGCCGGACATGCTATGGATTTGGAGACTCCTGTTCCGACAACTATCTTAAGCGCTGAGCATACGTCGACTACCCACCAGGACCCTCCAGCAGCAACGTCCCTAATTCCTGCTGTGCACTGGGATGTTGACCTCCAACGTGTGGAAAACCTGCAAGCGAACAAGTCCGTTGACATGTTTTATTGTGAACATAAGATCGAACGGACAGGTGGAAAAGCTAGCCGTATGTAAATATCCTATTCTCAACTGTGGATTTTGTGCTGATTATTACGAACTCAAAGGGCCTTCAAACAACACCGCGGTTGGTTTTTTGAAGATCGAAAATATGCAATATCCATCCGTCCAACTGGAGCATACCGCCTTTGTCTCATCAGTTGCTTGCTCCAACAATAGTATTCGAGTCGCATTTAACAATCGGAAAGCCTTCAGTGTTGCGCAAGCTGATTGGTCTTCTTACAAGTCCGGGGTCCTTCTCATCACCGCCGATCCCAAATGTCGCCTCAGCACGGAGGTGATGGAGCGAGGTTACGTCCTAGTTAAGAACATGACTGCAGACAATTCAACGATGACAGTCATAGGGCAATCCGAACCTGTGAGCTTTGTGCAAGCCGTAGGCCAGGAAACTCCAATAGACTTCAGCTTTGGCAACTTTCAAGCGAATAGCACGGACGGTTTCAACATCCCCGCAACAGGTCCCCCAGGAAAGGCAAATGGTACTGCTGTTTATCCCCCATCGTCGCCTGCCAATACCACCCTGCGAGACCCAAGCGGCGATAGCGGATTTGATGAGGATCTTGATCGCAAAATTGGAGTAATGACAACAGAAGAGTTTGAGACACAGATGCTTCGCAGATATAATGTAACTCTGGAAGACATATCAGGCGATGACGACATCCCCGACCTCTTGCCCGGCTTTGGCCTTAGACGACGACATCTTGTTAGACGTGGTCTCTTTAAGAGCATCAAGAAAGGCTTAAAGAAGGTAGTGTCTTCTCTTAAATGCTCCTAGAGTCGCGCTATTGCGTTTCACATTCTTGCATTATGGTTACTGACCCAGATGCAGATAGGAAATGTTGTGAAGGACACAGTAGATAAAGTTGGGGATGTAGTAAAGGAGGTAACTGGGAAGGTTGGGGGTAAGAGTGTTTCGTGCCTCGAATCATGGGAGTCTGAAGAGCTAATATGATTTGACCTTAGACGTCATTGAAAAAGGAATAGATACCCTTGGCAAATGGCTTAGTATTACTAAGTCTTTTAACAAGGATTTTACCTTCGACACTAAGAAGAACCAACAGACAAAACAGACACCATGGGGCGTTGGGGTTGAGCTTTTCAGCAAGACCACTCCCGGCGGCTCCGGCTCTGCAGCCGTCTATTGCGTTGATTGCGGTGCGGATGGCAAAATGGTGCTGCAGGGCAAGGTCACCTTTAGTGTGATAAAAGGCCTGGAAACCGGATATATCAGCGCGGATGGCAACCTTCACGCTGGCCTGCAGATTGGTATTGTCGCATCGTACAAAGATCACTGGGGCTTTGAAAAAGATATCGTTACTGTCCCACTCACGCCGTATACAATTCCTGGAATCATCACCCTTGGCCCATCACTGTCACTGGCAGCCGGTGCTGAGTTGGACATCCTGGCTGAAGGCCAATTGCTTGCAGGGATTACTGCTGATGTGCCGAATTTCTCGGCGCGTTTTGACCTCAAGGATCAAGAAAAATCAGTCATTCCGAACTTCGGCCCGCAGGCCAAACCGGTGTTCGACGGAAAAGGAAAGATTGTTATCAGCGCAGATGCATTTTTAGCGCTCAAGCTCGCCGTCGGCGTGAAGATACTTAGCGGAGTGTTCGACAAGTCTGTGGGTATTGTGGAAAAGCCAAAACTGACCCTTAAAGCCGGTGTTGATGCCTCATTCTCCCTTGAAGGCGGCGGCAAGTTTGCGGATCCTAACTGTAAAGGCTTGAGCATCGAGCTCGGCTTTGGCAATGAGCTATACTTTGATCTTTTTGGGAGCAAGAAGATGGTCTCCGATTCCAAAGGACCAAGTTGGGATCATTGTTTTGCGTAAGTGTTATTGTTCCGTGGCAAGACTTGGGAAAATCATTATTGACCAAACCGGTATAGCTTGCAGAAAGACGACCCTACCATCCAAGACGGGCATCAGGGCAACACTACCATCCAAGATGGGCATCAAGGCAACTCTACCATCCAAGACGGGCATCAAGGCAACACTACGATTTTAGATCCGCCTTCGAACAAGAGTGCACCCCTCTTGGGCCCTGCTGCCGCCGGTAATGGCTCTGCTTTTTCCAAGATTAGGACGTGGAACGGTGCCTTGGACCTCCACTACTCGCCTAACGCAAATATTTACGCTGTGCCGCCACAGAAGGTTGAAGATCCGAACGACATATCTGCCCTATTCACCAGCGATCCATCGGGTGAATTCATTATCGGTGACTCGCATGGACGATATCTTCATGGGTACAAGACAGAGATTGATGGGTTCGGCGTGGGAAGGTTAAGGCTACATACTGCTGATACTATGCCAAAGACCGCATCTCTTCTGTAAGTGCAAGTCTTTGTTATGTGACGTGGCATGTTAACTGATTACATTGCCCTAGCTCCTTCGCTTCAACACATATTAACACTACCGGTGAGTCACTCCTCGTGCTAGCTGATTTGGCGGGTGCGATCTATTTCCCTGTCGTGTGCATGTACGAAGAGAGGGTCTATCCGAAGCTCTTTTTGGCAAAGGATCCGGTGGATGGAGTGGCCAAGCTTGAGGACGCGAAGTTGGAAGGTGTTATCACCGGATCGAAGGTTAAAGACTGCGGGTATCTTCCTATGAAGCACGACGCTCTGCATTAATTTTTTACCTCTTGGACGGAAATCAGTGTAGGAATTGCCAGAGGTAGACGATACCCATTCTGGAACGGAGCAGCACCATCAACTACCTCAAACAATCGTTCTGACACTCCTTGTTTCTCATCTTCTTACTGGTTACAAAGCCTGTCTCATCAGTTATTGTGTAGAGTAGCTTTTCGCTCATTTTCAATCAATCAAGTTGCTCATCGACTTCGTATATCTCCAGGATGCTCGTTCACAGTTATGAGCCCGGGCCGCTATCTCATTACGCTGTTTACTCTTTGTTTACCTTCGAGGTAGTCAACCTTGCTAATTCAACTTCGCTCGATCAATCCAATCTCTAATTAAAGCTTCAAAATGCGGGCCTAGTACACCTCTACACCTAGTTTCTCAATTTACGCACTTCAACTACACCTCCAATCTCTATTAAGGGGCAAAGCAGGCATGTAGGTAATAATTATGTTTTATTATAAAGTTATATTATTAAATAACTACGTAAAACATAACTTTAACTACTTTAGGTAGTTATATTATTTAAGTTATATAGTTATATAACTTTATAATAATATTTTAGCATTATTAGCTTCTACATAAAAATATAAAGTGTTAAAAGTTACTAAATAAATAAATAAAAATTTAATATAATTTACAAAAAATCTAGTTTTATATATAAATTCTATTTTTATAAATTGTATTTAAAATTTTTATATTTTACATTAACTTTTAAAGTTTATTAAAAAAGTACTATTTTATATTTTATTAATTAACTTTTTTTAACATTTTACTTTTATTTTCAAATATACTATATATTATACTTAAATAATAACTAAAGTTTTTAAAAAAGTATAAAAAGTAAATAAACTTAAAATTTATATTAAATAAGTTTTAATTAGTAAACAATAGTAGAGTAATTTAAATTAAAAAATATTATAAATAGTATAAAAACTCGTTATTATAACTAGTTTTTATTTATATTTTTAAATAACTTATATTTTATATAATATATTTTATAAGTAAGTAAACTATACATGTAAGTAGACTACTTTAAAACTTACTAAAAAATTAAGAATTTACACATAAATATCTTAATAACTACTTAATAATAAATTCTAGAAATTTATTAAGTAATTAATAGTACTTAAAAATAGAGATATAATAGTAGTACTTTTTTAGCTATTACTTAACTATATTATATAACCTTATGTATATATCTTAAACTTATATACTTTTTTTAAAAAGTAAGCTTTAAATTTATTTTACCTTATACTTTAGAAATTACTATACTATTATTAAACATTGTTATAAAAGGCTATTAAATTTTTAAAAGCTAGTAATTAATAGTTATTAAAATAGAAGTATTTTTATCTCTAAATTTACTTTTTTTTAACTATCTTAATAATGTTTAACTACTAGATCTTAAAAATTTAATAGCTTTTATTATTAAGTACTATTAATTACCTATTAAGATTCTAGAATTTATTATTAAGTAGTTATTAAGATATTTAAGTGCAAATTCTTGATTTTTTAGTAACTTTTAAAATAGCCTATTTACTTATATAGTTTACTTACTTATAGAATATGTCAGTATATTATATAAAAAAAAATTTGAAAAGTATATTAAAAACTTAAATTAATTAAATTAACTTATATTATTAAGTAAAAATAGTTAAATAACTAATAAACTTAATATTACATAATTAAAGTATTTTAATAAGTATATAAAAAATTATATAATAAGTATTATCACGGAAGTGCTACGTGTAGAAGTTAAGAACTTAAAAAAAACATTAATTAATTACTATATATAATACTAAATAAGAATTTAAGACGTTACATAAAGAAGAAAAAGATAGAATAGATTAAAAATAAAATTATTTAGGATATAGGTCTATGCGCTAGCACGTAGCTAATATATAAATATATAATATAAAAAAAAAGTTTAAAAAAAAGGCTTTCTTAAAAGGCTTTTATAAAATATTATAAATAGTTATTATAATAATATTCCTTCTTTAAATTTAAGCTCCTGCGAGGGGTGTTTATGCTAAAGTATTAAATTTAAATTAGTTTAAATTTCTAAAGTAAAAGTTTTCTATCATGGTTATATCTTAAAAATTACTTATAAAATACTATATTAAATTATTATACCTAGTTTATTTAACTAGATATTTATAGTATTTCCGCCTACAGTTTAGGCGTAGATTCTTAATTTATTTAATATAGTATTTAAGTTTACTATTTACTTTAATAAATTTAGATAGTAGATTCTGCTAGTTTAAAAAATATTTAAACTTAAGTATAGTAGACTAAAGTAAGGATATATATAAAACTAAATATATTTTTAGAAATTTAAGAAGTTTAAGTCAGTATGCGTATAAAGAAACTATTTAAAAAATATAGTATTTCCTTAAAGTCTTTAAATTTAGCTTTTTAAATAGTTACTTTATTTAAATATTTTGTATATTAAGCTAGACTATATCTTCTATCTAATCATTAGGTGTAAGTAATTGTTTCTGATTTATATATTCTTTTTAGAAGACTTAAGCTTAAATTATCTTTTTTTAAATTAATTATTAAATATTAGCTATTTTCTCTACTATATAGTTGGCTTCTAAGGCTTATAATGTCTAGTAAGATTATTTTTAAATTCTTATAGAAAGTTTAAAGCCTATTTAGGGATATTAACCTATGTTAGCTAGAAATAAAAAAACTTTTATAAATTTAGATATAATATTATTAGCTTTAAACTATACTAAAGATAGCTAGTTTACTTAGTTATTTTACTAATAGTTTATATATATATATAAGACTTATTTTATTATACTATTAGCCCTTTCTATTTAGCTATTAGTTTCTAGGTAATATATAGAAGATAATTAGGGTTTAATTTATAGTTATTTATAGAGTTTATTATAAAAAGTAGAAATAAATTATGTTTCTTAGTTTAATATAATCGTTTCCAGGAGGCTGTGATTTATTTATATATATTAATAAAAAAAATAAATAACATCTATAATAGTTATCTCACTACATAAAATCAGGTATTAGTATTTTATAAGGTGATTAATTATAATTATAATATTAATACAGCCTTTAGACTCTAGAAGATTAGTAATAAAGTCTATAAAAATATCCTTCTATCTCCTTTTAGAAATAGGTAGGGGTTTTAAGAGGCTATAATACTTCTTATAAGAAGCCTTAAATCTTTAATAGATATAGTAATAAGATATATACCTTTATATTATTTTAAACATCCAGAGCTAGTAGTATTTGCGTTGTAGAATTTTAAGAATTTTTCTATAGCTAAAGTAGCCGCTAGTAGGAGAATTATACATAATTTAAAAAAGCTTAATTTTAAGTTTATTATTTTTTAGTATTACTAGCTACTTATAGTAGTATAACTAACATTTTTAGTTTTTATATTTACTTAAGGAAATCTTCTTAGAGCGTTAGGTTTTATCCTGTTATTACAGCCAGCATAAACCTATAGGTAATTACAAGTAGTTGTGAGTAATAAGACGCTGTATTAGAGCTACTCTAGTATGAAGAAGAGAAAAGAGTGTAGAAAGAGAGTGGAGGAGGATTATATAGGCGATTGTAGTGTGCATGTGAAAGCGTGGCATGTAACTAGTAATGTTATCTATAACATGATGACGTGATGACACGTAGTAATGCTTTTTGTGAACGTGTTATGTGACAGGCCGTTACATTACTCCCCTTTAAAAGAGAGTGGAATCGTTCTCGATTCCGTTGTAAAAATTAGTAAAAAGTAAAGTAAAATTATAGACTATTTGTCTCTACATTACTTTCTTCTTTTTCTCCTTATCTCTTTGTCTCTTTTGGCTGCTAGATTGTCCTTGTCTATTGGTTTTAGCATCTCTTATTATTGATGGGCTCTTAGTTAGGCTTTTAGTCCTGCTTATGGTGCTTTGTGAACCCATGATAAGGCTAGAGAGCGTTAATAGAATAGTTAACCTGTAGGATGTAGTTTATAAGTTTATATGGAGCCTAATTAGGGATAAGTGTTTTAAGCTTCTCTCTAGCGCTGTCTATAGCTGCTGCTGGTGTTACTTGTTGTGCTGCGTTATCTGGGGCAAGGGAGATAGTGCCTGTAACTAAAGGTACGGAAGCTGGACTAAGACTGGCGACAGTTATTGCTGGATTAATATGCCATAAAGTGTCTTTCTTTGGTGCGGGTGCGTTAAGCAGCTTGTCTCCTCTATCAGCATCCTCTTGGTATATTAGGTTGATTATTGGCTTGGTAAATGCCGTACTGGGTATTACGGTGTCGCATTTGGCATTGATTTTAGCGTCTTCAGGCCAGACTATGCGTTGATTGATTGGGTCTAGTATTGTTCTTGTCAATTCGATCTATTTTTAGCTGATAATCAGGTCGTGATGTCCAGTGTTGTAAAAGATAAACTATGTGGCAGTGTGATACCTATCTATTACTAAATTGGCTAAAAAGAACTGATTGACTACGCCTGTTGGCTGATTATTGTGCCCTGTAACAGGAATGCCTTTCTGTGAATGATAGAACCTGGGTTGAAGGCGTTCCTTGATAACTTGGTATAGTCGAGGATGAATGAAAACAGTTCCTCTAGCTCTGGTGTCTAGTAAGCTAAAAAGATTGATACCCATACTACCTAAAGTAACTTAACACTTTATTGTAAGAGCAGGGCTACTGATTATATCGCTTAGCCGTATGGGTATATTAGATGCTCTAGTAGGGGACTCTAGACAGGAGACTTTGCCTAGAGTAATTCGTTTCCTGAGCTTTTGTCTGGTTTTAGGGCATTATCTGAGTACCTAATGTACTCTTCCTGATTAACTGCTTTGTTTTTGATTCTCTTAGGCGTTAAGTAATTGCGTGAGAGATAACTGGGTTTGCTATAGCTATAGTAGGTTTACTTAGTGAGTAAGGTGGTTATAGCAGTAAGTAGTTTAATATTGAAAGCTAGCGTAGGCTTATTTTTCTTGATGTTTCTTGGTAGGCTTTCTCTGGCTTAGAGCAGCGCTCTACACTTTATTTATTTATAGTTAAATTAGGCTAGTTTACGTGCTATGTGCTGAGCCTTATTGTAGTATATCTTAAAGGTGTAGTACTTTTAGGCGTATTTGCTTTCTATATGTGTACGTAGCTTGCTGTATAGTATCTTATAGAGGTCTTCTTTCTACTGGTTTTATAGCGTCCTGGTAAGATTGGCGAGCCATATGAACTTTACTAGGAACTAGTTGAAATCGTTAGAGAGCTTTATTCTGAGAGACCTGAGCTTTTGTCGCGCTTTGATGTGTTAGTTAGGGTCTTTAAAGACGCTCTGGAGGTACTGTATTACTTCTTTTACGGCAACTTTTTCTCTTTGGTCTTTTTTGGTATCTAGGAAAGGGTTAAGAAAATCACTAGTCTTGCTGGTAATGTGAGTCTGGATATAAGCAATTTATGCTGCTTTTATGGTATCTGGATTGTTGCACTTATACTAGTCAGTGTTAAGCCTAAGCTTGTTCCTTATCTACTTATTCCAGTTCTTGAAGGTCGGATTGACGCTGTTATTGAGAATCGGCGGGTTAGGGAATTTGGCAGATCTCTTACCCTGGGAGACACTTAGCTGGGTGGTGTATACTAATCCTGGGGTTCTTGGTTATTAATTAGTTATATCTGGTGTATGATATAGGGTAGGGCTTAATTCTCTGTAAAGAGAAGGGAACCTAGTATTCTGGCGTGTCTGTCGTGGCTTGGCAGGCTACGACGGAGTTTTATTAGTTTTAGAGATTGAATCTTCTTCTTCTAGTGATTAAATTGGCTCTGGCTGATGTCGAGCTTTTATAGCCCTTTTTGCTTGAGTCTCTACTTTGGATGGGCGTAGGGCTTCTGTAATCTCGCTCTTAGCATGTAGAGCGTTGTTGGTAATACGGAATAAAGTGTTAGTCTGCTATTCTAGTGTCTTGATATAGAGAATTTGCTTATAAAGCTCGTTGGTAATCTCTGTCGGATCCATTTCAACCTATGTGGTGATGTTGGTGGATAACGTTTGTCTATTCTTAGTATGCTTTTTAATGGTTATGGGGATGCTCTTGTTTTTTGTTTGCTTTTCTAGACGTCTAAGCTTGCCTCATCAGTCATCTTTAAGCTTTTTTGTTGATATATAGAAGTGATGTGGGGTGTTCTCTGGATAAAGGGTAATGTTGTTATTGATATTGATGCTTGAGAAGGCTTTTAGCTCTAGGGCGGTTGCTTTTACTATTTTGTCTTGTTTTTGCCTTATACTACTGCAGAGTTTACAGGAATTACTATAAGGTTTGACGTTTTCAATTATATAAAGTAATCTAATGGCTACTATAACTCAGCAGGCTTGCAAGCAGGGGCCTGGGAGTGTAGATTGTTCTAACTTAGTTTATAACTGGGTAGTGTTAGTAGTGCTTGGCTTTTTAGCTCTTGCTTTTTCCTCTCCACTCAGCCGCCTCGTGACGCGTACTGAGATTGTTCTTGTGTTTATTAGCCGCTTTGTGACGCGTGCTAAGATTGTATGTGTATTTATTAGCTGCCTGTACACTACAGACGTAATGACACTTATTAGGAGGTTATTAGTTGTCGTTGTTTTAATAAGAGCCTGCAGGAAGTGCGTCTCCTGAGGATGATTAGTGAATAGGTATCTTAGTAAGAGCTCCAGAAGGTCCGTTATCTGGAGATGACTAGAGGTGGGTGAGTATCTTGGTGAGAGCTTCTAGAGCCAGCCACGTACTACTTTTAGAGATAACTAGAGATTCGAATGTGATAAGAGCCTGTTATAGGTTGATTACTTTTACCTGTTAATTTAGGGCTTCGTTATACTATCTCATAGTGCAATTAGTGTTACCTATTATAGTAGGACTTTAAAAAGAGAGAGAAAGTTATCAGTGCTGTAAACTACGTTTAAGCACTCAGTTTAACTAATATTATATCGCCTTTATAGGCTAAAGAAAGGGTGATACTAGAGTAATATCACGGCCAGCATAAACCTATAGGTAATTACAAGTAGTTGTGAGTAATAAGGCGCTGTATTAGAGCTACTCTAGTATAAAGAAAAAAAGAGTATAGAAAGAGAGTAGAGGAGGATTATATAAGTACTTATAGCATACATATAAAAGCATAGCACGTAACTAGTAACGTTATTTATAATATAATAATGTAATGATATGTAGTAATACTTTTTATAAATATATCATATAACAAGCCATCACACCTATATTAGTAATAGAATTTTCTAAATAAACTTATTATTTAGATATTTGTTATTAATGATCTGTTAAATTAATTTATCTATTTTAGTTAAGTTTAATTTTAGAGTATTAGTAAACAGTTCAAAGCAGAGAAGTATTTATTATTAAGTTTTGTAAACTTCTTTTTAGGCTAGAGTATTCTATATATAGTAAGTAAAAGTATCTAGTTTTCTATTCTATTTACCTAGTTAGTACGTAATTATAAAGTTAAATTAGAATAGATATTTAGCTTAGTAAGCTTATTAGTAGCTAAATTACTTTATTATAATAAAGTACTAAAAGTTCTTATAGTTACTTAATACTTAAATTAGAAATATAGTATTTTTTAATTTAGGTTTCTATTATTTAAAGCAACGCATAATAGCTAGTAGTTTTTTATTATATATTTTATAGTTACATTTAGTAGGATTTAGTCTCTTAGAAAAGTAGACTATAAGTCTTAGTTTATTTTATTTATTTTTCTAGAAAAGGACTTTAGTAGTTATATAGTCTAAAAAGTCAGCTTCTATAATAATTAGTAACTTAAAATTAAAGTATTAGAAAACTAAGGTAATTATAAATATATATTTTAGACATTTAAATACCTTTTAATAAGTATTATTAAATTTAAATTAAATGTTTTTCTTTATTAAGGCTATGAGAAGGGACGTGATATAAAAAAAGTTATAAATAATTATTAATAAAAGTTAGCAAATTCTAAGAATGCTTTTATATTCTTTATATTCTTAAAAAATTTCTAGTTAAAGATATTCTTTATTTTATTTAGGTTTATGCTAATTCCTTTTATAAAAATAATATACTTAAAGTAAGTAACATATTCTTAGTGGAATTCACATTTATTAATATTAAGTTATAGACTAGCTTTTTTTAGGGTTTTTAGAACTTATCTTACATATTACCTATATTTATATAGTAAATTATTGTAGATTAGGATATTATTAAGATAAGCTATATAAAATATATTTAGGTAAGACTAAAGGATATTATTTATATAATATTAGAACATACTTAGTATATTAACTAGTCTAAAGAGTATAATAAGATATTTAAATAAGCTATATTAAGTTTAAAAAGCTATTAACTACTTATCTTCTTTTATAATATAGAGATAGTTAAAGGCTGAGATAATATTAAGCTTAATAAAATACTTCACCTTCCTAAAGCAAAACAGGGTTTTTTAGATTAATAAAATTAAATAATAGTTTTTAATAATAATAGCGTTTAAAGCTTAGTAATCTATATAAAATTAAAAATCTTTATTAGATTTTTTTATAAAGATAATAGGTACAGCTATAGGGGATAAACTTACTCTAATAAATTCTTTAATAAAATAGTTATTAAAATACTTTCTGAAAACTCTTAGTTTATTTTAGGATATTTTATAAAAAGATCTAAATCCAGGTTACTTTTCTTCTTTAAGGATGATTTTATAGTTATATGGATAATATTTAGGTAATTTATTAGCTTCCTTATATAAAAAAGCCCTAAGAATATTACAGTACTCTTTTAGAACCTTTATAGATAGATTAGTATAAATTTTTAGAGCTAGAGTCTTATTAATATTAGCTATTAAAATAGCGAAAATTTCGTGTTTATATTTTTAAACTAGTTATGTAAGAGGAGCGGCCCTAATTAAGTAAATATTTATATTTAATTTAAGTTTCTTATAAAAGTATTCTAGTAAAGTCTTTACTAGAAAATTTTTAAAGCCTTAAAAGAAAAACTTTCTTATAAAATTCTTATTTAATTTAGTGTTAGGTTTAGGTGCGTGTTTGGATATAAATTTAGATTTTAAATAAAAGCTCTTTAAAAAATAGTTTACTAAAGAGTCCTCTAGGCAGGTATTAGGTTCTTATAATTAATAGTTTATTTTAGTTAACTAGTTATTATGTTAGGTTTAGGTAGTTAATAATAGCTTTAGAGAATAAATTTAAGTATACTATATATAAATAATATTAAGGTAAGAGCCTTCTAGTAAAGGGTTTACCAAAAGATCCTTTAAGTAAGTAGTATATTCTTTTAAGTAAATTAAAGACTAAAAAAAGCGTAGGCAGTAAGCCTAGTAATAGGGAGTATTAAAAAATAATTTTTATAAATTATAATTAAAGTTAACTTTATACTTTTTTATTTATAATTAACTAAGAATTAGCTCGTGATTTCTAGTAGCTGTCTTAAAAAGACGGATATTTTTTAATATAATTTAAGTAATAAAGAGTTACTTTAGTAGTATATAAAATATAATCTTCTTTAAAACATTTACTATTAAAACTAATAGAATATAGGACGTTTAGGAGAGATAAAAAA
Source organism: Zopfia rhizophila CBS 207.26 (assembly GCA_010093925.1). Taxonomy (NCBI): domain Eukaryota; kingdom Fungi; phylum Ascomycota; class Dothideomycetes; family Zopfiaceae; genus Zopfia; species Zopfia rhizophila. Next base: position 185,206 of record ML994648.1, read on the forward strand.
TAAAGTTTCTAAATATAAACTAGAGGTCTACTAATATAACCTATACTAATAGCTCTAGTATTAATTAAAGTAGTAATAGAATAGGAAGAGCTATTTTATTAAATAGTATATAAAATATTTACTTAATAGTCTTAAGAATTAGTTATCAGGTAGGAGGCCTATAGGTTAATAGAAATCTAATATTAAAAGTATTCTAAAAAGTAATTTATCTTCAGAATAGGGCTTTTAGCAAGTTAGTTTAAAGCTAATAGTTAAGTTCTTAACTATAGAATCTATTAGAGCTAGTTAAGGATATATAAGATAATTATAAAAAGATATCTCTTAATAGTAAGATATAAAAATTAGGTAGAAAATAGTAGGTTTAGAAAAAACAATTAGATCAAAGCTTAAATAGAAATATAAAGTAGTTTTATTAAAAGTAACTAAACTTACTATATTAATAGTAAAGTCTTAATTAGCGGTGTTTTTCTTATCCGGCTGACTTAATATAAATATAATTAGAGATATTAATTTCTATAGTAATAGGATCTTTTTATAATACAAGTTACAACCTAAAATAACCTGTTATAGATAAATACTAAAGGTTATTATTATAAAAGAATATTAAGTTAGCGTAGTTATTTAACGTGTTAGGGATTTTAATATCTACTATTATCTAGCAGAGATTATCATTTAATAATCTCTTTAATTATATAATTAGATTAATTTCGTTTAGTCTAGTATTAGCAGTAAGTTTATAGAATTTAGTAAAGTAAGTAATAAAACTTTTCTACTCTTAGTAAAATAAATTAAGCTTATTTAATATAGTAAGTTTTCTATTTAGGTTTCTATATATAGCTTATAGAAAGGTAATTAGTTACTCTACTAAATATATATTCTAATTTATAAAAAAGTCTATAAGTGTTACTGGGTTTTTATTTAGTCTTAAATATATATAAAGAAGTTAAGCGTGTTTAGTAGAATATTAATTAGTATTACCTTCAAGCTTATAATAAAGCTTCTAAATAAAAATATATAAATTCTTTTACTTTTTATTAAATATTAAAGAGTCAGGCAGGTAATTAGATTTTGTTATTACTAATAATATAAAAGAATTTAGCGTAGGAATTAACTTTACTTACCTAACTATAATTTAGGGAACTTAAAGATAAGTACTAGTACTAGTTAGAATTATAAATAGAATTAGAGTTATAAGACTTAAGTTACTTCTAAATAAACTAGTAGTATTTATTAAGACTTTTTTAATAGTAGTTACTTAAATAGTAAGGCTAGAAGAGGCGGACGTAGTTCTTTATTCTTAAACTTTCTATAATTCTTTTTAGAGAGCGTTAATAGATTTCTATTATTATATTTACTAGTATTTTAATTATACTTACTATTATTCTAGCGCTTTAGTAAACGAATTCTGTATTATAATTATCTATTCCTTAAATAACTACATAAGTTCTATAGTTAGGATAGGGGTATTTAAGAAGCTAGATATTTTAATAGTAGGTAATATAACATAATATCACGAAAGTACTACATATAAAAGTTAAGGGCTTAAGGGGAGTATTAATTAAGTACTATATATAATACCAAATAAAGATTCAAAACGTTACGTAAAGAAGAGAAAGATAAGATAAGTTAAGAGTAGAAATATTTAAGATATAAGTCTATACACTAGCGCACGGCTAATATGTAAATACGTAATATAAAAAAAAGCTTAAGAAAAAGGCTTTCTTAAAAGGCTTTTATAAGATATCATAAATAGTTACCATAACAAGTATATATTATTTACTAATTATTAATAATTATAAAAGCTAAAATATACTTAAATTTTATTATTTTTATAAAAAGAATATTACTATATTTTATATACTAATATACTTATTATATTTTTTTAACTACTTAGTATAAAAAATTTAACTTTTTATAAAATGTATATAAATACTAAATTAAAGCTTTTATATATAATTACATTAATTATATTATTAAGTTTAAATTATTACTTATATTTATTATAGTTTATTAAAACTTAATTATAAAACTAATATTTATATAAACTTTTAAATTAAAAAATTAGTTTTATTTACTTTAGTTATATTACTTTTAAACTTAATATTTAGCTTTAAGTACTATTGTTATTACATAAATAAAAATATTTTTACTAATTAAAAACACTTAATAATACTATTAAATTAAGTTATTAAACTACTTTAGTTTATAAGTAAATTAAAAACTAGTAAAATACTTTACTTAGTTTAAATATTAATTTATTAAATTAACTTACTAAAAGTATTAAATAAATAATAAAATTAATAGTACTATTATATATAATATTTAATAAGTAAATAATTTAGATAAGTAAATAGCCTACTTTAAAACTTACTAAAAAATTAAGAATTTATATATAAATATTTTAATAACTACTCAAAATAAATTATAGAAATTTAATAAGTTATTAATAATACTTTAAAATAAAAACTATTAATTTCTAGTAGCTAAAAATTTAATAACATTTATTTTAAAGTACTACTAATTATTTATTAAATTTCTAGAATTTATTATTATGTAGTTACTAAAATATTTATATATACATTTTTAATTTTTAAGTAAGTTTTAAAGTAGGCTACTTACTTATTTAAGTTATTTACTTATTAAATATATTTTATAAGTTACTAGTTTTTAAAAAATAAATAAAATTATAATATATTATAAAAAGTATTAAAAAAGTAAATAACTTAAAGTTAATTACTTAAGCTAATATTAATATGTAAATTAAACATAAAAAGTACTAAAATAAAATATATACTAAAGTAAATATACTATAGTAAAAATATTATAAATATAATAATAAAACTAAATATAGCTTAAAAAATTAAAAAAAAAATCAATTATTTTTTTTTACTACTTAAATAGTATTATAATAACTATTACTATTATTAAATTATTAAATTATAAAGTAGTAATAATTTATTAAAAAAATATAGTATACTAAAATATAAAACTTATTTGTAAATTATAATATAAATTAAATACAAAAATTTACTAGTTTTTTATTTATTATTATTAATACTAAAGTATTTAATAGTACTAAATTTAATTAAGGTATATTTTTAACTTAATTTAATTAACCTTTTTTAACTAAAATTAAAAATATAGTAAAGTTAGCTATTAAAGTAATAAAAAATATTTAAATAAAATAATTTAAACTTCTCTTAAAAATATATAAAATTAAAATAAAATTATATAAAAAAGTAAAAAAGTTTTATATATTAAAAAAAATGACTAATATTATTATATAATAACATTGCTTACTTTTTTAATATTTTAAATTTATTAAATTAATTAAAAAAAAGTTTTATAAAATATAAATATATCCTAAAATTTATAGTTAATAATATTAGAAATAGTAATTTATATTAAATACTATATAAAGCTATATATTTTTTATTAATAAAAATTAAAATAATATATAAAAAAAGTTATAGTAACTATTTATAACACTTTATAAAAATTATCTAAAAAAACTTTTTTATAAACTTTTTTATTATATTATATATTTATGTATTAGCTTAGTATTAGTATACGAGCCTTACTTAAATATGTTATTTATAATTTATTTTATTTCTTTCTTTTTTATATAATATTTTAAAATTATTACTTAGTACTATATATAGTAATTAATTAACACTTTTTTTAAGTTCTTAATCTTTTATATATATAGTACCTTTATAACAAAGAAACTATATTAATTACAATAAGTAAAAAACTTTAAAATACTAAATAATTTTTAAAGATTTTTAATATATTACTTTTAATTTTAACTAAAATAATATAGTATTTAATTAAAAACTAAGGTTAATAAATTACTTTATTAACTATATTAAAAAATTAAAGTATATATATATTTAATATAGTGTATTTTATAAGTAAGTAACTTACTTAAGTAAGTAGCCTATTTTAAAACTTACTAAAAAATAAAGAATCTACACTTAAATATTACAACAACTACTTATTAATATTTTCTAAAAATTAAAATTTAAGTATTTCTATATGTATTATAGCTTCTACAAAGGTTGCATAAAAATTAGCTTTATAATTATTAAAATATTAAGATTTAAAAGCTACAACCAAGTTAAATTACTATATTTTAAAAACTACTAAACTTAGTTTTATATAATCTTTATAAAAGCTGTAATGCATGTAAAAATACTTAAATTTCAATTTTTAGAAAATATTAATAAGTAGTTATTAAGATATTTAAGTATAGATTCTTAGTTTTTTAGTAAGTTTTAAGGTAAGCTGCTTGCTTAAGTAAACTACTTACTTATAAAATATATTAACTTAAGTAGTTTAAGTAATAAATTATAAAAAATATAATAATAGTTTTTATTTATATTTAAAGTCTAATTATTTTAGGTTTTTTAAAAGTAGTTATATATAATTTAATATATACAGCTTTTATTATTTATAAGCTTTTAAAAATATAAAAGTAACTTAATTTTATACTTTACTTTAACTTTTTTAGTAATATTATTTTTATAAGTATTAACATTAGATTTATTCTTATTATTAAATTTAAGTAGAAGTATTAAAGTATAGTTTTACTTCTACTTATTTATAAGTAGGTAAGTATTTTAAAAGCTTTTTACCTACTTTTTAAATAGTAATATATACTTTTTAAACTTACTATTATGTATAGGTTTTTTTTAATACTAGAAAATAATATTAAGGTTTTTTTTAGTACTAAAAACTTATATAAAACTATTTATTAAATATTAAGTATAATGTATTTTATAGGTGAGCTGCGCATATAGGCGAGCTACGCATCTTAAAATTCACTAAAAAATCGAAAATTTCCACCTTCATATCTCAACAACCACTTAATAGTAAGTTCTAAAAATTGAAATTTGAGCTTTTCTACATGTATTACAGCATTTCTGAAGATTGCATGAAAATTGGTTGAGTAGTTTTTGAGATATAGCAATATGACAGCGAAAACCATCCCAAATTGCTATATCTCAAAAACTACTCAACCAATTTTCATGCAATCTTCAGAAATGCTGTAATACATGTAGAAAAGCTCAAATTTCAATTTTTAGAACTTACTATTAAGTGGTTGTTGAGATATGAAGGTGGAAATTTTCGATTTTTTAGTGAATTTTAAGATGCGCAGCTCGCCTATATGTGTAGCTCACCTATAAAATATATTATTAACTTTTATATTAATAGCTTTTATAATTAATACTACCTAAATTCTTAAGTTAGGCTTTTTAAACTTATTTAGTATTATTTTCTTTTTTTTGTAAAAAACTTCGTAATAAAAAGTAGTAGTTATATTTTTAATTATAATATAATTATTAGTAATATTTTTACAGCTATTAATAAACATAATTATTTTAGAAATATTTTTAAAAATAGTAAAGTAGTTTTTAAGTATTTTCTTATTTATTTTAATATAATTATTTTTATAAGTGAGTGGACACTCTAAGCGAGTGGGCACCTTAAAAACTCACTAAAAATTTAAGAATTTGCACCTTAATATCTTAACAACCACATTATAATAAATTCTAAAAATTTAATAGGCCATTTATAGTGCTTCTAAAAAGAGAGTATTAAACTCTTAAATGCTAGAAATTAGTAGTAAACTAGATATTTAAGAAAAGGTAAATATTTAACAATTTAGAGGCCAAAAACCTCCTATCTTAATAGCTATTAATTATTAGATCTTAAAAATTAAAAAACCTCTATTTCTAAGCACTATAAATAACCTATTAAATTTTTAGAATTTATTATAATGTGGTTGTTGAGATATTGAGGTGCGAATTCTTAAATTTTTAGTAAGTTTTTAAAGTGTCCACTCGCTTAAGATGTCCACTCACTTATAAAAATAGTTAGTAGTTTTATTAAATATAAAAAGTAAAAAGTTATACTATATTATTAAAAAAACTTTAAACTAGTAATAGTTCCTATGATTTTTTTTAATATATACTTATAATAAAAAGTAAATTTTTTATAAGTAATTACTATTTATATAATTAAGTTATTACTATAATTAAAAATTATAAAGTTTATTAATTTATTTACTACATTTTTATTTAATGTAACTAAATAAGTAAACTGTAAAGCAAATTTATTAAATAATAAGTATACTTAATTTAGCTATTAGTAGACTTTTTAAAAGTTCTCTTTTTATATTTAAATAAAATATACTTTATTAACTACTATAAAGCCTAGTTTATTATAAAATATAGTATTTATAAGTAAGTTTTAAAAGCTTTTATAAACTACTAGCTTTAAGCTAAAAATTATATAAAAAATTAATTAGTATAAGTATATTTAATTACTTAAGCTTAATTAAAAATATTAGTATATAAAATTAATACTAATTTACTTACTTACATAATTACTTACTTTTAATTATTTGTAATTTTATTTAAAAATAATATAACTAGTATAATTTTATTTTTAAGTAATAACAAAACTAATTAAAGTATTATACTTTTTTTAAATTTAGTTTTTACTATTAAAATTATATATTTTTTCTTTTATTATAAGCTAATAAATATACTTTATTTATATAAACTTTAACAATTTTCTAAATGGTTTTTTAATAATTTTAGTAATTAGTTTAAATTTATATAACTTTTAGTATTATTTTAACTACTATAAAATTTTACTTTTTTTAAGTTTAGTAATTTTTATATAAAAACTTTTAATAATAAAACTTTATTTATATAAGTTTTTTTTATATATTATTTAATATATTATATAAATTAATATTTAATAGCTACATACACTTTTGTAAAAGTAAAAAAAATAGTTTAAAATAATTATATTATTAAACATTTTACTATTTATTTAAGTAATTAGTATAACTTTTATATATTTTATAGTTTTAATATACTACTACTATTTAAAAGTTTACTTGTATTTTGTATTTTTAAAATACTACTATTAGTAAAAAAGCAATTATTTTTTATAATAAATATAAGATATTAGTATTACAACTAAAACATACTATATAAAAAATAATAAATATATATTTTAAGTTAGTAACTATTAAACTATATAGTAAATATTAGTATAAATAGTTTTATAATATAATATTAATATACTAAGTATTTAATAAAAAAAGATAAAGTATACTAAAAATAATACTAAGTTAATATGTAAATACAAGATATAAAATTATAGCTTTAGTATATAATTTCTTTATTATACTAGTATAAAATATTAATAATATTAATATAAAAAAATTACATTAAAAATATCTAAATTACTTTAGGCTTTAATTTTTGATTTAAATTATATAGTATTTATAAATCTAGATTTTGTATTTCTTAAGTTTTTAAGTTTTTAGAAACTTAAACTATATTAATTAATTTTTTTTAGTATACTATTTTTATATTATAACAACACTATACTATAATTTTATTTATATTTTTAAAATTATAACATGAATATCTAGATTACCTTGGGCTTTAATTTTTTACTTATAGTTTATTATGTTAAGAAATTTAATGCAAAGTTGGCCTTGGCGCAATTTTTGACACTTTTTTTGTATGGAGATAACGCAAACTTCATACAAATTTTCCGCTTAGTCCTCACGCCTTCTGCGTTGGAGCTGAATCAGCTCCCACAGCACGTGACGCAAAAGGTCTGAGCTTCTGAGGTAACTAATTACCTGGCAACATGGGCCTTACTTCATGTATTAATCACCTACCTCCCTATTAAATAAGCCAAACAAATCAAACAAATCGTGAAATTAGATTGATTGTTAGCAACTCTGGTAGCGAGACAAGCATGCAAGGGCAGAGGCTGGGGAAGGGCGATTTGGTAATAGGCGCATCATCTGCGTTGATGCGTGTAATAATGGGGAGGAGAGACATGCTCGGGACAAGAGAGATGTATTGTTTAATATAATGTAGTTGATGAAAATGCCGGGAGTTTCTAGGCGACTCCGAACGCCATATATGGCTGTCGCATGCCTCAAAGTGGCTGTGTTAGACTTGCAGGCGCTAACGGCACGTGAGAGGCGCAGGTTTTCTCCCCGAGCCCCCTGGATATAGACCGCCGACATTTGGGCGCAACGCATCTGCTTCTCACCGTCGCACTCCCGCCTCGCGAGTAAGCGGCACGAAAGCGCCCCACCGCAGCTAGCTCTGATATGTTATCGGATTTCAAACATTCCACTGATTACTATACCCATCGTAGTATACCCATCTAAGGGTCTCACAAGTTCCCGGGCTGACGTTTTGCATTAACCGACCAGGGATTAGCTTGGATTGTACGGCCGAACAACAAGCCCACTCGGACTAACATTCTCACACTTCACCGCCCACGGTTACCGCCAAGACTCGGCATGGAGAAGCAGTGTTCTTCACGTCGAACTCCTTCGGCCGTGTAGCTAGAACGAGCTCAAAGCATAAGAGGCCGGCCATGCGACATCAGCTATCTTCCTCTTCCCTAGTCCATCACCGCAAGGCCTTGATCCAAATCCTCCAAACCACACAAAGAATAGTTATCATCTCTTCTTTCGAGTAATTTAAGTAGTAAACATGTATTTCACGCCTATATCAAGGGCCATCCATCCCACACTACCACGCATCCCCAAATCCGAGCGCTCCGCAAACATCCAGAACCTTATTCGCGACCAATTCAGCCTCAAAACCTGGTTGCTTCTCGGCGCCGCAGCACAGAGCATCTTACTCTTGCTCCCACTCCGTCCGACGTACAACATCGCGCCTGCTTTTCTGCTCCTTACATTACAGCTCGTCGATAGTGTGCTCGTAACGCTGGGATGGAAGCGCAATATTATGATAGACGGAACAATCGGTAGAAGAGTATCGGCGCTTCAACCAGATCATAAATTCGACCCCAAGAATCCAAACTTTGCCAACGGCAAGATTGCCGTTCTTCATCTCGGGTTCCGTATAAACCAGTAGGCCCACACTCCCCCGATTAGCTTTACTTGAAACTCTACTAACGAACCGTCAGTCCCCTCGGCATCCTCGCCCCCGGCGCCCGCGACATCGCCGCCCACTTCATGGCTATGATGAAAGAACTCAACAAAAGTGCCTCCACAAACGGCTTCCTCGGCCACGAATCCTACCACAACACCTCCCGGACCTCCAAATCCGAGCTCCTGCAAGTAATGTACTTCCGCAGCCTCTCCGACATCGACGCTTTCGCGCATGGGCCTGTGCACCGCGAAGGCTGGAACTGGTGGAACGCGACCGTGAAGCAGCACAGACATCTGGGGATTTCTCATGAGGTCTTTGAGGCGCTGCGGGGAAAGTGGGAGAATGTGTATGTCAATTATCATGAGACGGGCATGGGAGCGATGAGGTGGCCGGTTGTGGATGGGGAGGGAAAGGAGGGATGGGTTGGAGGGTTGGTGGAGGCGGGGAGGGGGGCTTTGGTAACGCATAAGGGGAGGATTGCAGTGTGAGGGCGTGGCTATGAAAGTGTGAGCGGTTGGGGAATTAGTTCTCTAGAGTTATTGGAGTTTTCTGGTGATCTCTAGGCACTGACTTTTAACACTACCGTCGTCCGAGCAATTATTCACTTCACTTACAGTCGGCGTCCCCTAACAAGGCCGATATTGTACTGTATCGCCCAGTGCCCGCACGCAGGTATTAAATGGCACGGGGAATAAACGCTTGGGTAGGAGATGCATAAGTTTTAAACTTCGAGGTAGTATTCTAGCCTAATCTCATAAATTAGACCCTTAGTGGAGGGGAGCAAGCGAGCTCCCTATTACTAAAGCGGCCCTCCATTGAGAGTCTAAGAGGAAATGACCCTAGTTTTAGTAGAAAATTAATATTCCACTTATAAATATAACATTTATTATTCACTGTGTAACGTTTAACACATATATTGTAAATATTAAAGCTAGAGTTAAGTTAATTTTTTGTTTTAAAGTAACTTTAAAAAATAAAGAAAAACATAGTACTATAAAATAATTTTAGTTATTAAAATTTTGTAATATTATTTAAAATTATATAATAATTATATATATATTATATTAAAATTAAGATTTGAGTTTATTATGCTTTGTTATTTAATTAATATAAAAATATATAAAGTAATAAAAGTAAAAAATAAAATAGTATAATTAAGTTTTATATTAACTAAATATAAGTTATATAAACTAATTATATTTTTTTACTTTATAGTACTTTACTTTTTTTACTAATATATTATATATATAATAAATTAAGTTATAATTTAAAATTATTTTATTTACTTATATTTAGTTATATAATATTTAACTAACTATATAATATATTATAATAAAACTATATATAACTTATTTTAAAATTAGTAAAAGTATTAAATTAATTTAGTTTTTTAGTAATTATATATATTACATATATTACTTATATAATATATTTTAACTATATAAAAATATAATAAAAATTGTTTAAATAATTTATTGTATAACTACTTTAAAGTTAACTTAAAAATAATAAAATAAGTATAAAAAACTAAAACTATAAATTTAAAAAAAAAATTATAATAATTTTTTTATATAAATTATTACTATAATATTTAACTTTTTTAAATTTATTTAATTATACTAAATTGAGCTAAATTACTAAAGTTTTGTATATTCTTTAATTTATTTAAATTTTATAACTTTTACTAAAGTATAGTAAATACTTTTTATATATAAACTTATTAAAATATCAACTCTTAATTTTTATTTATTTATATAGCTTATTTAATAATTATTTTAGTAAAAGTTTTTAGTATATAATAGTTATATATTAAAAAAGTAAATTTATTTATATTAATTAAGATTTTTTATTAATTTTTTTATATTATTTTTTTATTTTTTTATTTAATTTAGTAACTTATTATATATTTGTTATAAATAGTAATAGTAAGGTAACTATACCTGAGGAGCTAAAGGAACTAATAATAACAGCTAATAAAACTCTAAAATAAAAATATATATTTAAGTTTAAGAGGAAGAATTATAAGTAAGTATAAAATATATTAACACAAGCTAAAGCACAAGCTAAGAAATAAAAATAGAAATATAGAATTATATTAAAAGATTAAAAGTAGTAGCTCACGTGACTAAGAAAGACTTAGTAAATAGAAATAAAATAAGATAATAAAATCTCTAGCAGCTCTAGCAGCCTCTAGTAGTATCTAATATACTAAATAATAATATAAAATATATATATAGAGGATTTATTATAAGTATAAGGCATCAGATAACTTACGGTTACTTTTAATTCTTTATAATTACTCTAAAAATTAAGATTTACACCTTAAGTAAAATAGTTTAATACTATTTTATTAAATCTTAACTTATTATATTATTTTCTTCTTACCTTTTACTAAGTTAATTAATATCCACTAAGTCTAATAAGCTATCTGATTCGGAAGTAAGGGAATTATTAAACATTATATAAGCAATTAAACAGCTTATTACTAGTAAAATTTATATTAGTAAGTTAATAACTTATAATATTATAACTACCACCTTAAGAGATTAGGAAGGACCGTTAGGTAGAATTCTAATAACTAATTATCAAAAGTCTATAACAACCTACTATAAGGACGAATAGGAACTTTATTTATTATTAGAAAGTAGTAGTAAAGAAGAAGTTATAGTAGAATCTTTATTTATAACTAAAAGCATATTAGAAATAAAGAGTATATAATAAGTTATCTAGGAATAGAAAATAGTTATTATAAAACTACGTGATGCTTTAGTAAATCTATAATAATAGATTAAAGCCAAACAGTAAGCTATAAAGGCCTAAAAGAGAGAAACAGTAAAGATATAACCTCTTAAGAAATTTAATAGAAATTAAAATAACCTTAAGACTTTCATGGCAGCAATAGATCTCTATTATTAATTTAATTAAAAGTTATTTCTAACTAATTAGGATTAGATTCTAGTAGCTAGTATAAATATAATAGGTAGAGCTATATAATAGTTTAAACTACTAATAAGAAATTATCTTACTAATAAAAATCTAAATCTAGGAGTAGTAGAGTTAACTAACTGTAACAGTAATATATAATAGACTTTTAAAAATTATAAACGTTTTAAGCAGGAAATAATTATTATCTTTAGAAAAATTAATAAGAAAACTAAAATAATTTAGAAGCTTTAATAACTTAAGTAACGTACGTTAGCAGCTAACTATACTATAGAGTTTAAATAAATCTAATTATAACTTAATTAAGTAGACTAACCATTAGTTATGATATACTATAAAAGACTAAAAGATAGAATTAAAGATAAAATTTCTAAAAGAAAGCAGCTAAGTACCTTATTAGAAATTATTAAATAAGTAGTAACTATTAATAACTAGTAGTACTAATAAAAGCAAGAAAAAAAAGTACACAAAAGATTAATAACCTATATACCTAAAAAAAATAAAAAAAATAATAGAACCTATAATAAAATAAATATTAATATTAAATAAGTATTTATTAAAAAAGGGTAAGGAAAGTAAGCTAAAGAATAAATAAAACGCTATATATATAAAGCTTATTTAGGATATAGAAAATAGGAATACTTTATTAAGAATTACAAACAGCAATAATTAAATATCAAGAAGGCTTATATTTAGACTAGAGTATTAAAAGAAATTAAGGTAGTAATAGTCTAAATAAAACAAGCACAAGATATAGTAACTAAAGAAATAATTAAAAAAAGAATCTAAGAAGAATAATGCTAGGTTTATGGGAGTTATATATACCTTAGTTAGAAATATAAATTATTATATTAGAAAATTAAGAATCATCTGGTAGAACGACCTAATAAAATAATTACTATAATATAAAGAGTAGTAATATAATAGTATAACGCAGAAACCAAAAAAGAAACACAAAAATTCTATAAGATTATAGAAAAGGGAGGTAGACTATTTTACAAAGAAAATTAGAAATTCAGGTAAAGAAGAGATTAAGAGATAATAAAAGGTAAGAAATTAATATCTATAATAATTATACAGCGCGTACGCTGGGGATACTATTAGATATATAAATTAAAATACTATTAGAAAGAATACTATGTTACTAAATACTAAGAAATTACTTTAGGTAATAGGATATATAAATACTAATAAGCACTACAGTTAACAGGAAATAAATAGTATAAAGAACTAAGCGGATAAAAACTAGCTATATAGATAAATAAAATTTAATAATAAACGCTAGCACTAGTTATAACTAGTGTAATATACTATTACCCTATTAGATATTATTAGAAGGACGAAGAAATTCCTTTACTAATACTATAGATATAAGATAATAATACTGTAAATAGAATAATAAGAAAGAAATACTAGATATATATAGCTTCTAACTATATAGAAAAAGACTATAAATAGAATAAACACGCCATACATGTTGAAGGACTAAGGATAAGAAAAGTATTATAATAACTAGTAAATAAAAAGGAATTTAACTTATAGTAAGAACTAGTTTATATAGATTTAAAAAAAGAATTACAGGACCCAAACTTAGATACATATAAATAACTATTATAGGATAAGTGCTAGATAGGATACTGATAGTACTAAATTAAATACTACTAAGAAAAATAGTTAGCTACAGACTCACATAAAAAACTTACATATCAAGAGTATTTCTTAGAATAGAAATGTTAGGATTATAAAAAATAAGCCAGAAAAGTGCATAAAATACTTAATAAAGAAGTATACTAACTCCAGAGATATCTAATTTATAGATCTAAAGAGAAAATACTGAAGAAGTAACTACCACTTAGAAGTCAGCTATAAATAAAAAACTAGAAAACTAATAGACTATAATTAAGCCACTAGAGGACTAAGAACTAAAGATTAGAAATAATATATCAATTATATACACGTAACTGAACTAGAGGAAACACGAAAATAAGCTATATATAAATATATATATTAATAGTAATTAGACACTAGCGCTTATAGATAGTAGAGCTAGTAAAACACTTATATTAAATAAGTAAATATAAAGATATTAAATACTAACTAGAGTTTTAGATAAACCTGTGTGAGTAAAACGCGTAGATAATAATCTAATAATATTTAGAAAAAATCTAATTAATCTTAAAATATAGAATATAACTATTAAAGTAGCAGGTTACACAGATAACTACCACATTAAGATTATAGATTTAGGTAGTAAAGATTTTATCTTAGGATAGAACTAGCTAGCACAATAGAACCTGATAATTAATTAGAGAATAAAAACTATAGGGATCAGAAATGACTACTATAGATAGTAATAAATAAGAATTATAATATAGATAAAGAAAGTGATACTTTATAATACCACGTTTATTATACCTAACGAATATTAAGAAGAATTTAGAGAATAGTTCTTTAAGGAAGCTAAAGACTAGTTATTAGAATATTAAGAAAGGGACTATAAAATCATGCTTAAAGAAGAAATAGATTTAAAACTAGAACCACTATATCAAGTACCCATACATTAATAAGAAGAATTATAAAAATTCTTGTAAGAGAATTAATAAAAGAGATATATATGAACCAGTTAAAGTAAGATAGCATTACTAATACTCTTTATACTAAAAAAGAATAGAAAACTAAGGTTATGTATTAATTACTAATACCTTAATAAAGCTATAATCAAAAATCGTTACCTAATACTACTAATATTAGAACTTATAGATAAGCTTAGAGGAGCAAAATAGTTTAGCCTTTTTAACATTAAAAATAAATACTATTAAATATAAATAGCTAAAGAACATAAGTAGATAATAGTATTTAAAATAAGATATAAACTATTTAAATATTTAGTTATGCTAATAGAACTCACAAACGCACCAGTAATATTCTAGACAATTATTAATTATGTGCTAAGGAAATATCTAGACGTATTTATAATAATATATCTTAATAACGTGCTTATATACATAAACGGGACGCTAAAAGAATATATTAAGTATATTAAAAAAATACTAAGAAAGCTCAAAGAACACAAGCTATATATTTAAATAAAGAAATGTATATTCCACAGAACTAAAGTTAAGTTCTTAGAATACTTAGTATTCTGAGACGGAATAGTAGTTAACTTAGATAAAACTAAAGATATTCTATCTTAGCTAACACTAATAAACACAAAAGAAGTTTATTCTTTTCTTGGATTTATAGGTTTCTGTAGATAATTTATTAAGGACTACTTAAAAATCACAGCACCCTTAACGGAATTACTAAAGAAAGATTAATAATTTAAGTAGAAATAACGCAAAGAAAACGCTTTCATGATATTAAAAGAAATATTCTAACAACTACTAATATTAAAAATGTTTGATTTATAACTTTAAACGGAGATATATATAGATGTATTAGATAGAGCTATAAAAGCTATCTTACTATAAGTATAGAATAATAAGCATAAGTATCTAGTAGACTTTTTATCTTATAAACTTATAACTACTAAATTAAACTATAATATTTATGATAAAGAATTACTGGTAATAGTTTAAGCATTTAAGAAATGGAGACATTACTTGGAAGGAGCTAAGTACTAAATTATTATATACTCAAACCATAAAAATCTAACAGCATTTATAATAACAAAGAAGCTAAATTAATAATAAGTTAGGTAGTAGAAACTAGTTTCTATATTTAACTTTTAAATACTTTATAAGTTAGGAAAAGAAAATATAGTGGCTAATACACTTAATTAAAGAGCAGATCACATAAGGGATATACCGGAAATCTATAATATAATACTTAGATAAAGACTAGACGGATCCTTAGGAAGCTTATAAATAGATGTTAAGACAGTAGTCATTATCAAAAACACCTAGAAAAAATAAATAAGGAAATGTAATAATAGATAGCTATATTAGAATCTGGACTAAGAAATAATCTATATACTAGATAAATTATAGACTAAACTAATTAAAGATTAGCACACAGCTGAAATGCACGGATATTAAGGAATTGAAAAAACTATAGAACGAATTAACAGATATTTTTAGATTCCAGGAATATAGAAAAAGGTTAGAGCTATTCTTTTAGAATGTATTAAGTATAAAAAGAATAAGACATTAAGATATAAAAAGTATAGACTTATATAGCTAATTCCTTTACTAGACCTACTATAGGAATTAGTTATAATAGACTTTATCACAGGAATACCAATAACAATCACCTTTAGAGAGTAATAGTATGATATGATACTAGTTATAGTAAACTAACTTATAAAATACGTATACTTTAAGCCAACACACACAGAGGTTAAAGTAGATAAATTAGTAACTATACTTATTAAATTACTAATAGCATGATATAGATTGCCGTGAGAATTTATTACAGATAGAGATAAATTATTCATATTAATATTCTAGAAAATGTTTATTAGAAAGCTAGGGGTTGAGCACCGCCTCTTAACAGCATTTCACCTATAAATAGATAGACAAATAGAACGGATAAATCAGACACTAGAATAATATCTATAAATGTACATTAATAAATAATAAGATAATTAGATTAACTTACTACTAATAGCTGAGTTTATATATAACTCTGTAAAGTTATTAACTACAGGAAAATCACTATTTTTCGCAAATTATGGTTATGAGCCTACGGCTTATTGAGAACTACAGATTCTAAACAAAATATTAGAATTAGTAAGAGTAAAAGTTAATGAATTATAATAACTCTACTAAGACATAGCAGGAAAAATTACTTAGAAAGGAGTTCTTAGCAAATAGCAGAAAAACAAATCTAGAGTTAAGAGACTAATCTTTAGAGAGGGGAATAAAATTTTCCTACTATAAAAAAATTTAGAAATAAAACAACTATCAAAAAAACTGGATCACATTAAATTAGGACTATTTAAGGTTAAAAGATAAATAGGATCTGTGAATTATGAATTATAACTACTTAAGGATACGCGGATTCACCTAGTTTTTCACATTTTAAGATTAGAACCAGCACTATAAAACGCCAAGCTATAGACAAGACTTAAACTTAAGGAAGACACTACTAAGTATGAAGTCTAGTGAATTCTGGGCTACCAGCAGTTTAGACGTTAGTAGAAGTATCTAGTCAGATAAAAAGATTACGGACCTGAAGAAGATACGTGGGAACTAATCAGGAACCTAAGAAATAGTTCAGAGCTAATTGACTAGTATCATTAGAAGAACTAACAAGGGCTGTATCTCATGAAAAGGACGACTACAAAGCGTTCCAATCTAAGCCAAAAGAAAGAGAAGGCGAAGTAGGTTAGGAAGAGATCGACACTGCAGGTTACAGTATGCGAATTTCTTGACCCCGAGAACATGCTTCCGCCTCTTCAAGAGCTTGAACCTTATGAATGGAGGCCATCTCTCGATCAAACATCTCTTTCTCCTTGGAATTAACTTTCGCTAGTTCACGATGAAGACGTAACTCTCAAGCACGGAGCTCAGAGCGCTGATCTTTAAGGGAATCAAGCTGGTGACAAAGTTTCTCCTTATCGCGATTAAGACAATCCCACTCCGGCTGCAAAATAATTAAATCGCACTTTATATTACGATTAGCACAGGCCGAATAATGACTGGAACTTAGGTTCATAAGGTAGTCATCGCCTCAGCAGGAACAGTTCAAGCAGGGCGTCGGCATGTGACAGGGTTCGTTACGGATCTGAGAAGCTAAACGGCGAGCGCGTATTAGAGACGACTCAGGACGTATCATCATTAGGAAGCTAGGCAGGAAGAAAAGGGAGTCGAGGGTCTTACAGTCTGGAACACAGAGTAGAAGACCAGCTACCTTTATACTGCTTATAGAAGGGAGAAACTATCTTCCAAGATAAAGACTTGGAAGAGGGGGATAATGTTACAAACAGTAACAGTAAGGCAACTGCAGCCGAGGAGCTGAGGGAACTGGCAACAACAGCCAATAAAGCTCTAGAATGGAAACGTATGTTCGAGCTTGAGAGGAAGAATTGTAAGCAAGCACGGGATGCATTAGCGCAGGCCAAGGCACGGGCTAAGAAGCAAGAACAGAAATATGGAACCATGCCGAAGGATTGGAAGCAGTAGCTCACGTGACCAAGGAAGGCTTGGCAGACAGAGGCAGAGCAAGGTGACAGAACCTCTAGCAGCTCTAGCAGCCTCTAGCAGTATCCAATATACTGAATAACGGTACAGAATGTACGCATGGAGGATTTACTATAAGTATGAGGCATCAGACAGCTCACGGTTACTTTTAATTCTTTATAGTTACTCTAAAAATTAAGATTCACACCTTAAGTAAAATAGTTTAATACTATCTTATTAAATCTTAACTTACTATATTATCTCCTTCTTACTCTTTACTGAGTTAACTAATATCTACTAAGTTTAATAAGCTATCTGATCCAGAAGCAAGGGAACTACTAAGTGTTATATAAGTAGTTAAACAGCTTATTACTAGTAAAATTTACGTTAGTAAGTTAGCAACTTATAATAATATTATAATACTTCCTTTTTTTAAAAAACTTTTAACTTAAAAGTTAATTTATTTTTATTTTAAAATTTTAATGGAAAAAAAGTTAGTACTTTTACTTATATTTTAACTATTAAGTTTTTTAATAAAAAATTAATTTAATAATATTTTAAATTAAATTTTTAATTTATTATAATTAAAGTTTTATAAAATTAATTTATAATTATAATTACTTAATATTAACTTTTTATAATTTATATTAAAAAAGTTTAATATTTAATTGATTTTTTATTAAGGTATTACTTTAAATATATAAAGTATTATAATAAGTATAATTTAATAGTATTTTAGTAAAAATTTAATTACTTTTTATAATTTAATAAGTATTATTTAAAAAATAAATAAATATTTATTAAATATTACTACTTTTTTTTACTAAATACTTTTGTTTTACAAATAATTTAATTTTATTAATAATTATTAAAAAATTACTTATAAAAAAGTTTTAATTATTAAGAAAAAAAATAATAAAATAGTAATATTTTTACTTAACTTTATTAAAGTTTTTTTATTAATTAGTTTTAATTAAAAAGTTATAAAAATTTTTTAAGCTTAATATTAATAAATTTTTTAATTAAAATTCGTTAATCATTTTAAAATATTATTTTAAATTGTTAATAAATTATTAAAAATTTTTTAAGTTTTTTTAATTTACTTTTTATTTAATATAATGAAATTTTTTATTAATTCTAAAAATTTTTTAACTTTATATTTAAATTAATAGAGTTTTATATTAATATTTATTACTAGTAGCATATTAAGTAGTATTAATTTAAGTAATAATATATAAAAATATAAATAAATTTTAATATTTTTTATTAATTATAGTTTATAATTAATAATTTTTTTTACTATAAAACTTTTAAATAACTTAATTTAAATATAATTTAGCTTTTACTTAGTATTTTAGTTTTTATTTTTTTATATAATAATTTTTTTTGAAAGTAATTTTTTTATTTTTAAATGTATATATACTTGCTATAAATTATAAATTTTTTTAAGTAATTTTTTTAATTTAATTATATAAGTTTTTAAGTTACTTAATTTTAATATAAGTTTTATATAATTTATTTAATTAAAAGTAAAAGTTAGTTAATAACTTAATTTTTAATTTTAATTTAACTAATAAAGTACTTTAAAAATATAATATAATTAATTTATTTTAATTAAAAATAAACTTTTAACATACATTATGTTTTAAAATTAGATTTTTTAGAATTTTATATACTTCTTATTTTGTTAATAGTTTTATAAATATAAAATTAAAATATATATATTTAGTTAATTTATTTATAATTACTAATATTATATTATTATTTTTTACAAATTTTTAGTTTTTTATATAATATTAGTTTAGTAATAAAGTTTATTAAAACTAACTATTATAACTATTATAATAATTTTAATAATTTTAATAATTTTAATAATTTTATTAGTTTATAAAAGTTATGAAACTACTATAATTTTATTTTTTAATTTTTTTAATTTTTTTAATTTTTTTAATTTTTTTAATTTTTTTAATTTTTTTAATTTTTTTAATTTTTTTAATTTTTTTAATTTTTTTTTTTAATTTTTTTAATTTTTTTAATTTTTTTAATTTTTTTAATTTTTTTAATTTTTTTAATTTTTTTAATTTTTTTAATTTTTTTAATTTTTTAAAATTTTTATAATTTAATATAATTTATTTAATAGGCTATAATTTTTAAATTTTTAAAATCTTTTAAATAATTATATATTATTAATTTATTTTTAATAATACATTTAATATTTAGCTTTTTTAAAATATATTTATTATTATTTAAATATAACTATTTTAGTAAATACTCTTTTATTATAAATATTATAATTTAACTTAGTTTTTATAAAACTTTTAATAAATAGTTTATAAAATAACAATATTTATATTTATATTTGTATTTGTAATTATAAACTATTTTAATTATACAGTTAAATATATTTATTTTATAAATTATTAGTAGTTTTAAGTTAAAACATTTTTAATATTAAATTTTAAGTTAAATTTTTGTTTCTTTTTTAACAATTACTACTATTTATACTTTTATTTAAATTATATATTTTTTTTCTTACTTTTATAAATAGTACTATAGTGTTTAAATTTTTTTTTTAGTATACTTTTATTAAATTTTTAGAAAACTAAAAAATTATATTTTTTTAACTATATTTAGTATTTACTAGTTTTTAGTTTTTACTAACTTTTTTAAATTTATTGAAAATACTTTTTAGAAAATAATATAATTAAAAAGCCTTATTTTTACAGTATAAAATATACAGTTTTTAATTAAATTAATAATTTATATTTTTAAAACGTTTTTAATATATTTTTTAAAATTTATTAAGTTTTTTTATATATACTGATATATTATTAAAGTATATTATTATAAATATGTAATTAATTATTAAGAGGCAGCAAAGTATAAATAAGGCTAATAACTATAATAATAGTATATAATATAAGATAAATTATAAAATATAGCTTACAAAGCTATGTATAAAAGCTATAGATAGAATATATATAAAGTTCTAAAAATAAGAAGGCCTGCACGGCCTATATAAAGACTCTATATAATATTTAATCTAAATAAACTTAGAAATAACAGTTTCTATAAGACTATACTATAATAATATTTCTTTTTTTATAGCTGTAGTTTTTATAGTTACTTTAAAAGCTAAGCTTCTTAAAGTACTACTAATAAAATACTTAAATTATATTTATAGTATTTTCTATTTAACAGGTAGGAGTTTTAGTTAATTTATTCTATTTAGTTTATTTAATTATATACTTTAGTTATGAAATGCTATTATAGCTATAGTAGTTCTAGTAAAAGTTAATAATTTTTTTAATAAACTACTTCTACTTACTATTAATCTTTATTAGTAGAAAAAGTAGTATTTACTAGTAAAATAATAAATTAATTACTATAGAGTAGAATAGACTAATATAGAACATATTATAATAGCAGAATTTATTTAGTAGTTTAAAATAGTAGGTATACGGTAATACAGCTTCTATAACTTAAAATAAGCTTAAATTCTTTTAATTTAGTTTCTTTATAAGGTATAGAGTCTTGATATTCTAGGCATTTAATTATACAAAATTTCCTATACAGAATAATTAAGTAGAATGGTAGTGTATATTTATCTAGTTTTTATAACAAGCTTATATAGTTAATACTTTAGTATATAGGTAGTCTATAATCTTCTATATCTTAATTATAAGCTTTTTAAAGTCTTAGCCTTATATAGAGTAGGTAGTAGCTAATAGTTTAAATCTAACTTTTAAGTAAAAGCCATAGTTTACAAAGAATAAGAAAATAGTAGTATTTTTTAAATAAATAGAGTTTAGAATAACCTTAGTTACTAGTAACTATTTAGACTAATTATTCTATAAGTAGCTAATATATAACTATAGGTACTACTTAAAAACTATATTAGTTTATTCTAACTAGCTATTAATCTTAAGATAATATATAGTTAATAGTAGAGTTATAATCTTTAGCTAATAATTTAAGTACTTCTAGAATTTAGAAATAAACTAAAGTCTATAGTTAAAAAAAATAGTACTTAATAAGCTATAGAGCTTTTATATATATATTAGAAATAAATAAATAGTGTTTTTAGTGTTACAACATGTTTAGCAGGAAATTAAGTGTTTTATTTTTATTAAATAGTAAATTATAGTCATTACAGCATTATAACAACTATTTAGTAATAAATAAATAATAAAGTCTATAAACATGTTTTTCTAGACACAGTTTAGAATAAACAGTAGTTTTAAAACTTCTTAATAAACTTCTTTTAATAGAATAGTATAGTAATAAGTATAGTAATTACAAAGTTAGTAAATAATAAAATTATATATATAAGGCTAGTAGTACTTATAAAATAGTGGTTTATATATTTTATTATAGCTCATATAACTAGTAATAAGGCTCTTATAATAGGAATAAAATAGTTTAGCTTTTAACTTATTTATATTAGGTATATAAAGCCTTTCTTTATATTATAAATATCTATTTATCTTAGTATACTTAGCTAGTGTTAGGTATTTATTCTTATAGTTTTTATTTTATAAGTTAGTTAATATAGAGTTAATTATAAGATTAATATAATAATCTTTTTAGAATAAAGTCTAAATTCTTAGTAGTAGTAGGTTTTTAGTTTATTTAAATTCTAAAAAGGCAGTAGGTCTAGTAGTAGTAGTAATAAAAATAAAAATAAAAATAAATTTAATAGATAATAATAGTTTAGCAGCATATTAATAGAGCTAGTTATAAATTATTATAATAATTTTATAAATAAAAGTCTCTAATAAGTTAAAGAAGTAAACTAATTTTTTCTTATAATTAGTTATAGTAGGTAAGGCAGTAGCTAAGAGTAATTCTATATTTTCTTATTTTAAAATAATCTAGCTTTAATAGCAGAGCTTTTTATCTTCTTTTTATAATAAATTAATTAATTTTCTAATTAAAGAATCTAGCTTTACGCCTTACCTTCCAGGACAGTATATAATTTTAAAGTTAAAGAAAAATAGAAATTTAGACTAGTAAACTTAGTAGTAGTTTAGTAACTTTATTATTATAAAGTATTTTAAATTATAGTAGTCTATAATTACTATAATTAGTAAAGTATATTCCTTAAGTTCTAGCTGTTATTTTTTAAAGTAGTAAATAATTACTAGTAGTTTCTTATTATAGATCTTATAATTACACTTTATTATTAAGTGCTTTTTTAAAAAGAATATAATAGACTATAAAATACTATTATTTCTATATTATAATAGTATTCCTATAGAGATGTAGTTAAAGGTGTTTGTTTTAATAATAACTTTTTTTTCTAGTCAAATAGCACTAGAATAAGCGCTATAGTAAATACTATTTTTAGTTTTTAAAAAGCTTTCTTATAGCTATTATTTTAGTTAAATAGTATATTCTTTTATGTTAGGTGGACTAACAAAGTAGTAATATAAAAAAATTCTTATATAAAGTAGTAGTAGAAATTTATAAAGCTAATAAATATCTATATATCTATAATATAAGTTAGTATTATCTAGCTAGCTACTATCTTAATTTTCTTTAAATTTATATAAATCCTATCACAGCCTATAATTATGCCTAGAAATTAGATTTTAATTATAAAGAATTTATACTTTTCTGCTTTTACGTGTAGACCTGCTTTTTATAGACTTTTTAATATTAAATAAAAATATTCTTTATATTTAGCACAAGTATAGCTATAGACTAAGATATTATTTATATAAAAAGTATAAAAGCAGTTTAGGTATTTTTGTAAAATATTATTTATATACTACTAAAAGGTTACAATAATACTTATTAACTTAAACAGTATTATTAGTGTCTTATATAAGCTAAAATAGGTTTAGAATACTGTAAGCTATTTTTAGCTAGTCTTAATACAAGGGTTATTAAAAGTCTATAGAATATTAATTTTAGAAAAATATTATATTCTCTTTAAATTATTTAGTAGTTCTTTAGTTAGTAGTAGTAAATAATAGTTCTTTACTATAAATTTTATTTAGTGTATAATTGTTAACGTAAAATTGAAATCCTTTATTTACCTTTTTTATAAATAAAACTAGAAATGTAGTTAGAAAGCTACTAAAGTAAATAAATTCTTTTTAAAAGTTTTTATTAAGCTATTTCTAAAGTACTTGCAGCTTTATACAAAACATTAAATATAAATAGTTAAAGAGTAGAGTTTTTTCTTTTATTAGCTAAATATTATAGTTATATAAGTAATATAGTAGTAAGTTTTTAGCTTCTTTTAATAAAAAAAACTAACAAAACTAAAATAGAAATTTCTAGATATTAAGTAGAACCTTTTTTTATAAGTTTATACTCTTAATTATAGCAAGAGCTTACTTAATATTCTTTATAAAAATAGTAAATAAATAGTAGCTACTATAATAAGTGTATATAGTATAGGCTTTTAGAAATATAAAATAAACCTTTAACTTCCTACAGTTCTTTTAGTTATAGTAAAATTTAGAAGTTAATTTTTATAGAATAGAGATAACCTTATAAGTCTGTGCTAAAATAAACAGGATTTTATAATAATTATAGCAAAATAAGCTATTAAATATAAAAGTGTTTATAGTTTAATTAATTTAAAGGTTATAGTACTATAGCTAGTATACTTTTAGTATAATAGAATATAACCCTAAAATAGTCACAAATAAGCAGATTATTTTAGTATAGTTATTAATATAAAGTCTTATAGTAATATATAAAGCAATAAGTTTATTACAGAACTTAGTTCTATTTATAATATTAAAATAGAATAGTTTCTTTAGCTATTTTAGCTAGAATCTTATAGAAATAGCCTAATTTTAGTTAACAAAGTCTCTTTTAGCTTTATTATTAATAAGGCTATAAGTAGTAACAGTATAGCTAATAGACTATATTAGATATTTAGTAATAAGAGTTAATTTAGTAAGTAATATAAAAGTATAAAACTATAAATTAAGCTCTTTCTTAATTAATATCTTGCAAACGGTAATAGCAGAGATTTTATAAGAATATAGTTTTAAAACTAGAGCGTGACTTAGTTATAGCTTAAGGCTTTTACTAAACTACATAATAAAAAATATAGTAAAGTATAAAAGTAAATACAAAAACAAATAGAAGATAGAAATAGTAAATTAAATAGTATATAAATAAAAGTACTTTAAAACTAGCAGCTATTAGAGTAAAAGTAGTAAGTAATAAAATAACTTTTTAAGCTATAATAGTAGTATTCATAATATTTTTTATAGCTTTAGCTTAAAGAGTTTAGTTAGTAGTAACAGCTTAGATTTATAAGTTCAGCAATAAAAGTAGTAAAAATAATTATTAATAGAAAAATAGTATGCTTCTAAATTATAGGCTAGAAATTATAAATCTTATAGCTACTTATAAAAGTAGCTAAATTATAATAACAGTAATAGTTCTTAAAGTCTTATAAATAATAGGCTAGTAGATAGTACTAGTAGTTTAATAGTAAATTATAAAGTAATATATTTTATAATTCTTTAAAGATAGCGTTTTTTAGAAAGGTTAGTAGAAAGTCTTTAAATAGACTAGATTTAAAAGCTAATTATTAGAATTCTACTAAGAAAATACTAAATTCTTAGTTTTTTTAGTAGAGTTTAAACAGATTTTATTAAGTATTATAGGCTTAATTTAGGTTTCTATAAGCTTACTCTAAAATTTCTAGTATTATAAAATAATTTAATAAACAGCAGATATTATTAGTAATATATAAAAAAACTTACTTATATAGTATATTTTTAAGTTATTTATTTACATAAGTCATACAGGATTTATTAGTAGAGAAATAATCTTAATTTATAATTATCTTTATATAGATTTATACTATAGAGTATTAAAGGTTATTTTAATTACTATTAAACTTATTAGAGTTAAGTAAGCATTTAAAAAGAGTACAGATTAGAAACGAAATAAAAGTAAATAAAAAAAATA
Organism: Zopfia rhizophila CBS 207.26; assembly: GCA_010093925.1. Classification (NCBI taxonomy): domain Eukaryota; kingdom Fungi; phylum Ascomycota; class Dothideomycetes; family Zopfiaceae; genus Zopfia; species Zopfia rhizophila. The sequence continues at coordinate 211,169 of ML994648.1, forward strand.
GTTATAGGTAGTTTAGTTTTAGTTAAAACAGCAGTAGAGATAGAAATAGAAATAAGAATAAAAATAGTAAAGAGAGTAGAAGTAATAAAGATAGTAAAAATAATAGATATTAGGCTTTTAGACTATAGCTATATATATAGGTCTATAATCTATATTTAAGCTTTTTATAGCTTTTTTTTCTAGTAGCTATAAATTCTCTTAAGTATTATAACTTACTTATAGAAGTCTATTATTTCTATTATAATAGTAATAAGTTACTATAGTTAGTTTTTATAAATACTATAAAAAACTATAATATAGTCTAGCTATTTTTATAGTTATTTTTATATAGATTATAGGAATTTATTTTTATTCTATGGAACTAGCAGAGGTTATAGAGCTAATATATAAAAGTAAAACTACATAATATTAAAAGATAATAAAGTATAGATAAAGTTAGTAACTATAATAATAGTATATAGTATAAAATAAATTATAAGATATAGCTTATAAAGCTACGTATAGAGGCTATAAACAGAATATATATAAGATTTTAGAAATAAAAAAACCTATATAGTCTATATAGAGGCTTTATATAGTACTTAATTTAAATAAGCTTAAGAGTAATAGTTTCTACAGAAATACACTATAACATTAATAACTATTTATAAAAAAATATATTACTAATTTATATATTAGTTTTATAATAATATATAATATTTCAACATTTGAAATTTTAACTACTATGAGAAATAAACGCGTAAATTAGCTTCTTATTATTAAATACACCTTAAAAAACTTAGCTTAAACGCTTTATAGAGTCGTGATAATACTATTATAGTATAAAGACTAGCTGCTAGATCTCTAGAAACTGGCTTTAGAGTTATAAACTTAATTTATATTATTATAAACAACACCTAACAGCTATATAGATAGTATATAGAAAGAAATTAATTAAATTAATGTCTTTATCTCTAGCTACAGTATTACTCTAGTCTATAAAATATAATAGTAACTTTATATAGCTTTTTCCTAATCATATTCTAACTTAGCTAAAAACTATAAAAGTATTTAGAAATATTTTTCTACTGTTAAAAACTACCTTTATGCTTTTATTTTTTAGACTATAACCCTAAAAACAAGCTATAGCCCCCTTTTCTATGCTGTTATAGTAATTAATAAAGTTATTTTAATTACTATTATATCTACATATAAAGCTATTCTAACTTATTTATATTATAAAATTATTATTTTCTAAACCACTACCTCTGCACAAGATTGTAGAAAATCTATAATTAAAATTATCTAAGTTATAAACACGTAAAAAGGACTAGATATAGTAGATAGAGTTTTTATAAATTATAAACTCTCTAGCAGAGACCTTACGCTAACTATAGATACTAAAATAAATAAAAAATAACTAGAAAAGGACTATAACTAGCTTTATAAAGTTTATATAGAGATAAAACTTATTTATAGGAAACTTATAGTTATTATATACGGCCTCTAGCTATCTATAATTAACTATTTAGACTAAAAAATAGCTATTTAGGAACTTTATAACTAGAACTAATATATCTAGAACTGAATTAAAATCCTTAGAGTAAAGTAGCCTGTAAAAGTAATTTAAAAATAAAAAACTATTTTTTTTTCTAATTATTAACTTTACTAGCCTAGAATAAGTTAACTTCTTAATAGATAAAGGTTTATTTTTTTATAGTAAACTATTTTCGTGTGAACTTTACTACAGAGACTGTAGAGTAATCTAATATTTTAACTACTAAAAATATAGCCACGCTGCTAGATTTTATAGAGTAGTAAAGAAATATAGATTTTATATAAGCTTAGAATACTTAGACTATAAACATAGCCTCTATAACCAGAAGGATAAAGCTTATTATATAAATTATAAAGAAAACTATCTAGTATAAGCAGTAGCCTATAATTTATAATAGAAAGAAGCTAAAAGAGCTAGGTAAGTTTATATAAATAAGCTTTAAAAATTTATTATTATAGCCTATAGACTTATCACGCCTATTTATAACTGCTTAATAAACTATCCATAATAACTAACTAAGCAAAACTAAAATAGAAAAGATATAAAGAATATTAAAATTATATTCTTTTAGGATAGTAGAAAGTAAAGTAGAGTAGAAGCAAGTCTATTAATACTATTTTTAGAAAGATATGATCTTAAGTGACTCCTAAACAGGCCTATAAAAAGCTTAAGTAATTAAAATATTACTAAATTCCTCTCTATAAACCCCCTTTAATGAATACGTTATGTATTACCTAATATAACGTATGAAAAAGTAAAGATAAAATTATAATCCTACTAGTTCATAACTCTAAAAATTAGTAAGATATTATTATTATTTAAAAGCTATAGTAGAATAAACGTATGTATACTACTTATTACTTTATAAAATATCTATTCTAGCTAATATATTTTCTATCTTTCTATAGCAGGACCTGCTTCTTTATTAGTAAATAATTTCTATTAAATATATAATTAGTAAGACACTACAGGCCGGATTCCTCTGCTCTTATAGTTTATACTAAATAGTAAATATTTTATATCTATAATATTTACTTAAAGCCTTTTAGTAAAAACTAGCGTAATTTAAAGTTTTTTATTTTTAACTTTTAAGAGTAACTTACAGAGCCTGGTGAATATCTTCTTTTAAAAAACTTTAATTTATATTATCTGCTATAGAGCGGCATAAAATGCCTAATATAATATAAAATAGTAAATAACTTTATTTAAATTACTATAGATATAAATCTTAGTCTTTTAACTCTACCAGAAACTATTACGTGGTCTATATAAAACTTTATTAGTATAATTAATCTTACTTTTACTACTCTAGGTATTTAAGAAAAGTTTATTAAATATAGTATTAATTAAAGCCTCTACTATAGATTAGACTACTTATTTATTTTATTTCTTTTTAAAGTTATAGGCTGCTGTGAACCTCTAAGCTGGTTAATAAAAGCCTATAACTAAAAGAAAATAAATATTAAAGAGATTTCTAGTAGTATATAATATTTTCTTAGTCTATAGAAAAACCTTAGTACTTTAAAAGTAATTAACTAATATATAAAATATCTCTAGGCTTTTCTAGTTAACCTTATTTAGTATACTATATTATTACGGAAAGCGAAATTAGATTTTAGCTATCTATAATAGACTTAAGAAGTTATAGAGATAGTAAAATAGTAAAGAATAGCTTAAAGATACTATAAATCTATAGAAATACTTTATAAACTAGTATAAATAAAGAAAAGAATTATTTATAATACTAAAAGATAGTACTTTTAAGATTAAATTTATAAAATAATAGTTAAAAGAGACGGTATCTGAAAGCTAGTAGTATAAATAAAAAACTATAGTTATGTTTTTTTTAAACTCCCTATTTTTTTTTACTATAAACCTAAAACAGGACGGCCTAGAGCTGCGAAGAGAAAATAAATATTTTATAAAAATAGTTTTTTCTAATAAAGCTAAATATAGATTTCTTAGATATTATAAAATTTATATACTCTCTATAAGTTAAATAGCTCCCAGAAATTACTCTAGAAACTGTTAAAAAGGTAATAGCTAAGTAGTAAATATTTAGTATACTAGACTATAATAATATTCTAAATAGCTTTTTAAAAGCTATAGACTTTTCCTTTTATATAGTTATAATAGAAATTATTTAGATATACTAGAACCTAGTATACTACTTATAAATATTTAAAATTACTCGTACGGTGGCTCTGCGGAAGCTTGGGAAAAATAACTACTTAATTTCTAAAACATAACAGCCTATCACGCTCCTAAACACTATTATAAAGATTATAAAAATAATTATAATAGAATAGTTAAGATAACTAGTAGAATAGTATAGTATACTTTTAACCTAATAAATAAGTATAAAGTAGTATAGGTCTACTAATATAGCTCTTAACTTTCTTATAAATTAAGTGTATACTATTTAGAGAGAAAAGAGCTCTATTATAACTCTTTTAGCGCTTAATATTTCTAAAGTATTTAATAAAGTAATCTATAAAAAACTTATACACGTTTTATAAATAAAAAGAATTTTATAATAACTTCTCTACTAAGTTAAAGCATTTATAACTGACCGAAAAATAATAATTATTCTCTTAGATTATAAGATAAAGCTTTTTAATATGCTAGCTAAGATTTTATAAAGCCTTTTCTTTTTATTAATTTTTATTTTATTTTATATTATAGAGCTCTATAAGGCTTGTGGTAATACCTATAAGAATATATATATTAATAGTTTTATTAATAATACTACACTTTTTATATATAGTCTCTTAATAGAAGTTAACTGCTATATTCTTAAGTATATTTATAATTATTATATTAGCTAGGTAGCCTACTACGGAGTAGTCTTTACACTAGAAAAGTATAAACTTATATATTTATTATAAAACCTAAAACGCTTTAATATAGTAGTCTTTATAAATATTAACGGTACTAAGAAAGAGCCTATAAAAGAGATCCAGATTCTTAGTATCTAGCTTAACCTAGTTTTCTATTAAAGTATACCTATCTAAAAAATCTCTTAAAAGATGGAAAAATAATAATAGGCTTTTTATTATCTTACTATATTAACATAAAAAGCTACCTTTTTATGAGTAAGATAGATTTATAGTATTATAATACTTTTAGTACTTATTTTTAGCACTATAATCTAGCACTAGCCTATTTAAAATAAGTCTAGAAAGATTAGCAGCTATTTAAACTAACTTTATAAATTCTAGATAGAATGTTTATAAATAATTACTAGAGCATACTAAGCTATACTAATAGTAGTACTTAAAACAAAAATCTTTACTTTTTTATTATAGGCTATTTTAGATATAAAGATTACTAACTATAGGTACTGTATAAAGATTTTAGATATAAAATAAAAAATCACGCAAGCCTGTGTAAAGATCTGAGATAGAATTTAAAAATAATAAAGCCTTATCTACCCACATATAATAGAGAAAAAGCGTATAGATTAAGCTTTAAAATAGTTTATAAACATATAAGAATTTATTAAAGACTAGAAGTAGATAGAAGCAGATATAGAAAATACATTAATTAAACTATAAACCACTATAATACGTAAATAGTAGTAAGAGTGGATTATTTAAAAATATAACTAAAGCCTAGTATGTTAATAGACTCTAGAAAAGAAAGTCCTTAAAACCTATATAAACCTCCATAAAGTAGAAAGCTTAATTATTATTTAGGTCTATATAAAATAAATTAAACTTATAGTATTTCTTATAAAATTCTAGTTAAAGAATTTTTCTACTACTACAGGTATCTACAGCCGTGGATAGGAGATAGTAAAATATGTTATCTTATATTACTCTTAGTTTACAAATACAAAAATAGCTTTATAAGATATAGAATTTAGTAAAATTAATTTCTAGTATTTTATAAGGTTAGTAGAGAGTATAGCTAAACTCTTATACTAGCTTATATAAACAGATATCCTACTATAGTTCTTCCTACATCAGGAAAAAAAATTCGTGGCTAAGAATTTTGTGTTCCTGCTATTCTAGCATTTCCGGCATTTTCAAGCATTTAGCAGTATTTGGCTGCTAAATGCGACTCCACCCATGACTTTGCTGCAAACTGCGGCTAATTGCAACTTTATTCAAGCATTTAGCAGCATTTAGCTGCTAAACGCTTCTCTACTCATGACTCTGCTGCAAACTGCAGCTAATTGCAACTTCAACTTAAAGTTGCAATTCACGGCTAAAGATTTTGTGTTCGCGCCATTCTAGCATTTCCGGCATTTTCAAGCATTTAGCAGCATTTGGCCGCTAAATGCTACTCTACTCATAACTCGGCAGCATTTAGCTGCTAAACGCGACTCCTTCCACAACTCTTCTGCTAGAAAGTACAGCTAATTACGACTTTAACTATCAGTATGCAGCAAGATGCTATAAAATGCTATTAAATGCTGTAATATACTATACTCTCCTCCCAAATTCTATACCATTTTACTTGTATAATAGTCTAGTTTTTGCCTATCCACTTTCTAAAATTTATTACCAATATCTATAGGCGCTGCAAGCCTGCAAAGTTACCATTTTCTGTCCATGCGCGCTAAGTTTCTTCGTACGCGAAGAGCTGAACTTAGTCTTCTGTTCAGCTCTAACAGAATTTTCTTCCCTCTGTCCTCCTTCCTTCATATACCTATACCAAGCTGATATTTGGGTCCACTAAGCCCTTTACTAACCTGTTCACTAACGTGTATCTAGACCTGCACTGAGCTGCCTCTAGAGCTCTGTACCGAGCTGCCTCTAGAGCTCTGCACCGAGCTGCCTCCAGAGCTCTGCACTGAGCTGCCTCTAGAGCCATACACTAAGCTGCCTCCAGAGCTCTGCACTGAGCTGTCTTCAGAGCCATACACTGAGCTGCCTCCAGAGCTCTGCACCGAGCTGCCTTTAGAGCCATACACTGAGCTGCCTCCAGAGCTCTGCACCGAGCTGCCTCCAGAGCCATACACTGAGCTGCCTCCAGAGCTCTGTACCGAGCTGCCTCCAGAGCTCTGCACTAAGCTGCCTCCAGAGCCATACACCGAGCTGCCTCCAGAGCCATACACCGAGCTGCCTCCAGGGCTCTGCACCGAGCTGCCTCCACCGAGCTGCCCCTAGAGCCGTACACCGAGTTGCCTCTTGAGCCCTACACCAAGCTACCCTAAGAGCTCTACATTGAATTCAAATTGGGCTCCCCGTAGGGGGAAGGGGGGTTTAAGGGGGTCTCCCCCTTGATATTCCGATTCAATGTAGGAGCCAAATCCGATTCAATGTAGGAGCTAATTCCATATTAATATTAGAGTAGGCACAGAGAGTACTTCAGGCGGATTGGAAAGGGGGGGGTGAATGGAGCTTGTACAGTATTTCATTGCCTTGTATGGTAAGTTACTAGTAGCTAGTAATTTAGAACTGTGCTTTGAAATGTACGTACTACGTGTAAGAAATGAACTAGATATGTAGTATCTTAGAAAGCGTTAAATTTACAAAATGTGCATAATGTGCATAATGTGCATAATGTGCATAATAAACAAATCGTGCAAATATTACAAACGGTAATAAAAGCTTTAGAGGATATAATCGCGCATTTTGTAGCATCTTGTAAGACGGTATTGCGTTTGGCGGCTTGATGCCGCTTTAGAGTCGAGACCATGAGCTACAGGGCGTGGTGCGCAAAATGCGCAAATGGCCGCCAAATGCGGCTAAATGCTGTAAAAATGCCACCAATTTTTTTCCTGACGTAGCTATAGAACTACTTTATAGGGTAAAGAATAGGTAGGAAAGTGCTTATAATAAGTAGGTAAAATACTATAGTTAGAGTTACAGACTTTTTTTACTCTATAAAAAGTACTATAAGTAGTAAGAAAATAGGCTATACATAATAAACAAAAGAAATAGAAATTGTTTTTCTTAAAAGCAGAGGCTAGATGCTCTATAATAGATTTTTCTTTATATAATTAAGTTTATAGAAGGTCTGTATGGCATACTATTACCTAAATCAACATAAGAATAATAAATAAATATATATATATATAATATTTTAAACTATTATTTAGTATTATATATAGTATTTATATAATACTCTATTATTTTACTAATTTTGTACAAAATAAATAATTTAAAATTTAATAAAAATTTTAAAAACTTTATGTTTTAACTTTTTAAAAAAAATTAATAGTAAGTTATTTATAAATACTTTAATAATATTAAAAAACTATTACTAAAATAAGTATTTCTTTATTAATTTCTATTATTTCTATTTATTTAGTTAATAAAAGTTTAGTTTGTATTAGTAGTATATTTAAATATAATTTAAAATTTATAAACTTAATATTTATAATAACTTTAACTAGATTTTACTTACTAACTTTTTAAAATAATTACTTAACATTTTTATTCTTTTTAGCTAGTATTTTAAATTATTAATATTTATTAAATAATTATATAATAAGATAATAAAATTTAAAAACGAATTTTACTTAAATAAGCTTATTTTTATTTTTTTAATTTTTTTTTTAACTATTTACAAAATAAAGATTTTAATTTAGTAAAAATATTTTTTAATATAATATAAACTTAAGTAAACTTAATTAAAATAATTTATAAAATTTAAATTAAAAAATATTATATAAAAGTAGCAAGTTTATATTAATTAAAGTTACTTTTTTAATAATTTTTTAACTATATAAATTTAATTAGTAAACGTTATAATAATATATTTATATTTTTTTTAAAAAAAAAATTGTAATTAATACTAATTAAGTATAAAATTAAAACTTATATAATAAAAATTAATACTTTAAACTATATATTTTTTATTTAATTAAAAAAACTATAAATAAAACTTTTCTTTTAAATATAATAAAAATAGCTACTTTTTTAAAAAAAAATTTTAAACTTTATTTTAATAGTTTATTTAAAAAAAATACGTTTTAATAATATTTTAATTTAAATTTAATTTATTAAAAGCTTTAATTTAGAAATAAATTATATTAGTAGATTTTTAGTTAATATTTAAAAACTTTATTTTTTATTTCTTTTTAATGTTTTGTATTTTACTATTTTCAATAGTAAATAAAATAATAATATTTTATATTTTATTAATATAATACTTTACTATATAAATTATATTATAATACTCTATTTTTTATAATACCTTTAAAAAATATTTATTAATTTTTAACTAGTTTTAAATTTAAAAAAAAATTAATATTAACTATAAATATAAAAATTACTATTTAATACTTTTATTATTAAGTTTACTACTTGTACTTATTTTAATTACTAATTTATAAAAAAATTAATTACTTATTTAAGTAACTTTTTAGAAAACCTTTTACTAACTTATTACTAATAAGCTTTTATTTTAATATTACTTATCTTTTTAAAGTTATTATTAAGTATTTAAGTTTAATATAATAACTAATTAATTAAAATAAACTATTAGTTACAGAAATTTAATACTTATTTCAAAACTTTTAATAAAATACTTTTTACTTAATTTACTTAAAAATATAAGTATTAAACTTTTACAATTTTAATAACTAATATTATTAAAGTTTTAATTTTAAAATATTTTTATACAAAAAAACAAATAAACTAGTTAAATACTAAATATATAACTATAAAATTATTTTTAAAACAATAAATAACTTAAATATAAAACTATTTTTATAAAATGTTTTAAAATAAACTTAAATTTTTAAAAAGTATTTTAATAACTACTTTATTAAAAAATATTTTAAAGTAATTTTTTTTGATTATTTTTGTAAAAATAAAAAACATTAATAAAAGTTCTTAACTTTATGTAAATTACTAAACTTTAAATACTATTAATATTAAAATTTATTATTAAAAATTAATATTTAATTTTATTAATTTAGAAAACTTATTTTAGTTTAGTAAAATAAAACATTTTATAATTTTTAATATTATTTTATTTTTTAACTATATTTATATTATAAAAAACTAATTAACTACTTTTTAATCTTAATATAATTTATTTAAATATATTAGTATACTTTTTAAACTAGCTAATATATTAAGTATGTTTTAATATTATATAATTAACTATTTTTATTTTTATTTTAATATATTTTGTAAAGTTTGTATTAATAATATTTTATTTTTTAATAGCTTTTTATGTAAATACTAATATTTTATGAAATAAATTTCATTTTTTTTTTTTAAAACTAGTTTATAATTTAATAATAATAAATCTAAATATTACTAAATATACATATATATATTTTAAGTACATTAATTTTATAAAAAAAAACTTAATATAAATTTAAATAAAGTAAACAATATTTTTAATTAATAGTTTTTAATAATATAAAAAATATAAAAATATTTTTAAAGTTTACTAATTTTAATTAATAATTTATTAATAACTTTTTTATATTATAGTTTTACTTAAAGTATTAATAATAAATTTCTTTATTTAAATTAAATAACAAATATTAAAAAGTTTTTAAAACTTAATTTTAAAACTATTAATATTTGGTATAAATAAGTTACTTTAATAAATAAACGACTTTTACTAAAAGTAGCTAATTTTTTAATAATTTTTTTAAGGTATAATAATAATTTATAACAATTTAAATACATATTATAATAATTTTAAATTAATTACTATTAAATTTTTATTAAAATATAATTATTTAATACTAAGTTATTAAATCTTAAATTTATTTTCTAAAATATGTAAATTTAAATTATTAGTAACCAAATAATTACTAAATAATAATAAAAATAGTTAAATACAAACTTTTCTATATATACTAAAAACTATTTTAAAGTTTAAAAGTAATAAAATAAATAGTTTTTTTAAATACTTTAAATAAATAAAAATTTTAGTATTTAATTTTTATAAATTATTATATAAAAATTATAAGTATATATGTTGTAAAATATACTTTTAAAGTATATTAAAGTTAATATGTAATAACTTAGTATTATATAAGTATATTTTAGTAGTAATTAAATGTTAACTATATTTAATATATAAAATACTAAGTTAAAAATTTTAGTAAATATTACTATATTTTTATTAAATTTATAAAAAAAGTTAATATTTATTTAAAGTAGTTTACTTATTTATAACATATATTAATTATTATAAAAGCTAATTTTATTAAACTTTATAACTACTTGTGTACTTTAAAAAAAAAGAAATAAATTAAAGTTTAGTACTTATTTTTTTTAAAAAGCTAAATTTTATTTAATATAACTATAAAATTTATAATAAAACTATAAAGTAAAAACTATTACTTTTTTAATTTAAATACTAAGTAACTACAAAAGTTTATAGTACTTTAATTTAAAATAAGTTTAAAAATATACTAAAATTAAACTTAACTAAATAAATTAGCTTTTTTAAGTAAATATAACAACTAAAGAGTTAATTATATTATTATAACAAAGTAATAATACTTAATAATAATAAACTTAAAATTATATATTTTAAAATTATATATATATTTTTTTATAAATAGTTACTTTAGTTATAAAAAATGCTTTTAAAAATTTTTAATATACATACTACTTATTTTAAATATTTATAATAAGATATTTATTATAATTAGTATGTAAAAGTCTAAGTTTTAGCTTATACTTTACTTTATAATACTAAATTAATATAAGAGTTTAAAATACTATAACTTTACTACTATATAATTGTTTAGAATAAAAATAAATAGAAATTATATATTTAATACTAAATTATTTTTTGTAGTACGTGCTATAATTATTTTTAAAATTAAGCTTAGTATTTTCTACTTAAAACTAGCTAAGAAGTTTAACTATTTATAATTTTATATTAAGAAAATAGTTTAATACTAGTATAAATATTATATAATTAATTTTTTTATTCTACACTAGTAGGCTTCTAGTACTTAATTATTACCTAAAACATTTAATTTATTAAATTATTTAGTAAAAAGTAAAGATTTTATATAAGTAGTTTTTAAACTAAGTAGGCTTTACATACTAATAATACTATATTATATATAAAAGCTAAAATAGTAAGGCCTTATAAGTATTATTATAAAAAAAGACTTAAGCTAAAAGTAGAGTATGTAAAATTAAAGCTACTTTTTAATAAAAAGTACTAATATTTTAGCTAGCATTAATAGGTAGTAAAGTTTTTTAATAAGTACTTAATTACATAAGGTTTTAAAAAAAAGCAAAGTAGTATTTCTATTATTTAAATAAAAAATAAAAGAAAGAAATAATAGAAAAAAAATCTAAAAATAAATAAATATTACAAATAATATAGAGTTACATTTAGTTAAGTTCTAATAAAAAAATTAGTAAAAGTAATCTAATTATTATAAAATGTAACTTAAAAGTTAGCTAAAAAAGCTACTTATTTATTAGCTACTATAAGACTTTTAAGCATAGTTTACTTTTTTATTATAAGTTTAGTTATATTTTTTAGTAAAATAATATACTTATATATAACTTCTATTATACTTGTAATTTTCTTAAGTACTATAGAATTTAGACTTTAGAGTAGCTATTATATAGCTTAAATTTTAACCTTATTAAATACTTTTAGTAAGTGTTTAAAAAAAATAGTGTATAAGCTATATTTAAAACTTAAAATAATAAAAAACTTATAGAAAGTATAAACAGCTTTATAAGCTATTTTAAAAAAAGTATAATAAAAAGCTATTAAATAGCTTATTTAAAAGCTTATAAAGTTTATACCTTAAAAACTTAAAACTATATAAAAAGTAAGAAGTTAGTAAATAAAATATTAATTTTTTACATTTAAAATACAAAAAAAAAAAAAAAATATAGAACTTTTATATATAGTTAAAAAACTTTATGTAGTAAGTAATTTAGTAAAAAAAAATTTACTTATTAAGTAAAGAATCTAGACTTTTATTATAGTACTATAAAAAATTATTATAAATAAAAGTTAAGTACTTAAAAAAAATTATTAATTAATTATTAAATATAGTATTTGTAGCGGCCTGTTATATACTATAGTTATATAAAGTATTTTATATATAAATTATTTATTACGTTTATAAGTTACGTGCTATACTTTTATATACATTCTAAAAGTACTCTATAAAACCCTATTTTTTTCTCTTTCTACTTTTTCTTTTTTTTTCTTTTTTATACTAGAGTAGCTTTAATATAACGTTTTATTACTTATAATTACTTATAATTACCTATAGATTCATGCTAGCTGTAATAGTATTAAATAATATTTTAAAACATTATATAAAAACTTATAAATAGAGCTTTTTATAGTAAAATTTATATACTAATATAAATAAAAGTTTACAAACTTTTTTTTTATAAAAAACCTTTTACTATATTATAAATAATTATTATAAAATTACTTTTTATACATTTAAGTTTTTATAAAAAAATTTATTATATTTTATAAATAAGCTATATATAGAAGCAAACTATATACTTTACTAATTTTTAAAATTTAATAAACTAATAACTTTATAATACTAGTAGCTAATATAATACTATTTAAATAGTATATAAATAACTTATTTTTTTTTTTTAGCTTTTTTATATATTTTTAAGTTATATCTAGGTTTACTATGTTATTTATAGTATTTTTATTATAATATATTTACTTTAGTATGCTTTTTACTTTAATACTTTTTATTTTTAATTTATATATTAATATTAGCTTAAGTAATTAGCTTTAGGCTTTTACTTTTATTAATATTTTTTTTAAATTTACTTTTTTTTATACTTTTTATACTATAATATAGCCTTGTTTGTTTTTAAAAGCTAGTAACTTTTAAGTATAGTAGTACTATTAAATATATTATTAACTTAGTACTTTTAGTAAACTAATTTAGTAAATTAAGTAAGTTATTTTAATACCTTTAAATTTACTTATAAACTAAAGTTATTTAAAAACTTAGTTTAATAATATTACTAAGTATTTTTAATTATTAAAAATGTTTTTTATTAGTAATAATAGTGTTTATAACTTAATATTACGTTTTAAAAGTACTATATTTAAGTTATATAAAATTAAGTTAGTAACTTAAAAGTCTATATGTATATTACTTTTTATAATTAAGTTTTAGTAGACTATTTTAAATACTAGTAAAAACTTAAGCTTAGTAATATAATAAATATAATAGTATATAATATTTTTAACTTACTATTTATATACTTATTTTAAAGACCTAAAACAGCTTATATTAAGTAGCTAAATAAATGTAATAAATATAATAGGCTATAAAATATAATGATTTTTTTTTATAAAGCTATTAAAGTTCTAGTAAGTTATAGCTTTTATAGCTATTAATAATTAGTAGACAACGTGTACTTATTATATTATTTTTTATATACTTTTTAAAGTGCTATAACTATTTAATACTAAGCTTATTAGTTATTTAGTTATTATTACTTAGTAAAATAAGCTAATTTAGTAGTATATTATTATCTTAATATTAAATAAAAAAGTTGTACCTTTTTTACAAAAATAATAAATAATAAAATAACTTATTTTTAAGTATTAATAGTTTAAATTACTATAGCTTATTTATAATTATTTAATTCTATAACTTTTAGTTAAAAGTGTTTTTTAAAACTTATAACTACTTTATTAGTTATAATACTATTTATTTAAAAGTTAGTTTTATTAAAGTTATAAATACTTTTTTTAGTAATATTATACTTTTTAATTATATAAAATATAAGATTAAACTATAGTTTAATAATAGTAAAATTCTTGTATAAAGTTTTTAAAAACTTATACTTTAAATTATAAACTATTTTAACTTTTAGATTTTAGTTTATAAAGTTATTAAACTAGATTTTACTAACTTTACAAATATAGTATATAGTAAGTAGTTAATTAGTTATTTCTTTTATAAAAATAAGTATAAATAGAAATCTACAAAAATTTAAGTTAAAAATATCTTTCATAATAATGTATTTTTTTAACTTAGTAAGTTTCTTTAAATTAAGTTTATAATTATATTATAAAAGAACTTTAGTATCTTATAACTTAAGTATTAATTTAGTAATATTATATGTGTTTACTATATATTATATAATTTTAAATTAATATTAATTAATAGCTAAAAGAGTAAAAACTATTTTTTTTTAAATTAATTAAGTGTTATTTTATTAAAACCTAATACTAAAAGCTTATTAATTAGTATTTTTTTTAAGTAAAGTATATAGTTTACTTATATATACAGCTTACTTATAAAATATAAAATATATTATATATTTAAAGTTAATTTTATTTAAGTTTTAAATATAAAATTATTTTAAATTAATTATATTTTAAAAATTACTTATAGCTATTTATATTAAGTTATTATAATTAAATTATTTTACATAACCTTTATTACTATACTATAAAAAGACAATATATAGGTTTCTTTAACGTAGTAAATATAAGTATATACTAAGTTAAATACTTTAGTAATAATATAAAGTTATATAAATACTTACTTACATGATTATTTTAATAGTATAAAAATATAATAAGAATTAATTTAACTAATTTATTATATAACGATTTTAGAGAGTTGCTCTGAAATAGAAGTATAAGTATAAAAAAAAGAAATTATCTAAAAGCTAAAGAGAACGCCTTTTATATAATAAATTCTTTATTTATAAGTTATTAATACTTAAAGTTATTATAACTACTTAGTTTCTATTAAACCTAATTATTTATATTATACTTATAATTATATATGTAAGACGTTATGTTTTATTTACTATTAGCTTTATTAATTACTTTAATAATATTAGCTAGAAGCCTTACTTTTTGTTTAGTTCTCTAAAGTATCTATTTTGCTTTTATTTTAGTCTTATATTCTTATGCATGCTTTTTGCTAATAGCTAATAATTTTCTTTTAGTTAGTTTACTACTTTCTATATATAATTATTACCTGTAATAAACTCTTACTTATTACTAACTATAATACTTACTTTTTTTTAAAAATTTTTTTTAACTTAAAAGTTCTTTCTACTTTAGGCTTTAAGTATAAAAGAAATTAGTCTTTCTAATAGTATTATACATACTCTTAGAACCTTTTTTCTCTTTTATTTCTAATAATACCTAAGGTTCAGTTGTTAACTATTTGTAATTACTATCTTATAAAGTTAATTTAGAATTATAACTATTTTATACTAACTTTGTATAGTTCTTATAAAAAGAAGAATTTTTATTATCTTATAAATCTTTTATTTAGCTGTTACTTTAAATGCATTAAGTATTCTTAAAAATATAATTTAATAGTTTTTATTTAGGAGTTTAATAATTTTTTTACTAAAAAGCATTAATTTTAAAAGTAACTAAAATAAACTTAGGACCTTAAACTTAAAACTAGATTTTACTAGTAATAACTATATAAGCAGCTTACTTTAGTTAATAGTTATAAGTATAAACTATTTACTCATAAGCTTACTTTAATTAAGGAAATATAGAATTTAGAAAAAAAAATAAAAGACTTTTAAACTATTATAATTTGTAATATTCCTATTTATTGCTTTTACTAATTTTTTTTATTAATTTCCTTTAATTAAAAAGTTGCGTAGATTTTTGTTTAAAATTTAATATTACTAAATTCTTTAAAACTAATTAATTATTCTAAAATATTACTTTAAGTTTTTAATTAGTTTCTAGGTATTTTCCTCTGGTCTATGGTTTTTTTATTTAACTAGATATTTCTACTAATATCTAAATTATTATAGTTTCTAGATTTCTTTAACTTTATACTCTAGCTAGTATAGTTTTATGTTTATATCTATTACTATTAGTGTGTTTAGTAGTGCTAGTTTAAGTAATAATATATAAATAATTAAATAAATTCTTATATTCTGTAGTAGTTATAGATTATAGTTAACTAATTTAATAATACTATTAATTTCAAATAGTTTAATTTACACGTAATCTAGTTTCTTACTTAGTTATTTAGTTTTTAAAATTTTACATAACAGGAAAACTTTGTTTTTTTTTAAAAAAAAAATAGTTTTCTAACTCTTAACTTATTAGCACTCTTTATAGTTTGTAAGTTCTTTAAAGTAATAATTCTACTAAAATTATTATATAAGTTTTATAGCTATTTAGCTGTATTTTAAGTTTAATAAAATTTATTTTTTAGATTACATAATTTCTTATAAGTAGGTAGCTTATATTTATAATTAGTATAAAATAGTAATATATTAGTTATAAATAACTTTATACTGTTATAGATAAACTATACTATAGGTAATAACTTAACTTAATTTTTTTAAAAGTAATTAACGTATATTTTTAAGTATTATTTTAAAGTCTAATTTATACGCTTTATTTATTTATTTATCTAAAAATAAAAGCTTATTAAGAGCTTATTTTTTGACTCTAACTTAACTAACAAAGTTTTCTAAAAGAATAATATAAATAATTTATTTTAATTAGTAATAAACTTTTTAAATAACTTGTGTTTTAAGACTATTATTTTTAGAACTCTATATACTAGTTTTTCTACTAATAAATTTGTAACTATTAGACTAAAATATATGTACTTAGTTAATTTATTTATAATAACTAGTATTACATTATATTTTCTACCTATCTTTAGTTCTTTAGATAATAGTAATTTTGTAATAAAGTTTATTAAAACTAATTACTCTAATTATTTTAATATTTTTAATAGCTGTAAAAGTCTATAAAGCCTATATTATACTAGTTTATTCTTTTTATATTTTAAATAAGCTTTGATTACTTTCTTTACTTTTTATTTTAACTCTTTAATATAGAAATTTCTAGAGATTCACTTTATGATTTTTTCTACTTTTTAGTGTCTATATGTAATAGCTTTATAATTCTCTATAATTAATTCTCTATATAGCTTTTTTAGCATATAAATAAGTTTATTTACATACGTGGGTTTTAATTCTAGGTTCTAAAAATTTTATTACTTAAAATTCTATTTTTTTGTTATTTAGTAATCCTTAACCTTCGTGACTGTTATAATTCTTAGGTAATTATAACTTATAAATCTATCTAATTCTATTATTAATATTATATCTAGTATTAGTTTGTGTTGTCTTATATAGTTTAGTTATTAACTAAAATACGTTTACTATTCTATTTTGTAATTCTTTTTAGTAGAATATCTTAAAATTATATATAACTAGTATTTTTAATTAGTATATTTATCTTTAGTTTAGCTGTTTTATAGTAATAAAACTTATTAAATTCTTATAATTTAAATGGACCTTAACTTAATACTTAGCTTTTTTAAAATAAATTTACTATTTCTTAAATACTATTACTATTATTAATAGTTTTTTATTATAAACATCGTAATTTAACTTAGTATTTATAAGTTTTTTTAATAAATAATTTATAAAATAATAATGTTTATTACTATATTATTAACTATAGACTACTCTTATTACATAGTTAGATACATTTATTTCTAGTATAATTATAATAAAAAGTTATGTGTGTATTCTAGTTATATTCTATCTTTCTATAAAATATAATAATTAAGGTAATATTATAAGGTTTTAAAATAGAACTATTACTCTTTAATATACACGTAATTCTGTACGTGTTCTATAAGCATTATATTTATAATATATTCTTTAAACTAAAAGAAAGTACTGTACAGCATTCTTGCTGTTTATATATATATTATAATAAAAGTAATTTATAAGATACAGCTAATTATATATTATATACATATAAAGTTTATACTCTTTTATTTTATAAAACCTTTTTAGATAGTAAAAATATTTATAGTTAATTAATACTTTTATACTTACTTAGTAAGTAGAGACTACATAAAATTTAAAATTCTTATTTTTATTTTTTATAAGAACTAGATTAGCTATGTACGTAGTATTAGTATTTTTCTAAGTTTATAGTAATAGAAATAAATATATTAAACACTTCTATTAGCTATTTAGCTATTATAAGAATTAAGATTTTTTTAGAAAATAGTATTTAAAAAGGACCTTTAAACTTAAAAAAAACTAAATAAGCTACTATTATTCTTTAAAAATGAGAAGAAGTTTGTTAAAAGAAGTTAATAATATATTAATAAATTAAGCACATATTTTACTATATATACCCTATTATACATAATTTTATTATTAAATATTATTATAGTCTAAGGCCTTATATAAGCATAGAATTTTATTAAAATAGGTTAATAAAAAAGCTTAATTTTTAGTATTTGTAATAATAAATTTAGTAAATTATAATTTAGTAAGAACATTAAGCTGTTTTATTATAAATTAATTATTTAATTTTTTTATTTAAGTATTAATACTAGCTACTAGCAAGTCTTTTTACTTTAAAATTAAAAGATCTTTAAACTAAAGGTTTGCTTTACTATAAAGGTAATTTATTATAATTTTAGTTATATGGTCTTTTTTTAATATAATTCATATACGCTTCCGTGTAAATAGAATAATATTTAAGTATACTTAATATTTACTATTTTCATACACTATTTTTTTATTATTACTAGGCTTAAAGTAGCTAATATTTTTTACCTAAGTATTTCTAGTAAAGCTTATTTAAGTATATAATAGTAGTTTAGTAAGTAAAAAAATAAAAGTAAAAGTTAACTTTAGTTTAAAAACTTAATACTACTAATTTTAAAGAATTAAGAGAATTTTAGTTTATTAGTTTTTAATATTATAAAGCTCTAAAGTGTGGGCGTTTTAGGCAGCTTTTAAGATTTCTAATTTATTTCAAATATTATTAATATACTCTTAAAGGTATCTATTTTCCTTTTCTTTTTACTTTAACTATAATAAAGAAGTTTTAGCAAGTTATTACTTTAGTACCATTTTAATAAAATAACGTAATTTAATAAAAATTAATAGATAATTATTGAAGTGTAATTAGGCCAAGTTAATAAAACTATAGAGTATCAAAAAATTAAGATTTTAATAAAAAAATTAATAAAGTTAGTTAATTAATAGATCTTAGCATTTGGCTACTAATTATAACAGAAAGTTATATATATATTTTAGTTATATTCTATCTTTCTATAAAATATAACAATTAAGGTAATATTATAAGGTTTTAAAATAGAACTATTATTTTCTAATATATACGTAATTCTATACGTGTTTTATAAGCATTATATTTATAATAATAATTAGTAATTTTAGATTAAATATCTTTAATATTAGTACTTAGGTAAACTTCTTTTTAAGTTTTTTAAATACTTACTACTATTTTTACTCTTAACTAAATTTATAATTTTTTTTTAGTTAAATTTATTAAACGTGTCGTGATTTTTAAATATTATTTTATAAACTTTTTATAGAAATTTACAAATCTTAAAAGAAACTATACTTTTTTAACTATTATTAATATTAGCTAGTTATGTATTTCTACTAACGCCTTTAGATCCACTAAAATTTCTTTTCTTAAAATAATAAATTCTAGGAACTCTGTTTTCATGACGTGGATTTTAAATTTTTTTAACTAAATAAAAAGATTATACTTCTAAAGTTTCTTTAGAATTTTTTTTATATATACTTTATATTTTTTAAGTGTTTTACTAGTATACACTAGTATATTATCTAAATACGCTATTATAAACACGTTTAAGTATTTATAAAGTATATAATTAATAACTACCTAAAAGGTTGTTAGCAGGTTTATTAATTTAAATAGTATAATATAGTACTTAAAAGGTCTATATCTTATTTTAAATACTATTAACTATTTATATTTTTATTTAATTTAAATCCTGTAGTATTCCTCGTAAATATAAAATAAACTAAACTATTAAGCTTTTTAGAGTCTATTTATTAGCTCTTAAATTAGTAGTAATAAGTATTAGTTTTTTATTATAGCTTAATTTAGTCATCTAAAATCTATACATAACTAGAGTTTTCTATTTTTTTTTTTAAGTATAAATAATATTAGTAAAGCTATCAAGCTTTTACTTAATTATATATATTCTTTTTTAAGATTCTTTTTAATATACTGTTTCAATCCTTCTTACTGTACTCTTAATAGAGGATATATTAATTTTAGTTTAATTTTTTTTTTTTTTAACTAGTATTTTATAGTTTTAAAATTAGTCCTTTAGAAGTGTACTTTTTTTGCTTTTACTAAATAAATATATAAATTCCTTATATTCCTAAAGTATTTAGACTTTAGTAGTATTTAAAATTTATTTTTAAATGTATATTACTTTAATATCCTATAGTTATTTTTGTTGTAATTGTTATATAATTTTATATAAGATTTTCTCTATTTTAGAGTGTTTCTCTATTACTTTAGTTTTTACATTTATATTACTTTTCTTACTAAATTATATTATTAAATAATTTTTTATTACTAATTTATTATTAGATTATATAATAAGAGTTAATTTCATTCTAAAATTACATTAAGCTCTTTTATGTCTAGAATATTAATATAGTAAATATTTTTTATAGCCTGTTAATTTTAGTGTTGTTCCTATAGTTTCTAAGTTAATTAAACTTTTTCTAAAAGTTACTATATTATTATCTACTTATGTTACTTTTACTAAATACGTCTTTTCTTAATATAATATATTATTTCATTTAATTTATTAATTTATTAATTTAAAATAAATATTCTATTTATTTTGCTATTTACTAGTACTTTTAGAAATTTTCTATTTACTTTTATATTAAGGTAAAGATATAGTTTCTACTATACTTATTATAGTCTAGGAGTTTTAATAGTTATGTTACTAGCTTAAGCTTTTTACTAATATTTATTTAGTTTTTTAATATAGAATTATGTTTGCTATACTCCTAATTTTATTCTTCTAAATTAAAGTACTTTCTTTTAATATGTATAAAGTAATAGTTATAATAATATACTAAATATAAAAGTTTATAATACTCTTTTTTTTACTTTATTTTTGTGTATTAAATATTTCTATTTTAAGAAGTATTTTTTATAAGAGAGTTTAGTATACTATAGGTTATTTTAGTACTACTTAATTTTTCTTTTTTTTCTATAGTATTTATAACTTAGTATATATTCTTTTTAATATTACTATCTATATTAGTAATCTTACTAATTTTTTTTATATTAACTATAGTGTTTAAGGTCTCTAAGACTTATTTATTTAGTTATTATTTTTTTTACTACTTTTTTATATACTTTCTGTTCTTTTGGTTCTCTTATCTAGATTAAATATATTACTTATATATATTTTTTTTTATGTAGTTAACTAACTTATAGATCTAACATATTTAATTCTTTAATTACTAAAAAATATTAATGTCTTTGATTTATGTAGTAAGTAAAAGTGTTTTTATTTTATTATATTTATTATTCTTATTTTTTAACTTAGTTTTTTTTTTTTAAATTAAATCTCTTTTTTACCTCTAGGAAATGTATGGTTTCTCTTATTAAACTTTTATAAGAAACTAGAACACTATTTTTTCTGTAAAGCTATTATGCTATAAAAATACTATTTTAGTAATTTAGTTCTTTAATTTATAAAACTTTTCTTTTAATATTATTTTCTAATGCTTAGTTTTATATTTAAATTTAAAATATTAGTTTAATCTATAAATTTAGCATTTGTTTCTATTTAGCTACTATTAGATAGTTATTATTATAATTTTAAAAACTTCATACGTTAAAAGTTAAATTTCCTAGAATAATTATTATTTTTTATTAATTTCTTAAAGCATAAGGTTCTTTGCTTTTATGTTTACTACATAATGTTATTTTTTTAACAGTATTTTATAATACTTTCTTTAATTATTACTAACTACTTATAAGTTTATATTTTGTTTTCTAATACTATTTTTTATATTTTTTTTATAGTATCTATTAAATCTATAAATTTAATACTAATTACTATTTAGTCTTTTGCTAATAACTTTAATTAATAGGTTTTTTTTATTATAGGTTTTATTTTATATAGGCTTAGGTTTTATTCTAACTATTATAATTTTTAATTTCTTATTTAGACATTTTTTTATAAAGTGTCTAATATTTCTATATTCTAGATATACTTTCTTATTAAGTTATTCTCTATATTGTTAAGTTATAAGCTACTTTTTTAGCTCTTTTAATAGTTTAAGCTTTTTTATTTAGATCTTATTAATATCTATTTTATTATATACTTAACCTTATTATGTTAATGTCTTTTTTTTTTTGTTATTACTTAGCCTTTTTTATACTCTAGTTCTTACTTATACTATTAATTATTTATGTGTATAGTAAATTCTATAAAAGTGTAAAAATTATCTAATTAATTTCTTTTAAATAGCTTATTCTTAACTTAATTCTTAAGTCTAGTATAGTAAGCTACTATTAATAGTATATTATTTTAGTTAATTTATAACTATAGTTATCAAAACTCTACAGTATATACCAAAACTAATTTTATTTATTTAAGGTTTTGTATTTTCTGTTCTATAGTTCTTTTTTTATTAATTTTTTTTAAAAACTATTATTATTTACGTCTTAAAGTTATTATAACATTTAAATACTACTTTTATTTTATTAGTTATTTTAGTTTCTTTAATTTCCTTATTTATATAGTTTTTAGTTAAAAGCTTAAACTAATTTATAGCTCTACCTTTTATATTTATATTAACTACAAAAATCCTATTTTAATTTTTAGAAAAAGTGTTTTTATTAAAGTAGGTGTATATTTCTATTTTTATTAAAAAGCTTTTAAGGTATTCACATATTCTATTAAATCTTCTTAATAATTATACCTTAGTACTTAATACATAAATTCTTGTATTAATTTAGTTTTTTAACTTTATAATTATTTACTATAGCTTTAAAATCTATTGCTGTTACTACTATATAATTTAGGCTATAAATAATATTAATATTAAAACTAAACTATTTAAGTTTACTATTATTATATATAAGTTATATAACTTAAAAGTACTTATAGTATTACAGAATAGGCTATAGTTTTTATATACTTAAGGATTTTACATAATAGTATATTATATAGCCTTTATTATTATACTATAAAAAGATAATATATAGGTTTCTTTAATGTAGTAAGTCTAAGTGCATACTAAGTTAAATACTTTAATAATAATATAAAATTATATAAATACTTATTTATATAATTATTTTAATAATATAAAAATGTAATAAGAATTAGTTTAACTAATTTATTACATAACAATTTTAGAGAGTTACTTTAAAATAGAAGTATAAGTATAAAGAAAGAAACTATTTAAAAGTTAAAAAAGACGCCTTTTATATAGTAAATTCTCTACTTATAATTTACTAATAAATAGAATTATTATAGCTACTTAGCTTCTATTAAATTTAATTATTTATATTATATTTATAACTATATATATAAGATGTTACGTTTTTCTTACTATTAACTCTATTAATTACTTTAATAATAATAGCTAGAAGCTTTGCTTTTTGCCTAGTTCTTTAAAGTATTTATTTTATTTTTATTCTAGTTTTATAATTTTATATATGTTTTTTTGCTAATAGCTAATAATTCTCTTTTAATTAGTTTACTACTTTCTATTTATAATTATTACTTGTAATAAACCCTTGCTTATTACCAACTATAATAAACAAGTTAAAGTAATAATATATAGAAAACTAAATATATTTTAAAAAATTTACATAATTTAAGTTGGTATACATATAAAAAAACTACGTAAAAAAATATACGATTTTTTTAAAACTTTTTAATATAGCTTTTTAAATAGTTATTTTATTTAAATATTTTATATATTAAGTTAAACTATATTTTTTATTTAATAATTAAAAGTAAAAAATTATTTTTAGAGTATATATTTTTTAAAAAAGTTTAAACTTTAATTTTTTTTTTAAATTAGTTATTATATATTAGTAATTTTTTATTATATAATTAGTTTTTAAAGCTCATAATACGTATTAAAAAAAATTTATAAAAAGTTTAAAACTTATTTAAAAATATTAGCTTATATTAGCTAAAAATAAAAATTAATTATAAATTTAAATATAGTAGTATTAACTTTAAACTATATTAAAAAAAACCTAGTTTATTTAATTAATTTACTAGTAACTTATATTTATACATAAAATTTATTTTATTATACTTTTAGCTTCTTTTATTTTGTTATTAGTTTCTAAGTAATATATAGAAAACAGTTAGAATTTAATTTATAGTTATTTATAAATTTTATTTTTTAATTTAATATAATTATTTTAGAAAGTTATAACTTATTTATATATATTAGTAAAAAAAGTAAGTAATATTTATAATAGTTATGTTACTATAAGAAATTAAATATTAGTATTTTATAAAGTAGCTTACTATAACTATAATATTAGTATAAATATTAAAGTCTAAAAAGTTAGTAATAAAATTTATAAAAATAAATAAATAAAGAATTTAAAATGTTATAATATTTTTTATAAAAAGCTTTAAATTTTTAATAAATTTAATAATAAAAAATCTATTAATATATAATTTTAAATATTAAAAACTACTAGTATTTATTTTACAAATTTTTTTAAAAAAAAAATTTAATTAAAGTAACTACTAGTAAAAAATTATATATAATTTAAAAAAACTTAATTTTACGTTTAATATTATTTAGTATTACTAGCTAGTTATAGTAAAATAACTAGCCTTTTTAATTTTATAACTTAAATTTATTTTTAAGTATTAAGTTTTATTTTATAGTAATAATAAAATCTTTTAACTAAACTTTTTATTAAAATATTCTTTATTAATAATTTATTTAATTAACTTATTTATTTTAATTAAATTTAATTCTAGTATTATATTAAATAGTTTAAAATAAAGTAATATTTATTATTATACTTTTTAACTTTTTTTAAGTTAAAATATTTTATAGATAATAAGTAAAAGAATTTAATTTTTTATTTTATTTACTTATTTAGTACGTAATTATAAAGTTAAATTAAAATAAATATTTAATTTAATAAATTTATTAATATTTAAATTACTTTATTATAGCAAAGTATTAAAAGTTTTTATAGTTATTTAAAACTTAAATTTTAAATGTAATACTTATTAATTTTAATTTTTATTATTTAAATTAATATATAATTGTTAAAAGTTTCTTATTATATATATTATAGTTATATTAAATAAAGTTTAGTGTTTTTTAAAACATATACTATAGAGTTCTATTTACTTTATTTATTTATTTTATAAATAATTATAAATATATATTTTAAGTATTTAAATACTTTTTAGTAAATATTAGTAAATTTAAATTAAACATTTTTTTAATAAAGTTGTAAGCAAAAACATACTATAAAAAAAGTTATTAATAAATTATTAAAAGTTTTATACAGACAGCTTTTATACTTTTATATAATAAAGTTTAAATACTTAGTAACTACTATTAATATTTTATTAAAATTATCTTAATAAAAAACTAAAGTAAATGTAAAAATGTATATATAGTTATAGAATAATAATATAATAATATAGTAATAGTCCAAAAATATTTTTACTACAAAGTATATTTTAATAAAAATTTAAAAATATAACTACTATATTTTAATATATGTATTCAATTATTTAAATTAATAGTAAATATTTTTTTAGTAATTTTTTTTTACATTATATTATATAGTATATATATATATAATATAAAAGTAATTTGTACTCTAAAACTCTAAGTAAAAGTAGTTTTTTACTTTAATTTTATTTAGTAGCTTAAGTATTTAGCTATAAAGACTTTAAGTACTTTAATATTATAGTTTAATTACGAGTTTTTAAGAGTAGTTTAGTAAAGAGTTTATTAGAAAACTTTTTTATAGCTTTTACGTACTTAAGATTATTATATATAATAATTATACGTAGCCTTAACTACTATATTATAAAAACAGTATATAAGTTTCTTTAATATAGTAAGTATGTGTATAATCTGTATTAAAGTTTTAGTAATAATATAAAGTCATATAATAAC
Source organism: Zopfia rhizophila CBS 207.26 (assembly GCA_010093925.1). Classification (NCBI taxonomy): domain Eukaryota; kingdom Fungi; phylum Ascomycota; class Dothideomycetes; family Zopfiaceae; genus Zopfia; species Zopfia rhizophila. The sequence goes on from ML994648.1 coordinate 237,599, forward strand.
TTACTAACATAATATTCTAATAATATAAAAATGTAGTAAGGTATAGTCTAATTAATTTATTTTATAACGAATTTCAGAAAGTTACTTTAAAATAAGAAGATAAGTATAAAAAAGAAAACTATCTAAAAACTAAAGGGGATACTCTTTATATAGTAAATTCTCTATTTATAATTTACTAAGTAATAAGCTCTAATAAGTATACTAAGTTTTTATTACTACTTATTATATTTATTTATTATATTATTATTTATATGTAAGATATTACATGTCTATTTTATTATTAAATCTATTAATTATTTTAATAATATTAGCTAAAAGCTCTATTTTATGTTTTTTTTAAAGTATTTATTCTACTTTTTGTCTAGTGTTAAGTTCCTATATATATTTTTTTACTAATAGCTAGTAATCTTTTCTTAATTAGTTTACTACCTTCTATCTGTAATTATTACCTGTAATAAACTCTTACTTATTATTAACTATAATATTTACTTTCTTTTTAAACTTTTGGCTTAAAAGTTTTTTTTATTTTAAACTTTAAGTATAAGAAAAGTTTGTTCTCTTAAAGATGTTTTAAGTACCTTTAAGACTTTATTCCCCCTTTAAGACTTTATTCCCCCTTTACTTTTAATAATACCTAAAATTAAGTCTTTAACTATTTATAATTATTGTTTTATGAAATTAATTTAAAATTATAATTACTTCATGTTAACTCCATGTGGTTTATGTAAAAAAAAGAATTTTTATTATTTTATAAATTTCTTATTTAGCTATTACTCTAAATATATTTTCTAAAATTATAAATATAATCTTATAGTTTATTAGCTAGAGTTTAATAAATTTCTAGTTAAGTATTAGTATCTTTATAAGTAGCTAAAAATAGCTAAAAATATTATTTTAGCTACTAAAGCTTACAAGTAATAGTTTTAGAAGTAGTTTATTTTAGTTAATAATTATAAGCATAAGCTATTTGCCTGTAAGCTTACCTTAATTAAGAAAATATAAAATTTAGAAAAAAAAGAAAAATAAAAGACTTTTAAATTATTATAATTTATAATATTTTTATTTTCTAGTTTTACTAATCCTTCTTTAGATATCTTTTTTAACTAGAAAGCTATATAGGTTTCTCTCTAGAATCTAGTATCACTAAATTCTCTAGATAGTACTAGTTAATTATTCTAAAATATTACTTTAAATTTTTAATAGGTTTCTAGGTATTTTCTTTTAGTCTATAATTTTTCTATTTAACTAGGTATTTTTACTAATATCTAAATTATTATAGTCTTTAAATTTCTTTAACTTTATACTCTAATTAGTATAGCTTTATGTTTATGTCTGTTACTATTAATACGTCTAATAGTATTAGTTTAAGTAATAATATATAAACTACTAAATAAATTCTTATATTTTATAGTAGTCTTAGTTTATAGTTAACTAATTTAATAACTTTACTAATTTTAAATAGTCTAATTTAAACGTGATCTAGTTTCTTACTTAGTTATTTAGTTTTTAAATTTTTATATAGTAGGAAAACTTTATCTCTTTTTTTAAGAATTAATTTTTTAACTCTTAACTTATTAGCACTCTCTATAGTTTATAAGTTTTTTAAGATAATAATTTTACTAAAATTATTATATAAGTTCTATAGCTATTTAGCTTTATCTTAAGCTTAATAAGATTTATTTTTTAATTTATATAGTTTCTTATAAGCTAATGGCTTATACCCTTAATTAGTATAATATAGTAATATATTAGTTATAAATAATTTTATACTATTATAAATAAACTATACTAAAGGTAATAACTTAATTTAATTCTTTTAAAGGTAATTAATATATATCTTTAAATATTATTTTAGAGTTTAATTAGTATGCTCTATTTGCTTGTCTATTTAAAATTAAAAGCTTATTAAAAGCTTATTTTTTAATTTTAACCTAGTTAGCTGTAATAACGGGCTCGGTCTTTACACATTATTATATAAATACAGGTTAATAAAATAAGTTAGCTCTATTTTAGCTATATTAAAATAGAGAGAGAAGAGATATAAAAGGGGCTTACCTTTAAATAGAGTAGTATATAACTTAAGCGTGAGCTAGCTATGCTTTAAGCTTTATACTAAGTTATAGCTAGTATAACTAGTTATAATATTATATAGCCTATAATAAATAGAGTAAATAGCACCGTCACACTAGTAAGATTTTCTAGAAGTATAATATAAATAATTTATTTTAATTAGTAATAAACTTCTTAAGCAGTCTGTATCTTAAAACTACTATTTTTAAAATCTTATATACTAGTTTCTTTGCTAATAAATTTGTAACTGTTAAATTAAAATATATATACTTAATTAATCTGTTTATAATAATAAGTACTATATTATATTCTCTATTTATTTCTAGTTTTTTAGGTAATAGTAATCTTGTAATAAAGTCTATTAAAACTAACTACTATAGTTATTTTAGTGCTTTTAATAGTTATAAAAGTCTATAAAGCTTATATTATACTAGTTTTTTTTTTTTACATTTTAGGTAAGTTTTAATTACTTTCTTTACTTTTTATTTTAATCTCTTAATATAGAAGTTCCTGGAGATTTACTTTATAGTTTTTTCTATTTCTTAGTATTTATATATAATAGCTTTGTAATTCTCTGTAATTAATTTCTTATATAGCTTTTTTAAAACGTGAATAAGTCTATTTATATATATAAGTTTTAATTCTAGGTCTTAGGAGTTTTATTGCTTAAAATTCTAAATTCTTATTATTTAGTAATTCTTAGCTTTAGTGGTTGCTATAATTCTTAAATAATTATAGCTTATAAATCTATCTAATTTTATTAATAATACTGTGTTTAGTATTAGTTTATATTATTTTATATAGTTTAGTTACTAGCTAAGTGCGTCTACTGCTCCGTTTTCTAATCCTTATTAATAGAATATTTTAAAATTATAAATAGCTAGTGTTTTTAATTAGTATATTTATTTTTAGTTTAGCTTTTTTATAGTAATAAAGCTTATTAAATTCTTATAATTTAAGAGAACTTCTATTTAATACTTAGCTTTTTTAAAGTAAATTTATTATTTCTTAAATGCTATTACTACTATTAATAGCTTTTTATTATAAACATTATAGTTTAACTCAGCTCCCGTAAGTTTCTTTAATAAATAATCTATAGAATAAAAATATTTATTATTATATTATTAACTATAGACTACTTTTATTGCATAATTGGATACATTTATTTTTAGTATAATAAGTAATTCTAAGTTAAATATTTTTAACATTAGTACTTAAGTGAATTTATTTTTAAGTTTTATAAATACTTACTACTATTTCTGCTCTTAATTAAATCTATTATCTTTTTTAGTTAACTTTATTAAAGGTGTCGTAATCTTTAAATACTCTTTTATAAATTTTATATAGAAATTTATAAGTTCTAAAAAAGACTATATTTCTTTTACTATTATTAGTATTAGCTAGTTTTATATTTTTATTAACTTCTTTAAATCTACTATAATTTCTTTTCTTAAAATAATAAATTCTAGAAACTCTATTTTTATAACGTGGAATTTATATTTTTCTGGCTAAATAAAATGGTTATATTCCTAAAGCTTTTTTAAGATCTTTTTTATATATATTTTATGCTTTTTAAGTATTCTACTTATATACACTAGCACGTTATCTAAGTATGCTATTATAAATATATCTAAGTATTTATAAAGTATATAATTAATAACTGCTTAGAAAGTTACTAGTATGTTAGTTAATTTAAATAGTATAATATAGTACTTAAAGAGTCTATATCTTGTTCTAAATGCTATTAACTATTTAAATTCTTTTTTAATTCAAATCCTATAGTATCCCTTGTAGATATTAAATAGACTAAACTATTAAACTCTCTAGAGTCTATCTATTAGCTTTTAGATTAATAGTAATAGGTATTAATTCTTTATTATAGCTTAATTTAGTTATTTAAAATCCATACATAATTATAGTTTTCTATTTTTCTTGGGTATAAATAATATTAGTAAAGTTATTAAGCTCTTACTTAGTTATATATATTTCTTTTTAAGATTTTTCTTAATATACTATTTTAATTCTTTTTACTGTACTCTTAATAGAGAATATATTAGTCCTAGTTTAAGCTCTTCCTTATTTTTAACTAGTATTTTATAGTCTTAAAATTAATACTTTAGAAGTATATCTTCTTCTTTCTTACTAAATAAATATGCAAATTTCTTATATTCCTAAGGTATTTAGGCTTTAGTAGTGTCTAAGACTTTTTAAATTTATACTATACTAATATTCTATAGTTATTATTATTATAATTATTATATAGCTTTATATAAAATTCTTTCTATTTTAGAGTGTTTTTTTATTATGTTTAGTTTCTTTATTTATGCTACTTTCCTTACTAGATTATGCTATTAAGTAGTCTTTTATTACTAATCTATTATTAGATTATATAATAAGAGTTAATTTTATCCTAGGATTATATTAAACTCTTTTATATCTAGAATATTAATATAGTAGATATCTTTATAGCTTGCTGCTTTTAGTTTTATTACTATAATTTCTAGATTAATTAAACGCTTTCTAAAAGTTACTGTGCTATTATCTACTTATTTTACCTTTACTAAATACACTTTTTCCTAATATAATACGTTATTTCATTTAATTTATTAATTTGAAATAAATGTTTTATTTACTTTATTATTTACTAGTGCTCTTAGAAGTTTTCTGTTTACTCTTATATTAAGATAAAGATATAACGTATTCCATAAGCGAGTGGCCCACCCAAGCGAGCGGCCCACCTCATCAAGTTTCAACTCTTTTACACACTCATAACACCGCAACACCAGCAGCTATTGCTATAATATTTGGGTAGTAGATAGCTAGTCTATTTCTCAGCCTTTTTACAAGTCCTTGAGTTGTGCCCAGGTTCGCAGCAGCGTTTACAGCGCCTTTGCTTTAGCGCGTCAGCCATCACACGCCCGCTACTCTGGCACGTTTCAACCCCAATTTGCGCATCAACGTTTGCTTGAGCAATTATCTCTGAGCCCTCTGCCTTTGTTAACGTTCCTCGCTTCTAAATTCGCTTTTTTTGGCGCTTTTTGCGTTGTGTTGCAGCCTCATTTGCCTTTTGAAGCTTGGTAACCTCTGAGCGCAGTAATACGGCTTCATGCATCATCAGCTCAGCACCCTTTATAAGCCGATGAATTGACTCAAAAATGTGTGTAGGTGAGCTATTTTGATGCTGCTGAATCTGGTTACGAATTAGAGCATTTTGAGACCCCAATTCAGCAGCCGTTTTAGGTGTTTTTGACTCCCAAATGGTGTCCTCTGCTACAGGGGGGGATGGCGTCCGAAGCTGAACATCAAGCTTTGAGAGTACAGCGTCTGGGTCGAATGGGATTAAGCCAGCACCTTGAAAGCCTGCACGGATGATGCTTTCTGTAAATGTGGCTTGATAGGCTGCTTTAAACGCTGGTAGAAACTCAAGCTTCGTGACGTAGTAGATGTGGTTACGGATAAGATCCTCAACTTAGCGCCTATATGCATCTTTCAAAGGTGAAAAACAGCCCACATCAAGTGGCTGAAGTAGATGCGACGAATGAGATGGCATGCAAAACGTAATAATGCTCTTCTCTTTACAAAGCTGCTGAAATTCAAGCGAATCATGGCTTTCATGGCCATCGATTATTAGCAGACGATAGACGCCTACTGTACGACCCTTTGTATGCTTGTCAAAGTGCTGTAGCCACTTAATACCAAGCTCGTTATTTGTCCAGCCGTTGTCGCTCAATGAAATAACCCAATCTGGTGGTATATCGTTGCCCTCGTACCATACAGAAAGGTGGTACGTTCCTACAAAGATAATAAATGGTGGGATTGCCCATCCTTTCGCGTTAATACCCTAAATTACCGTAACCCACTCGCGATTACCTGGCTGCACTGCTTTACGTCGATTACGTCTATTAAAGCCTGTAACAACCTTACCGCCTGAAATAACACCCATCTGGAAGCCAGTCTCGTCAAAGTTATAGATATCTTCTTCAGCAATACCGTACTTCTCAATCATACGCTGTACGCGGTCGAACCAAGGCTTGATAATCTCAAGATCCTCGCATAAAGCTCTCTGGTAGTCGTACCTTCGATTGTAGACTGTTTTGACCTCTGGAGTTCGCTGTACAAAGTTCTCTGGCCAGTTCTTGCCAACTAGGCTAGCAGAGCGCGCAGTAAGTAGATAATTAGCCATATCTCTTACAGCACCAAGCCTAGGGGGAAATCCTCGTAAATCTAGGTCGAGTACATGTTGAACAATAACCGATTCTTCTAGCTTAGTGAGCTTCTTTGAATTGGGTTTGCAATCGCGTCATAAGGTGGTTCCAGTGCGTCGCCGTCGAAGCGTCGTTTGGGGGATATCATATACCGCTGCAGCGTGTCGCACGCTTTGTAATTGGCTTTTCTCAATTACTAAGATAGCTAAGGATAGCCTACCTTCGTTATAAATTGATTGAGAGTTGCTTCGTTGTTGCATCGCGCTTGAAAGTTGGTAGATCGCGTTTTATTTATAAGGTGGGCCACTCGCTTGGGTGGGCCACTCGCTTGTGGAATACGTTAGTTCTTATTACACTTATTATAGTCTAAAAGTTCTAATAGTTATATTACTAGCTTAAGCTTTTTATTAATGGCTATTTAGTTTTTAATATAAAATTACACACGCTGTGCTTCTAATTTCTATTATTTAAATTAAAATACTTTTTTTTTAATATATATAAAGCAATAGTCGTAATAGCATACTAAATATAAAAGTTTATAATATTTTTTCCTTACTTTATTTTTATGTGTTATATATTTCTATTTTAGAAAACACTTTTTATAAAAGAGCTTTAAGTAGTATAGATTACAATCTTACTATTTACCTTTTTTTTCCTATAGTATTTGCATTCTAATGCATACTTCTTTTAGTGTTATTATTTATATAGGCGGTTTTATTAACTATCTTTATTTTCTATATTAACTATAGTATTTAGGGCCTTAGGTATTTATTTATCTAGTTTTTATTATTTTACTACTTTTTTATATACCTTTTGTTTTTTTAGTTTTCCTATCTAGATTAAATGTATTGCTTATGTGTATGCTTTTTTTTATTTAGTTAACTAACTTACAAATCCAATATTCCTAATTCTTTAGTTATTAAAAAATATTAGTATTTTTAATTTATATAGTAGGTAAAGATGTTTTTACTTTACTATACTTATTATTCTTATTTTCTAGCTTAGTTTCTTATTTTACTAAAGTTAATTCTCTTTTTTAATTCCTAAAAACATACGGTTTCTCTTACTAGATTTTTATAAGAAATTAAGACACTACTTTTCCTGTAAGACTATTATACTATAGGAATACTATTTACTTTAATTAGTTTTTAAGCTATAAAACCCTTCTCTTAGTATTATTTCCTAATACTTAGTTTTATAGTTTTTACCTAGATATTAGTCTAATCTATAAATCTAATATATATTTTTATTTAGCTGTTACTAGATAGTTATTTTTATAATTCTAAAAGCTTTATATATTAAAAATTAAATTTCTTAGAATAACTACCTTTTCTTATTAATCTCTTATAATATAAGGGATTAAGCTTTTAAACTTGTTGTTTAATATTACTTTTTAACTATTTTTTATAATACCTTCTTTAATTATTACTAATTACTTATAAGTTTGTGCTTTATTTTCTAATGCTATTTTTTACAACTTTTTCTATAATATTTATTAGATTTATAAATCTAATATTAATTATTGTTAAGCTTTTTACTAATAACTTTAACTAATAAGGTTTTTATTTACTATAGGTTCTATTTTATAAGCTTAGGTCTTATTCTTACTATTATAATCCTTAATTTCTTATCTAGGTATTCTTTTATAAAGTGTCTAATATTATTGTATTTTAGATATACTTTCTTATTAAGTTATTTTCTATATTTTTAAGTTATAGGCTATTTTTTTTAGCTCTTTCTTTTATAATAGCTTCTTAATTTAAATTTTATTAATATTTATTTTATTATAAGCCCATCCTTATTATATTAATACCTTCTTTTTTTTTATAATTATTACTTAACTTTTCTTATGTTTTAGTTTGTGCTTATACTGCTAATTATTAATGCACATAGCAGATTCTATAAAAGTATAAAAATTATCTAGTTAATCATTTTTAGCTAGTTTATTTTTAACTTAATTTTTAAGTTTATTATAATAAGCTGCTATTAATAGCACATTATTTTAGTTAATTTATAACTATAATTAATAGAATTTTATAGTATATACTAAAACTAATTTTATTTACTTAAAGTTTTGTATTTTATGTTTTATAGTCCTTTTTTCATTAATTTCTCTAAAGACTATAGTTATCTGGATTTTGAAGTTATTATAATTTCTAAATACTGCTTTTATTTTATTGGTTATATTAATTTCTTTAGTTTCCTTATTTATATAATTTTTAGCTAAGAGCTTAAACTAATTTATAGGTTTACTTTTTATATTTATACTAGCTACAAAAATCCTATTCTAATCTTTAGAAAAAAAAATTTTATTAAAGTAGGTATATATTTCTATTTTTGTTAAAAAGCCTTTAAGGTATTTACATGTTCCGTTAAATCTTCTTAATAATTATACTTTAGTACTAAATATATAGACTCTTATATTAGCTTAGTTTTTTAACTTTATAATTATTTATTATAGCTTTATAATCTGTGCTTGTTGTTACTATATAATTTAGATTATAAATAATACTAGTATTAAAGCTAAGCTATTTAAGTCTATTATTATTATATACTATTTACGTAATCCATGAGTACTTATAGTGTTATAGTTTAATTATAAGTTCTTAAAAGTAGTTTAGTAAAGAATTTACTAGAGGACTTTTCTATAGCTTTTATATACCTAAAATTATTATATATAGTAATTATATGTAGCCTTTACTACTACATTATAAAAACAGTATATAAATTTTTTTAACATAGTAAGTATGTATGTAATCTATATTAGAGCTTTAGTAATAATATAAGGTTATATAATAACTTACTAACATAATATTCTAATAATATAAAGATATAGTAAAGTATAGTCTAACTAATTTATTATATAACGAATTCTAGAGAGTTGCTCTGAAATAAGAAGATAAGTATAAAAAAAAACCATTTAAAAGCTAAAGAGAACGCCCTTTATATAATAAATTCTTTATTTATAATTTACTAAGTAATAAGCTCTAATAAGTGTACTAAGTTCTTATTACTATTTATTATATTTATTTATTATATAACTATTTGCACGTAAGACATCACGTGTCTATTTTATTATTAAATCTATTAATTATTTTAATAATATTAACTAGAAGCCCTACTTTATGTCTTTTCTTTTAAAGTATTTATTTTATTTTTTATCTAGTATTAAGTTTCTACACATATTTTTTTACTAATAATTAGTAATTTTTCTTAATTAGTTTATTATCTTCTATTTGTGATTATTATTTATAATAAACCCTTACTTATTACCAACTATAATATTTAATTACTAAATTATATTTTTTAATTATTTATAGTTATAATAAAAGAGCCTAAGTTAAAGTTTTAAAATAATATAATATCTAGTTATATTTTATTAACTTTTTAATAAAGAAATAAATAAAATAATTTTTTTTAGTAGCTATATACTTTTAAGTAAAATAAAAATATTTATTAAAATAATTACATATATAAAATCTTAAAAAAAAAAAATGAAATAAATACATAGCTTTATAAAAGTAATATATAAATATAGTAAAATTAACTTAAATAATAAAATAAAATAATTAATTAACACTTATATAAAAAGTATTAATATATGTATAACTTAATAGCATTTTTTTATTAATATAGTATAAATACTATTTAAAGTATTACTTTTTACTTTTTTTAAAAAGTTTTTTATTTACTTAAATAGTAAGAAATTAGCTTATATAAACTTATTAAAAAAACTAAATTAAGTAGTAAATAAAAATAATAATAATAAATTATTAATAAAAGTTAAAAAATTCTAAAATATTTTTATATATTTTATGGTTTTAAATATTTTTTAGTTAAATTTTTTTTTTTTTTACTTTATTTAAGTTTATGCTAATTTCTTTAATTAAAATTATATATTTAAATTAAATAGCTTATTTTTAATAAAACTTGTATTAATTAATATTAAGTTATAAACTACTTTTTTTTAAATTTTAAAACTTATTTAATATATTATTAATATTTATATAAAATAATTGCTATAAATAAAAATGTTATTAATATAAAATATAATAAAGTATTTAAATAAGCTATATTAAATTTAGAAAGTAGTTAATTATTTAATATTTTTTATAATTTAAAAAAAAGTTAAAAACTAAAATAATATTTAGTTTTATATTATACTTTATTTTATTAAAATATAATAAAATTAAGTAATAATTTTTAAAGTAAGAGTATTTAATACTTAGTAATTTATACAAAAATAATAAAAAGGTAAATAAGAAATACTTATTTTAGTAACATTTTTAGTCAAATATTTTATAAAAAGGTTTAAATTTCAGTTATTTTTTTAAAGTAATTTTATATTTATATATATAACATTAATAGTTAAATAGTTTATTAACTTTTATATATAAAAAGGTTTTAAAAATAGGAAAATACATTTTACAAAGTTTTATTAAAAAGTTTATAATATTTTTAATAAGTGAGCTACACAGATAAGTAAGCTGCGCACCTTAAAACTTACCAAAAATCAAGAATTCGCACATGAATATCTTAACAACCACTTAATAAATAATTCTAGAAATTTAACAGGTGATTAATAGTGCTTTGAAATGAATGCCATTAAATTTTCAAGACCTAGTAATTAATCGTTATTAAGATAGTAGTATTTTGGCCCCCAAAATTCACTTTTTCTTAAATTTCTTAAATATCTGAATAAGGATTAATTACTAGCTTCCGAAAATTCAATGGTATTCATTTCAAAGCACTATCAATTACCTGTTAAATTTCTAGAATTATTTATTAAGTAGTTATTAAGATATTCATGTGCGAATTTTTGATTTTTTAGTAAGTTTTAAGGTGCGCAGCTTACTTATCTGCGCAGCTCACTTATCAAATATATTATAAAATTTTAATATTTAGTCTTTATTAATATTAGTTATTAAAATAGTAGAAATTTTATATTAATATTATTAAGTTAATTATGTAAAAAAAACTATTTTAAACTAATATTAAAAGTTTTACCTTTTTAATTAGTTAAGAAATTCTTTTATTACATAATATAATTATAAGTAAAAATTATTAATTTACTATTATTTTTTATTACTAACGATTTTACTTGATTAATATTTTGTTATATAATTAATACTTTATTATATTTTTATTAATTATTTTTTCTTTATAAGTATAGTAACTATAAAAATATTACTATTAATAAAACAAACTATAGTACTTAAAAAACCTTTTATATATATTATAAAAATAGTAATTTTGTAATATATATAACGTTTTTCATAAGTAAGTGAGCTATACAAGCGAGTGAGCCACTTTTACCAAGAATTACCTTTTCTTTAATAACTTTACGAAAACCTAATATTATTTAGCCAAAATTTAAAATTGGCTTTTTAGATATTAGATGTACCTAGTATCAAATTTGTATTCTAATAATCGTACGTAATCATAAGTTATTAAGCTTAGAATTTACCATTTAAAAATTTAGTTTTTAGCTATTAATATTTTAATAAGTATTAAATAAGAAACTACAGATATTAAACTTAAGCTATTCTATATATAATTTAGACTATATTATGCTTTTATAGTAATAAAATAAGTAGGTTTTTAAGATATTTAAGTAAGGGAAAATTTTAGCCCCCACTTTTTAATATCTTAAAAACTACAAATAGTATAGCTTTAAAATTCTAATATATTATAAATTTAGGTGCGAATACCTTGTATTTAAGTTGTTATAATTTATTATTAAGTAATATTATAAATATAATTAGCTAAACATTATTTTAAAGTAGTGTAGATTCTAAGCTTAATAACTTATAATTACGTAAGGGAATTATAATACAAATTTAATACTAGGTGCATCTAATATTTGAAAAGCTAATTTTAAATTTTGGCTAAATAATATTAAGTTTTCGTAAAGTTATTAAAGAAAAGGTAATTCTTAGTAAAAGTGAATCACTCGCTTGTATAGCTCACTCACTTATGAAAAACGTTATATATATAAACTTATACTTTTTTTAATAAAAATTTTATAACTAATATATTATATAATATAAGTATAAAGCTATTTTATTTCTACTTTTTATTTTTAGTTTTAATTTTTTGGCTATTTTATACTTTTAATAAAAGTACTTATATTTATGTAATATTTAATTTTTTTAGTATTTTTTTATTATCAAGTTTTTTTATATATATTATATAGTTTTTTTATTATTTACTACATAAATTAAATAGTAATAAAAACATAGTTTTAGTTAGTATTTACTATACTTAAATTAAAATTTAATAGTAATACTATATTAATTATTAACTAAAAAACAAAATATTATTTATACTATTTATTTTATTATTAATAAAATACTAAAAAAAAGCTAAATTACTTTTTTTGGTTAATTTTTTATTTTAAACTATTAAGCTAAACTAGTTGTTATAGTTAATATTTATATTTTAAAATATTAAGTTAAATTAGTTTTTATAGTTAATATTTACATTTTGAAATATTACTTTTAATAAGTTTTTTTTTTTAATTTATTAATACTTTTTAATGCTTTTTAATATATATTTATTTTATAACTTATTACTATTTAAATTTTTTATAAATTTTTTACGTAATACTTTTTTAAATAACTATTAATTTAGTTGTATAAATTAATAATTAATTAAAAAGTTTTATACTTACTTTAATAAACATATAATAAAAACTTGTACTACTTATAATAAATATTAGTTTAATATATAACTTATAATGTTAAATAAAAAGTACTTTATTTACTCTAAAGTTAAAAGTAAATACTTTAAACTTAAAAATGGCCTTTAAGATTTTAATTTTATGTTTTTATTTAACTATAATAATAATAAAAATTTAGTATATAACTTAAAAAGTTTTAAAACTTTTTTAATAAAAAAGTAATTATATAATTTTTTTTAAAAGCTTAGTAATATTAAAGTACTTAATACAAATAAATAAAGTATATTTACTACTTTTTATATAATATTAAAAAGATTTTTAATTTATTACTTTTTTTATATTAAAATTTTAAAATTATACTTTTTAAATTATTTTATTTGTTTTAGTAATAATTACAAATACATTTATTAATAGTTTTAAAGTAACTATGATATATAGTATTAAGTAATTTAGTATTAGTTACTTTTTTTATAAAAAAATTATAATAACTATAAAAATATTAATATTAATAATTAAATTTAAATACTTTTTTTAATAATACTTATATTTATAATAACTTATTTATTATTAAAATAAGTAAACTATTTCTTAAATTTATTTAACAAAAATAGTTTATAAATACTATATAAAAAGGTTTTATAAAAATAATAAAAAAAATATTTTTACTTTTTAAGTTACTATAGTTTTAAATTTAATTTTTAATATATAAAAGTTAAAAAATTTATACTTTTACATTAAAGTTTTAGTTTTACTATTTATAGTATTTATTTAATTTTTTTTATTATAATTTAATTATAGTAAAGTATTATTAAGTTTTACTTTTTTATTTTATTATTTAATAGTTATTAAAATATTAAAAGCTAAAACTTTTTTTTAAAAAAAAATTTAAATTTAATAATATTTATATATAATAGTGAGAAATTTAAATTTAAAATTTTACAAAATATTACTAAGCTTTTATTAAGTTATTTAAAAAAGAAATTTTTATAAAAATATATAACATACTTATATCTAAATTTTACTTATAAAATATAGTAACTATTTTTTTAAGCTAATTTAATAATTAAACAAAAGCTTATAAATAAGTTTTTAATTTTAAATAAAGTTTTATAATAACTTTAAATTTTAATTTTAAATATTTTATATTTTAATTAATTAAATTATAGTTATATATTTATAATTACTATATTTAGTTTTATATAACCTAGTATTATTTAAAATAGTTTATTATTATTTTACCTATATATATAGGTTATTTTAGAGTTTACTTTAATTTTTTACTTAAATATAATTTCTTAACTTATAATTTTTATATTAATTTATATTAGTTAAACTAGTTTGTTTATTTATATTTTAACTAAATTAGTACTTTTTACAAATATTTTATATTAGAATTTAGTTGTTTATTATAGTATTTGAATATAAAAAATAAATATAATATTTTATTAAAAATACAAAGTTTAAACACATGTAATAATATATTTATTAATTAAATATTATTTATAGTTTTAGTATAAAAAAAGTTATTAATATTATTAATATAATTAGTTTTTTTAAAAAAAAAAATTTATTAACTATAGTAAAGCTTTTTTAATATAATTAAAAAAATTATTTTATTAAAAACTACTTTAAAGTTATACTAAAGTTTTTTACTTTTTAATTAAATAAAAAATTTAGGTATTACATAAACAAATTTTTAGTAAAAAATATTAAATTATTATTACTTTTTACTATTATAGTATTTTTACTTTATTCATACTTTTTTATGTAATTAATTTTAAAGTACTTTACTATATTTTTTACTACTAATGTAATAATACTAAAAATGCTATTACTAATAAAATAAACTATAGTACTTAAAAAACTAAGTATTTATATTATATTAGGTTAATATTTAGTTTTACTAAAATTTTACTAACTTATTTATTAACTTATATTTAAACTTATATTAAGTTACTTTTAAAATTTTATATTATATTTAAATTAGGTTTTTTATAAAAAAAAAATTTAAAATTTTTTTTAACATATATTAAATTTAATTTAATGTATGAGCTAATTTTAATTTAATTATAAAAGTTTTTTAATATAACTTTTATTTTACTACTTTTTTGTAATACTACTTTTTTTTAGTACTACCTTTTTTTTAATACTACTTTTATTTTAATACTATTTTATTTTTAATATAATTTTTTTATAACGTTTTTTATAAGCGAGTGAGTTATATATGTGAGTAAACTATTTTAACTAATTCTTACTACTTTAATAGCTAATAACAACCCATAACTATTAGCTATTATTACTAGAATTAATAGGTAGATAGCTAGCTTTAGTTTTAATCTATATATATTTTCTTATATTATGCTTAGTCTGCCTGCAGCGTCTATAATATCTAAACTATTATAAACTATTAGCTTTATATTTCTTACTAGAACTTAATTTTATTTTTATTTGTGTATTAATATTAGTCTAAGCTAGTATAGCTATACCTTCTATCTATAATAAAGTTTCTAGTTTTTGTATATACTTCTTTTTATGCTTTTTATGCTCTAATATAATCTTATTAGCCTATTATAAAGTAGCTAGCTATAAGCGTATTAGAATATTAGCATATACTATTATTAATACACCCTTTATAAGCTAGTTTAGTGATTCTAGAATTAACATAAATAAGCTATTCTAGTACTGCTTAATATGTCTATATAGATAAATAAACTAACTATCTAATTTAGTAATATTACTAGGTATTTAGGGTTTTTATAGAGTTATCTCTATAAGCAGCTTAAGTGTCTATAGCCTAATATCTAGATTTAATAGAATAATATCTAAGTTAAATAGAATAAGGCCTATATCTCAAAATCCTCTACATATATTACTTTTAGTAATTAAGGCTAGATAGGCTGTTTTAAAGAGTAATAGAAAGTTAAGCTTAGTAATATAAAAAAAATATAATTTCTAACTAGCTTATTAATCTCTTCTTTATAGGCTTACTTAAGAGGTGTAAAGTAGCTTATATCTAAAAACTATAATAAATACAACGTATATAATAGTATATAAAGTGTAAGAATATTCTTTTTCTTATAAAGTAACTGAAATTTAAGAGACTCGTGGCTCTTATAGTTATCTAGAATTAATAAACCATTAACGCCTATAGTTTTATTTTTTAAGTGTATATTAAAATACTCTAGTTACTTAATACCTATCTTATTTATTATCTAGCTATTTTTGTTTATTATGATTACTTAGCCTAGTAGTAGGTTCTTATACCAGTAAGATAAATAATAGACTTTAGTAAAAATAATAAATAATAGAATTAACTAGTCTTAACTATTTACACTTTAAATAATAGTAATTTATTCTCTATTACCTGGCTGTATAGCTTTAGGCTAATTATATTACTTAAAGTTTATAATAACTTTAGTAGTTAATAAGACACCTATCTAAAAGCTTGTCTTATTAAAGTTATACGTATCTTTATTAGTAATACTATACTTTACTTTAAAGTTATATATAAAATTAAATTATAGTTATATAATAACAGGATCCTCACAACGAGCATGCTGATAGTTATATTTCTTATTATATTTTATCTTAATTTCCTTAGTTCTCTTAATAAAGTTATATGGCTATAAGATGTTAACTATTAAATTAGATTACTTAGCTAGTAAATAGTAAGCTATTTCTTTTATATAGATAAGCTTAAGCATAAATCCTTATAAATCTAGATTTAAGATATATACAACAATAGCTCTCTCTTTTAGTTTTGTAAGTTTCTTTAAATTAGGCTTACAATCACATTATATAATAGTCTTATTAATTCATTACTTAAGTGTAGTTTTATTAACTTTATAGGTTATTATTATATATTATATAATTTAAATTTAATTCCGCTAGATAGCTAAGATAGCTAGAGACATTCTACCTTTATTATAGATAAATTTAATTATAATTTATTAAGCTATAGTTATTAATAGTTAATATGTTATAATTTTTAGTTAAGGTAATTTACTTACATATATAGCTCACTCACTTATAAAAAACGTTACTACTTTTTTTTATATTACTTTTTAAACTATTTTTTTATAATTATTATTTTATGTAACTTGTTTATACTATTTATTACTAAGTATAACAAAATTTTCTAATATTTATATAAGTTTTAGTATTTTAATTATTATATTAATTAAACTAATTTTTTTTAAAAAAAACCTAAAAAGTATAAAAACAAATATATACTTTAGTAAATAAAGTAAAATTAAAAATAAATTATTAAGTAAAGTATATATTTTATTAAACTAAAAGTAGAAAAGTAACTATAAAAAGTTTACTTACATAAATTAACAGAAAAAGAATTTTAATTAAAAATATCTTTTATAGAAATTATACTATAATTTTAAATAATAAGTATTAATTAATAATAATAAGTTGTTTATTTTATATATTAAGTTTTATTATAACTTATTTTATTATTTCTATTACTTAAATTCTAGTTTAGTTTTTTACTTATATAATTTATTACTAATTTAGGTTTTTATACTTAGCTAATTATATTTTATAATTATTTATATGTTATTAAAATTTAATTCTATTATATATATATATATTTATTATAAGAATTACATTTTTTTTATTTACATTATTATATTATATACTAAAGTAAATTAAGTATAGTTTTATATTTATTTTAAATTTTTAATTTTTAATTTTATATATAATTAAATGTATTAAAGCAATTTATTGTTAATATATTTAATATTTTAAATATTATATTATAAGTAGTAAACTAGTATTATTTGAGTACAAAAATAAATAGAAATAGTAAGTTAACTATAATTCTTAGAAAACCTAAATAGGCGTATTTTAAAACCCTAAGGTTAGTAGAATTCTTAGAATCTTAATAAGTATCTACAGGGGCTCTATTAGTAGCTGCGGATTGGTCTAAGAGCGCGTTGTTTGCATAGGAGCTTCGAGTGCGCTTGCGTGTGTACGCTTGAGAAGCCATATTGTGGGCGTGCATGATATCGTGACGATAATAGTGAGATGTACTCACAGGTCAAAACTGGCGAAAAAAAAAAAAAAAAAAAAAAAAATTCCAGAATTTGTGGCTAAAATATTTCTGGATTTTCGTTAGCATTATACAGGCTCCAGAGAACCACTGTTGGAACCTCAATGATAGGCAGACTTGATTTCGTGGCAGGGTGTTGAGGAGATTGCCAGTCGGTGACTTCGAGAGAGCATTTTCGGATAAGGCGCTAAGCCTCGTCGAGACACGCCTATTTAAAATCGTAACGTCTAACTGTATATCGGTTCTTAACGCCGTCAAAATATGATTAGCGTTTAACGACATGAGGCTACAATCTCGTAATCCATGAAACTTTCAAAGAATGGGAAAATCAATTTGAATTGGCCCTGTCAAAACTGTGACACGACCAATCCGACAAAACGCTTGGCGGCGGATTGGTTCGAGTAGTGCAAACCAAAGTGGTTTGGTACCCAGCTCGCAGGAATACGGCTTGCGGTTCAAAAGCTATTAAGTCGTGCTTTGTCATCCAATATAACGGGGAGCCTTCATCAGAAGCGGCTATTCGGACATGTGAGGCGTTCGGCAGATCACATCCTGGCAGCTCGCCCGCATAATACTATCGAGATTGCTTAGAGTCCAATCAACACCCGAGATAGAGATATGGCCTCATCGTCTGGATAACTCTTTTAATTCTTTCGGAAGTGTGGGGCCCCTCTTCAGAGCTCGACATCAAAAGTCGCAGCTCGCGCTGCGAGCGATTTTCAGAGTCTAACCATCATGCATTCATTCGTGTTTCTCTTCTTGCTTATTCTTGTCTTCACAAAGGTATCGCAATGCACATTACACCACATTTTTGTTGGTACCGTCAATGGGACATCACTCTACACTTTAGAGTTTAACGATATCGCGAGATCTCTTGAAATGGTTTTCAACAGTTCTGGCGCAGGCGCGCATCCTATACTCGCGATAACCGTAGGTTCTCAAGCAACCTCCTCAAAGAAAGGCTGACAATACGTAGCGTAACAAACTATGGGCTTTTGGAAGTCGCTCATTGGACGGAACTATATCGAGATATGGTATCGTGGATTATTATAATTTTACACTGGTGCTAGAAGGCACAATGGATGTTCCTCAGTCGTGTCAATATCCAAGTTCACTTTGCAACCGGGCTTCACTCATAATATGGCAGGTAACACAACCAGTAACTTTAAAAGTATCCAACTCCTCGCTCAGACCGAACGTCCGGGCTGCATCTTTGGCGCTGCAAGTTCTGGCACATGTAGCACGATCTTTGCCCTTTCACCTAGCGGATTTCAAACCTTACGTAGCGATGCCGTGCACGGCGACATTCGCAGTATAGCCTTCTCTCCAAATCAACGTCACTTGTACGCCCTGGACATTCACACCTCGTTATTGCTCAACTACTACATCTCAGATGCCCCCTCACTTCAGGACCTCCTCGACGTCGACGTCCTCCCGGAGCTCTCAGGGACCATCAAAGTCATTTCACACCCTAAGCTCCATAAATTATATCTCGTTGCACAAAACACGAACGAACTTGTTACTGTTCCAATGCTATACAACGATCGTCGTGATATTGCAGTAAACCTTACACACCACGAAGTCCTTTCCAAGAACGATACTTATATCCATTTCTTCACTTCGTCTATCGCGATATCTTCCTCGGCATCTTACCTTTGGGCCCTCTCTCAGTCATCTAATAACAATAACATCATAACCGTCTACCCTCTAAACACCACAACCGGAGACATTGTCGATGAACCCTTGTGGTTCAATTGGACTCCTCGTGGTGGGAAAGCAGGCGGGAGTTTCCAGACAAGCTTCATCGCCCCTACTCCGTTTGAAAGCGATTTTGTCGCCGTAACGAGTTTTCCTGCAGGATCGGTTGAGATTCTTGGAATTGGAGGGAATAGGATGCATGGTATACAGAGCCTTGGAAGTGTTGATGCAAGTGTCGATGAGGGATGTTGCGGTGAGGCGGCATGGTTTGATTAAGAGATTTTTAGATTTCTTTAGGGCATGGGCACATAAATGAGCATTGCTCCCCAGGCTTTGGTAACATTGTCTTAGTAAAACTCGAGGCTAAATTAGATGCCGTCAATGGAATGTACAGAGATCACTGAAGCATAAGAAGGAGATAATGCCGCGGTTGATTTTCTCGGGGATGAAGTGCGAATTGTTACTGGCCATGGTATTAATTGATGTGCGGCTTACTTCATGGCCAAATCACCTGAGTACATGTATTGCTCGCGAGAGGATCATTGCATGCAATCCGCTTTTAAAGCGGGCATGAGCGCTGGCCTAAAAAAGTACACTTCTCATTCCGCTCATTCAAAGGTATTAACACAGTCAATCGCATTCTAATCATAGCGCCATCTCACAGGCCCAGCTTGGATAGTGGACGAATTACAGTTTCGGTTGAAATTTAGACAGCCTCCTCATATCTCAGAACCCAGGAGCTGTCAATCTGTGCCAGGCAAGCATTCATGATCGCAGGTCGCAATGGTATGTGCTAAAGCTGAGCTTATGTTCACTGCTCTTTCATCATTTTACTAGAGTACTCAATAACTTCTTTCACCTCCTAGCCATGTAGAAGCCTTTTCATACAGAGGCGCCTTTCAAAAGTCTTCGGGCATCCCTCCCGGCAGTATTACGGCTGAGTAACAGGCGCTAAGGTCCCCGAGGCAACGAGCTCTGGGCGCCCTAAGGCTCCAAACCTGGGAGGGCTAGCCCCCAAACGTTAGGCGGTATCTTTTGGTAGGGTGCCCGGAAACTTTTGAAAGGCGCCTCTGTACATAATGGCTCCTTGACTCCTTCAATATATAGATTCTTAGGCTCCGTACTTAATTTACGTTCTATTCGCACATGTTTCTATATAGGGTAACATGGTATATTACGAAAGAGCGCACTCTCCCTGGTTTTTTTCTTTTTTTTTGGGGGGGGGGCGGCTTTTTGAGCTCTCCTCGACAGATATTCACCTCTGGAATGCTCATTAGATCCGGCTCTGTTTCTTGTTGCATCATATGATGCAAGTATCTAGTCAATGCAGCTGTTTCTCTCCAATGGCGATAAACGCTGACCGAGAAGAACTAATAAGATAATACCCCACCCAAAAAAATTTTAATTTTAATTTTAATTTTACGCTAATCAGGACTTTCCTATGCATCCGCATTCAACAAACACCCGCGTTTAAAGGTTGATGGCACATTCAAACTCATTGTCACCGTTAGGGTTATCCACTGGCTGCTCATCTTACTTAACCAATGCATATTTATATGATGTGGATTATTATTAATGGGCAGCAGATTTCCGGAGCCAACGAATTCTGTCATTAAGTTAGCTGATACATCTTATGACGAACAGAAGCAATCGAGTAACGCCAAGAATAGGACCGTAGAAATTGTGCGACGTCTTCAGAACTCCAGTGCTGAGGTCTACAGAGAAGCTCTACGTGATGGAAATCTCAGTGTCATGCTCGATATTGACCTGCTTGCCCTTGGCTGCAAGATCTCCTGCGTCTCCGGGAACGATCTCCTCAGGGCCTAGAAATCCAGTCCGTCTCACTTCGCAGGAGGACTTACATCTGCTTTCAGTACCATCCGGACTCACTGTAGCTAAAGTTCCAGAATATTAGCTCTGAATTTCATAATCTTGGCTCCACCTCATTTAGACGACACTCAGGATGTAAAAATTGGAGTACCGGCGACGGGCTCGGTTCCACGTACGGGCCGAAGTGGTTGTGAGCTGTAGTAGCACAATTGGGAAAAGAATCTAGGGTTTTAGCGGGTATCTATTTGAATTACCCGTAAGATCTGAGGTGACATCAAAGCTGTCGTCATCCAAAAAGCTATATTTGGTATGCGGGTTTCCAAAAAAGATAAGTCCTCGCAAATAGCCCTAATGAAAGTCAAAGAACTCTTTGACCTATCATCACAGACAAATACAATATCCAGCCGAAGATTTTCATTCAGTTTTCTATAATGATTAACAGCTCGAAGCGGGACATGTGCGCGCCGCAGGCTGACTAATTTCACATTACGGATTGTGAACACCAGGTCATTGCGCATGTCTCATCGTCTAGGTCAATGAGCTTTCTAGTTTCTGCGAACTAATTTAGTCCAATCCTTTGCAATTTATGCTCGTCCATCAACATGTTGTGCTCGGACTTTGCGAACTGAATTGTTTGAGTTTGTTGCTCCTGGGAATCTTGGCGGTAAGCACTGTACGTCGTGAATTGTTTCAGGTTCTGAAAATACATCGTATACGCTTACCAGCAATACTCTATGTAACAGATTGAATAGACGACCAGAATCAGGGCTCGTAAACCTTCCTATTCGGGTAACATCTAGTTGTGGGTGACGGGAGAAAGTGGCGATGCTGGTGAAACTTCTATAGAGGCCTGAGCAGTCTTTTTTTGTAGGGCCAAGTATCTAGAAGCAAACATGGTGATGGGGCGAAAAGGTCTTTGAATATAAATTGACGGTCAAGCAGGCGCTTTCTGTATTTCATTGTGAGTGCACACAGGAATCAACTGCTTTCACGATACACTAAGGCCTATCAATCACGTTCAATACCTCTCAACACTTCTTCACCATATCACCGGGCACAATCTGGGCTCATTTCGAATACGGTCAATACTGCGCGCAAGATGCTGTCCTACAAAACCTTTCGCGCTTCGGCTATCACGGCCTTGCTGAAGGGCACTTTAGTATCAGCAGCAGTAGGATATCCGGAGTTCACCGGAGAGACTCGTTGCGACGGCTTAATCAGGCCTACCTGGAGTAATTGCGACACCATCGCCCAGGGACTTCAAGGAACCCTCAGCGCCGGACCAGGATTTCTAGCCGGAACAGTGATTTCACAGGGCAATTGCCAACTTCGATTCGTGGCCTGCGATCCGGAAGCCCAGCAATTTGAGACTGAAGCGTCGACCGTCAGAAGCTTGATGAGTATTGTGAAAGATACTTGTGGAGTTGCGAAAGCTGGCGGTGCATACCGGCAAGGTCAGGCCTGCGTGGTTGTGGAGACTCCGACGAATACGTTTTCTAAAAGGCGAATTGTGAAGAGCTCGGTAGAAAGGGGAGTCGAGGAGAGGGGAGTCGAGGAGAGGGGAGTCGAGGAGAGGAAGAGACAAGAAGAGTCAAGCCAGGAAGAAAAGAGGCAATGCAACCCACCTCCAAATCCTTGTTTTACCTATACCGAATTAACATTCATCGCCAACGTCCGAGGCGATCCCATCAAAGTCTGCGAGAACGTATTACCGGACGGCGCATCATGTACCCAGACTCGGGCACATACTACAACCGAAAATCTTGAAGTCGGGGTGGAGTTTGAGGGAGGCATAGCCGACGTTGTCAAAGTTGGAGCGTCATTTACGCAGGTATCCGGCACTTCCAGCACGGAGACTCTGGCTACTCAGATCACTGTGAAGTGCCCAGGTAGCCAGGGTTATGTAGTTTGGTATCCGCTATTCGAACAATCAACGGGTAGGTGCGGGAAGGGAAGCACTGGCTCTTGTGCTGGAGCCTGCTATCAAGAGACAGAAGAGACGTGCACCATGAAAAGGCCGATCGTTTCAGGACTTGGGCAGCTGACGGGAGAGTATGATGTCCAGTGTATCTAAATGGATTTCAGGATAAGACCGTGGATTGCATTGGGGGTTGTCGGTGTTGGCAGTGGAAGATCAGGCTGTGTCGTAAATCCTTAACGTCGTTCGCGCGATTTCGAGCTCAGATAGGCTTACAGTTCCTTGAATGGCCGCATAAATGAAATCATGTTATATATGTAAGAAGGCCAGCTGTGGGTACTTGAAGACCTCAACAAAGAACTTCGCTCGGGAAGATGTGCGTTTGCTCGGAAATTTGATGATATATGAGTTTTATCTTTGCTTAAAAAACCCGCAAAAAAGGGAAACGATCATAATTCCCTTGCAGCCTACCTATGCAACTTTCATCCTGTCTCCTAGAATACTAAACCTTGAACATCAAGCTAATGAAATCGTCGAGTGGCCATGTTCGACTTGGATTGGGCCATGACAAGCATTCCAGAACGGTGTAGTGCGTGCTCGAGAATACATTTGAATTACCCTAATGGTCGCGAAGACAAATACATCTATCTATTTATCTGGTCATTACATAAAATCATGGCCGTCGTGCACATTCATAACCGCGTGAGCCGAAAGCGTCATCTACCGTAATCCAAGTCAAAACCAGAACGCTAGAACGCAGTCAGCAAACAAACCAAAGACCCTCCCTTTTGTACATTCATTATAAGCCCGTCCTCCTTGTACACCCATTAAAAATACGAATCAACAACATCCCTTCCGGCCCTAATAGCCCACTCTACCGTTTCCATCCCATTAAGTCCACTCGCCCAAAATGTCTTCTTCTTCCCTTGCAACCCATTCAACTTCTCATACCAACAACCCTTCAACTCCTTACTATCAAAATGCGGAAAATAATCCCATTTCCGAAACGCCCTGACATCGCCCTCACAAAGCGGTTCGCTCATCGCCGTCACATTTCGAGGATCCTTGTTGATCCGCGATAGCGTCGTCTCCAAAAGCTCTCGAGCATCCTCTTCGGCCTGGAATTCGCGGTACGGACCCCAGGACCAGGATGTTGCGATTTCGGAATTCGGAGTGAGGCGAAGTGCGGCGACGGGTTCGCCGGCATCGGGTGGCGGGGTGGTTGGGGAACTGCTGGCAGCGATATATGATACCCCGTAGGGAAGGTTCAACTTGACGGCCGAGGAAAAGTAATTGTGGACGCCGACGGCGGAAAAGACTTCATCTTCGCGTTCTGTCAGGTCGATACCGGTGCGCTCGAGATTTTCGAGGGTGGGCGGGAAGGCGAGGATGACTGAGGAGCATTTCTGGGCCTTAGTCCTGGATTTACGGCCGCGTCCTTTGGTGTACTTGAGGATTGGGTGGGAACCTGAGCGGTCGATGCAGTTGATCTCGGTGTTGGTGTGAATGGGGCTTTTGACCGATTTTTTAACCCACTGCAACCATACTTT
Source organism: Zopfia rhizophila CBS 207.26 (assembly GCA_010093925.1). Taxonomy (NCBI): domain Eukaryota; kingdom Fungi; phylum Ascomycota; class Dothideomycetes; family Zopfiaceae; genus Zopfia; species Zopfia rhizophila. The sequence continues at coordinate 262,614 of ML994648.1, forward strand.
GTGGAAATCTTTACACATTTGTGAGGCGTTATACGGGACTGGTTGGAATTGGAATACATACCTGTAAAGTACACATCATGTCGGCCAATAAATGCTGTGAGTATATCTGGCGTTATGTACTGGAGGATGTACAGCTGACGACTTATCAGTATGCGGGATGGGGCAGCCTCGGGAGCGACTTCAACGTACGATCGGAACTTGTCTTATGTCCCCGTAGCCGTAAAGCGCGAGCGGATTCACTAACAAGATGGGAAGTGCAGTAAAGTTGTTCGTGCGAAACCATTCCACGCCAGGAACCGTCAACTCATCCGGCACACCCTTCTGCATCTCAAGTATTAATTCACGATATAACATTCCCGACATTCTCAACGTAGCTTACCTTGTAACTGGGAACACTGATCGGCGCAAACACCTTCTGCCAAATGGAAGCATATCTTGGAATTTCTGCAGCCAAGGCCTGAAGAAACTGAGGTGATAGTGCAGGCACAGCTTCGATTGCGCCGGTCGTCCAGTTGAACCGGAATTGCTGCCTATCACCGGCGAGCGCAAATGGAACCGAGGATACTCCCGAGGCGTTGATGACTTTGACGGTTTCTGGGTACGATGCATTCGAGTAGAAGGCGGCTCCCAGGGGATGGAAAATTCCGCTGTCATGGGCTGTGAGCCGCATGTTGTGGAACGCGGGGGAAAAAAAATATTGCCGAGCCGTCAGGAAAAACAACTGACCTGTCCTCGTAATACGATTGACACTTTCCCCCAACCTCAGGCTGTTTCTCGAATATCACAGTCTTATAGCCCTTGCTTTCAAGTCTCTCCGCTGCAGTCAATCCAGTAGGACCCGCTCCGACAATGCAAACTGGAGCTTTGAATCTTGCTGGCCAAGCCGATGCACGCAGCGAAAAAATCGCTGGCAAAAGGAAGCAAGCGAATGGGTGTCTCATTGCGGAAAATCAAAACGATTGGGAGCGCGAAAGCCAATGCGAGGTACAAGATTCTTATAATTCACTGCCTGGTTCCATCATATCTGCTTCTCGCAATGAATTGTCCAACTTCTGCACTATGCGCTGGCAATGATTCGGGACGGGAGCACTAAGCTCCAGGTATCTCCGCCACCTCAGCGCTCAGCGACATCCAGCCTCCAGCCCAGTGAGCCGACATGGAAGACATAGGGAAACAGGGACAGGGACACGGACGTGCTAGACTTTTAGTTGCGATGGTGACGTCTGCCGGCCTGGGCCTGCATATTGCCTTGAGATACTCCTGGGGTGGACCTTAGGTACCGGCGCAATTTGGAGTCGCTTCGGCAGGAGGACAACACGAAGATGGCTTCGAGCTACGGCAGATATGGATCGCAGCTGCGAAACGGGTGGACAACAGCCGCTTTTGAGAGGAGGCTGCATCGTCATCGTCTCAAATTATTTCGGTGACGTTTGGGCGACAGGCGGTGAACAACTGGCATGCAACGCGATGCATCGGCGGTGCATTACCGAGGCTGCTTGGCCGTCCCAGAGCCACGTCTGAGGTCCCCCAAACCCCCACCCCCACACCCGTGCCTTGCAGTTCAACATTCGTCTCCAGCAACCTGCACGTCTTTAAATATATATCGCATGCTCTCTCGCAAAGTCTGTCGTGAAGTTCAGTATCAGGCAATCGCCCTCGAATTGGATTCACAACGTACCCGACCCCTGAAGCTGTGATTCATTTCCACCACTCGACCCTGGCCCCGTCGCCAAAGCTCAAAGGACATGATGTGGTCCTTGTGCCAGCCTCGAGAGGCTGTCTCCATGGAGACCTGTGAGACTGAACAGCTAGAGCAGCGAAACCGGCAATTTACCCAGGCAGGGAATCACGGTGTTGCGACTCTTGTTCCTGGCGGATGAAGGCCATCCCTGGCACGAACTCCTTGTTAGTGGAGGGTGATGCGAAAGGGGAAATATTCGGCACTGACATCATCGAGCACGGATGGAGAGAAATTTGTAAACAAAGACGTCAATTGACCTCCGGAGAAAAGAGATTACGGACGCGAGTCCTTGAGGTTTAGTCGATATGAAAAAGAAAATGGATGATGAAGTGAGATGCTTGGAATGGCCGCGACCGGAGCGGAAGCCTTCGAATTGCCGACAACGCCTGATGAGGAATGAAAAACAAATACCTATTTACAGGAATGCGCATACAGGTATGCTATTATCGATCAAAGAAGGACCTCCGAACGCTCAGTACATATATGTCTTTTGATGTTCCAAAGGAGTCTCATACCGACTTTTGTCCATGCTGCTCTTGCCACCATCGCTCATGGGGCGTGGGGGTGCCGAAGGTGGGGGTCCCGTCGCAATGCTGGGGTCTTTTGCCGTTAGGCCGCGGGTTTCCAGCTCCACGTCGGGCGGCTGGGGCTTTTGTTTTCGGCTCGTGTTCGATCCGTATTGCTTCGAGCCGTAGCCGCGAGACCCGTTTCGGGCCCGCGATGGGAAAAGAAGAGGCTTCAAGGCAGGAATGCAGCCGCAAATCACACCGACATTCGTTTCGATAGCCGTCCAGATCCAGATCTGAAATCCTTCCCATGTTACATCGTAGGTCTCGTAGAGAACGTAGTGGACCCAGTACGCTCGGAAGCTCCCCGCAACAACGATGACTCCACCGACACCGAAGAGGATCATTAGGCCGATTCGTTGCGATGCTGGAAGGCTGAGGTGGAGAAGAGATGGCATTGGAAGAACATAGATCATGAAGTCGGTGACGACATTGATCACCGTCTGGGCTATGAGCGGAGGGCCTTCGGGGATGCAATCTCGGTGACTGGCAGTGAATTTCCAATAGCTGCTGATGGGACTATCGAAGTTAATACGAGTCGAGGGTGGGTGTGAACGAAGCTTGACTTACAGGCATTGAAGCCACAGCATCACGAGGAAGACTACCATAGCCATGAGGACTATGCCAAACGTTGTCCAGACCAGCTTTCGGAAGACTGTCTTTTCTGGAGCAATTCTGAAGTAGCTGACCAGAATGGACAGCTTTACGGCGCTCGAAGCCAGCACGAAGAGAGTTTGGCCTGCCATTGAAGCCTAGATATGGTCATCAGCCAGATCGAACGACAAGTGCTAGAGGGAGGCGCTCACCTTCCTTCCAGTTTCCATTTGAACAATTTTCAGATCCCAGACGTGGATGTTCCAACCGTATAGTTGAGTTGCTCGTGCTCAGTCAGTTTGCATCTGGATATTGGGGACCAATGGGAAATACCCATAATGACCAAGACGGTTGTGCCGCAAGAGAAGATCTAGTCGAAGTTAGATAAGAATGATTTGCGACGCATGAAGAACTTACCGCAGCAGCAACCATAAGCCAGTCATCCCACCAACTCTTATGCAACCAACCTATCCGAACCCAGAGTCGCAACGCGACGCAAAGTAAAGCGATTGGGAGAATTGTCAGCTCCACGATCATGAGGCCTGGTCCTCGCGTGACTGGATTTTCGTAGTTTGGCCGTGGCCATGATACGATGACCTCCGGAGGTGGAAGTCTCATGCTGGGCTTCGATTGACTCCCGGCCGGTGAGAGGGTTGGAGGTGCATCACGAGGGAAGCGGATCCGGCCCTGGCGGCATTGTTATACCGGCGCGGAGGCAAGTGGTTCTCCTTCAGCTTCCAGGGGAGTGTCTCCACAATGGCAAACGAGTGATGAGAGATATCTGCTTCATTGGAACTTATGCATGGTACTAAATCTGGCCACTGGATAACATGCGGAGAGGTATTTCTCCAGGGGGTCCAGCTACCGACTGAAAATTGTAAGCAGCTAGAACTCACAGTCCGCCAATACAACGACCGTAGTAATTTCGTTGGGACGGGCCAGGAACAGGCACGATGGTGTTGTGGAAGGTCGTTGGACAGCTGCTGCAGCCACGGTTTAACGCGGTCTGGAGGCATTGGCCAATCACAGCACTAGGACCGGGATTGCGTAGAATTGTCGCCCTGGCCGCATTTTCGGATCCTACGAGTCGACATGTGATTTGGGGATTCGAAACGTGATGAATTAAATCCCAATCAAGAGGATTGGGTCGATTGCGTTCCAGAAATATACTGTGATGCAATCATCGTGTGAGTCTGGGGGTGATGAAAATGGTGATAAAAAGCGATGCTGGCGAATGAGGTTTAGTGCAGTTCAGACTCCACCAATGGCGTCGCACGACAAAGATAATCCCAAAGTCAGCGGTTGACTTTTGACATATCAGCTCTCGACATTCATTCAAAATTGTGATGCTCCCGCTCATTGGAATTTTAGTGCCTTGAAATGGTCAAAGAGGGAGGGGTAATGAGGGGCTTATCGGGTGCGAGCCCCATGATTTTGAGACCGAGTTTGGAGTTTGTACTATGTCGATTATTATCACAATCTTCGCTGTCTTCGCACAAACACCTCTCGATGCTATTTAGTCCAACACAAGAACTATGCCGCCTCTGGCTTATTAGATCGCAGATCCCACGGGAAGCTTGGGGGGAGAGGCTGGCTGCGGCACATATTCTTCATTACCATTCAATCTCTGAAACAGCTGCGCTCAGGTCGTCACAAGTGTGCGGCAAAGCAAGAAATGATCAGGAGACATCCAGGTTCATATGTTCGATTGTGCATATCGAAGAATCATCACAGTCGGTAGACACAAGGCCGAGGCCTCAAATCTAGCGTAAGAGAAGGGATGTGCATAGGGGGACGAATCGGAAAACGGCGTCGATGGGAGAAGGGGCAATATGGCTTCATTGCATATCATGCCTACATGTTCCCGTGCTTGGTAATACGAGATGACTCGAGCAGCAATATGCGGAGCTGAAATAATGTATATTATCTCCAACTCTTGTCGGTAAATGTTCCCTGCCGTGACCGCGACTTACTGGCGTGAAAGAATTGAAGAACTGGAGAGAAAAAGGATCATCAAGTCCCGTTCAAATCCAATCCCATTTCCCAAAACTTCGCCCCCTTCATGTAGTTGTCTCCCTCAGCAAATGGTTTCATTAGAATCCGCCCCACATCTAATCCTAGATGCAAGTCCTTCACGTACTAAGCATCACGACCCTTTTAAGGGTTAAGCTCCCGCCTTCGTGTAACTTGCAAGATCTTATTTCCCAGAAGAAGCGAGATCAATGGCTCGCCCCTCAGACTCGTACCGTCGGGGTCTCGCTGATCTGATCGTGTAGTACGGGGATGGTTCCTGTTACCGAGTGCAGGGAAAGGATGTAGTAGCAACCTGATCATGAATTGATTGGCAAAACTACTCTATATAAGCCATAGAGAGTGACTACAGATATAGAAGAATCCGTACAAGCCGTAAGAAAAGGATCGGAGAGAAACCAAAACATGAGTAGAGACAGTAGTCAAACGATATGGCTGTATCACCATTGATGGTGATACCCCAGTGGCTTGCAGCCTATGACAGTCCCAGTCTTTGCAATGTTTAAAATGCGAGTACAAGCGTGGTTAGTACATTCGAAGGGGTCATATGTGCAAGCGGCTGTGTAGTCTCTGCAGGGGTGTTACCACGGGATATGCAATTATACTGAAGCAGAGATGGAGGCATAAGTTAGTTTCTCATGAGAGGTAAATGGGATGTTGTTAATATCACGTGAGTAAGTACTTTGAGCATGAGGGTAGTCTCAGTAATTACCTGAAGAAACTGCGTTTCGGGCAATGATTCTTCTCAAAGTTTTAAGAGAAGTCAAAAGGTGTAATTTGACCAGTGAGTCGAGGACCCTGGTGCAACTTTTCCACCCAAGAAGTAAGTGAAACCTGCACCCTTAACAGAGATCCCACGTGGCTGCTCGACTGCATAGCACATTCACAATTTCTATGCTCTAGTCCGGTCGAACGTGGCTTTCTTTGTTTGATGAGTATCCCTTTTTATTGATGAATCAACGCCGAGTAGCAACAAAGTAACAACCTTTAGCCATTCTCCGAGAATTACGTGTAACCGAGTACAGGGAATCAATGTAGCAACCAATGATCCGTTGAATGAGTGAAAGATTCGATCTATATATACAATAGAGGTGGATAGTATGTAGTAAAGTACGTTGGAGAGTACGCAATCTGCTGACGCCATGAGGGTCATGTGTGACATCTGACGAGAGCGTTACTCGGTGACATTACGAAGCGCGGGAAGGAAATTTCTTGAAGAGCCATGCAATATGCATGTGCTTTGAGGCCATTCAACACTAATGCAAAGGCTTGAATCTGGTTAAGAGATCCTCGAGTCTGGTCCTATGGCGTTCACTGCATTACTCTTCTCCATGCTAGAAAGACACGGTTTCAACGCGTAGCTTGCGCGCCTTGCTGTGTTCAAGTTAGCCTGTATAATTCAGATTTGGAAATAAGGAGTAAATTAGACTGTAGTTTCAGTCGACAAATCTTATGCGCAAACCGTCCAGTATTTGCGGAGACAAAGCATAGTTGCTAGTAGTACTAGTACCGTACTGCCAAGACTCAGTACGTACAGTACAGTACCTGAATCAGTACATACAGTACGGGGCCCCTGTACTGTACTGGGTGTACGGCGTGTACGGCCAATTTAGGTGGGTGCAGAAAAATCGTTGGTGGTAAGGAAGTTCCGGGTCACAACCCAATCAAATTATGTGTAATTCATCACCTCCACCAACAATGCCCACAATGCGAGGCGTTTGGGGCTGCTAGCGATAAGATCTCAGCATTCTTAGGCCCGTGAGGTATTCCTAGAATCTCGCTGCCGTGCCGAGAATGGTGATAGCTGCCTATTCAGGTTAGCGGTTCTTGTACGGTTTGTACGCCGTACGTACGGTGCCGACACTTCGTACTAGTAGTACAGTACGTACAGTACGGCGGGCTTAGCAGTACATACAGTACAGAGGCACGGTACTGTACTGTACGTACTATTAGCAACTCTGGATGCAAGGATGTGGAAAATTAACCAAATCACTCCCACCATAACGTTAGACACATTTAGAACTAAAATTCTATACAGTCCAAGATGGTCTATATGTTAAGCTGTGAGAAAGTGTATCAGGATCGAAATAATTACTATTTTTACATAATTACGTACACGTCTTTGTGTATTTCCAGGAGCCCCTAGAAGCTAGCAGCTAAGTAGAATCTTAAAGAACAAGTAGAGCTATAGTAATGGCGAAGGCTAGTTAGTTAGATCTATATTTTATTTAATTAATCTATAAATCTACTAAGTAGTATAAACTATTCTATAATACGTAAGCTTATTTGTTATGGGCTATAAGCTACTTAAGTATTACCATTAATAGTAATAAAGCTACATTATTTAACTACTATTTGCATTTATATTTTGGTTTATTTTAGATTCTTTTTTTATATCTTGTATAAATTCTTCTATATCCGTAGTTACTCTCTATGAGTTATATAGAGTAGCTTTGCTAATTAATTTATGATTAGGTTACTATAATATTACTTTCCTACACTTAGTAACATTATTTATAGGTAATTTAAAGTTAATAAAGTTAATATTAAGATTTGTAAGCTTATAATAATAAACACTATGCAATAAGACTTATTAAGAAATATACTACTATAAATAGTAAAGTTTTAAGAGGTAATTAACTTCTTTTTTAATAAAAGTATAAGCACTATCATAAGTAGGAATTACAGATGTTAAAGATATTAAAGTAAGAAGATTTTCTTCTATACTCTATATTTTATTAATATATAAGATTAGGCTACTAGTAGAATATTTACGAGTACTTAGACCTTCTAGAGCCTATAATAGAGATAATAAAGAGACTTGAAGAATTCCAAGATCTAAAGAACTACTGTTAAATTAGTGAAGTGTTTATAGCTATTAAGACCATTATAAACAAACTTAAGTAAATAAAGAAAAAGTATAAAGATTATATGCTATAGAAACTGTACTTAGTGTATACTAAGCAAGCGTGGTAGAAGGTAAAGAAATATTTTAAACTTACTAATAAAATGCCTGCTTATAAAGTTATAATCTTCTTAATCCACGCTGTAAAGCTTAATATGTAAATAATAACTTTAGTATATATCTCAGCGGCCGTATGTTAAACGCGTTAATTAGTTATAGAATAAGAATAAGAATAGAATAATTAAGGCTATTCTATCTGCTTTATTACTCACTAAAAGGGTTAAAATCTTAACGCTTAACTAAAAAAGTATGCGAGATATAAATTAGATGCCACGTGAGATATAGAATAAACTTAGCTAGTTCCCTTCTAAGCCACGAGGTCGAAGTTTAGAGGCTGTTCCCCTTACTAATTAGGGTTATAAAGATACCTAGTAGTCTTACTTACGACTCTTTTATATAGCTCTTAATGTCTTCTTAATTCCTTGTATGAGTTCCAAATTAGAGCGAATCTTTAGTCTAGTAGGCGTTCTTGTTACTAATCAACAAGCGAGGATAAAGGAAGACGTAATTAAGATAGCCATACTGTTTACTAACCAGGTAAGAAATGCCTTTATTCAAATTATTTAAGGTAAACTCCGAGGATCTCAAGCAGGCGACTTTAAGAGTGGAAAAAGGTCTTATAAGCCTATAGATACAGTACAGTAGCCTATCTCCCTAATTCAGGGTCGAAATCTGTGTAGGATTAGAGGTATAGATCACCCTAATTTTAAGATAAAATATTTCTAAGATGTAAATAAATTAGTTAAATTCACAAGATTAAATAAAAAAACTTTTTTTAAAAAAAAAAAGAAACAAGCCGTATTCATATATTAACACTGTATTTTCCATAGGATTAGATGCTTCCTCTAATCTCCTTAATAGCAGGTCCTTTTTCTCTTTTTCCGGTCTCTCCGGTTCCCTACGCGATCAGATGCCTCTTGTATCTCACGCGATTATATGCCTCTCGTTTCTTCTACGTAATTAGACATCTAATCGCGTGAGACGCAGCCAGAGTGGAGGAAGCGGGTAGGAAAAAAAATGGAAGGAAAAGGGGGGCATCCTGACCCTGTAGAGTTCCCCATTAGCTAGCTATAATAACATAACAGGCAGAGCTTACAATATGACAGGCTAATACCTACAAAGTTGACACTGTCATTGTCGTCTTTGCTAGCGATATTTATCTTAGAGAAGAGGTCTAGTGCATGTAGAACTTCGCCTTTATTTTCTAATCTATTGCCCAGTCGCTCTCCGTCCATGTCTATGGCTCTCTGTATTACAAAGTAGCGCTCTTATCATCTAGTAGTGCTCTCGCCATCTCTCACACCTGACCCTTATGGCGTTAGCAGATTGCGTACTCTCCTACATACACTCTTACGTACTGTCTATCTCTACTGTCTATTTAAATCGACTTTTCACTCGTTATATAGATTATGGGTTACTACATTGATTCTTTGCACTCAGTTACACTCTGTATTAGTTGTAGATTTCTCTTTCGTTTTTGTTAATAGCACTCTACAGCATCTTTTAGAGTGGTCGGGGCGAGTTAAGATAGCAACTAGGGGTTCTGCGCCATAGTATGGTGGTAGGTAACAGGAAATAGTACACGCAATATATAGACACCCAGGTCGTTGGCGGGATTTGTGAAAAAAGCTAGAGAGCAGCACTATAGTAAACTTAAAAAGACTTATTAGTATTGCAAGAAAGATGATGAGTTTGTACAGGAAGGAAAGTCCTAGATAGGAGTCCTATATAGCACTTAGCGTGTTAAGGCCATCCGTCTGTTGTTCCATGGTTCGTCCTGTCTAGACGTACCTTCTAATGTCACAAGTACAGGGAATCAATGTAGCAGCGACTTCATAGTAAATTAGATGCTATCTAGGTGATACACGTATAATACATAAAAAAGTAACTAGGTAGAGGAGTACCAAGTAGGTTACAAACAAGTAGTGTAGGTAGTAGAGAGTTGGCGTAAACGATAATATATTAGTGTAGGCTACAGCAGTAATCTTAGCAAGCTACATTATATTGAAAGAATCACGACTCCAAATTGCCCACGCGATTAGACGTCTAATTTCGGTAGCAACCTCGAGTCGCATCCTAGAGTACATTTGTGGTATACAGGGACTTGACCCAACAATTAGTCTGCCAAGAATAAAATGGCGTCTAGTATTAAGAGGTGGCGCTGTCTATACATTCTATTACTCATTTTATATCTACCTACTCATACTCGCGCGATCAGGCGTCTAATCACGTGAGACAGAGGATAAACTAAGTGTGGACTATCCATATATAATATGTTGAATTTACACTATTTAATTTCCCTTACACGGTTAGACGTCTAATCGCGTAAAAGTATAGAGTACCAAATCCCCTTAATAGAAGGCCTCTATCCTTAATATTAGATGATAAATCCTCCTATATTATGGGGATAGGCTGCCGTAGTATATTAGCTTGCTTGACAGCTCGGTCTTCATTAAGAGCCGGGATTAAAATAAGGTCGAAAAAAGACTGGAAGAGCTTAACAATCAGAGAAGCGAGCGCGTGGTAAATAGCTTTAATAAGATTCTGTAGTTATTGTGTGTAGAAGTTAATAGAATTAACGGTGCATCTTCTAAACAAAGTTCGTCAAGGTTTCTTACGTGACTGATCTTTACAGCTCCTGTACTTGGTATAGAGAGTCAAAATAAGAATTTTGGCCAACCAAATAACACTGTCTTGGCGCCAAGTTTATTACTTAATAATGCCTATAGATATCTATAGAGATATCCAGACAGATACCTGTCTGTCAACGTAAGGGGGTTGCAATCCGTGATCTCCAAGCCAACTTCTTCGAGGCCCAATTTTCTCAAAGCGCAGAATGCCAACAATGCGAGAAGATCCGCACTAGCATCAATTTGATTACTCCGAAAACAGTCGAGAGGGTGAAGGTAAGCTGGCAAGATGCTGGCTCGGGCCATCCATGAAGAGCCGCGGTAGATGAGCATTAATATCCTCGAACAGTAAGATAGCGGCCTCCAGATTAGGCCCTGGCAACCTTGCCCCTTATACCAATCCATGCGTGATATTAAAAGTTCTTCCACGGAAATCTCACCATGAAGATACGCAGTCCTGTCCAGTACATTCAGTTGTCTCGGTAGTGGACCTTCAACGTTCATAAAGCCGATCGCATATCCACCATTTGGAAGAAGTCACGCAGTTCGCCATTAGGCAAAATAGAAACGTTACGAAAACAATCCCGCTGACGATCTCATATCGATATCTTCGTACTAGAACTCCAAGTAGAAGTTGTCGGAGAAATTCCCAGATAGACATCGAGGCTTAGATGGTGTATTAATTTCATAAGTTCTCTGAGGAATACTGGCTGATATTATGTTTCCCATCCATCTAGAAAACGCCTGTGAAGTATGACTTCTCATCCTGAGGGCGCTGGAAGTAACGAATCAGGGTCTGGATGACGGAATTCAATGCTTCGACGGAATCAGCAGAAGAGTTCTTGTTAACATTGGCGGTTGTGGCTATGCCTACTCGGCCGAGCAGATAGTTTGAGGTGCGCTGAGATGATACCACATCCCATACTCCTACTTGAAGTGGATCTAGGACAGTGATGTCCTATTTGGTCAGAATACTAGTTATCAAGAACAGCAGAGAAATTGTGCCAAGAACAATGCCGGAGAGCAAGAACCCAACAATTACTTTTGAACGCCAACAAGCATTCAGGGCCCAAGTTCACCAACTCAGGGAAAACACACCTATTTCCACCAACTATGGTCCATATCATTCCACGTATTAGCCGTCACCCTTAGATACTCCGCCATAATAACGTTACAGTGTGAAGGATTCGATGTGAGCGGATTTCATGAAGCCAATTACCGGGACTAAATATCTGTAAGAGCCATCCTCAAAAAATATCGTCTGTCCGCTGTGTCATCACGTGATGCCCACGTTACTCAGCCCTTTCAATCCAGCATCGCGGGAGTCATCCACTTTGCCGCATACGAAGCCGTCGCAGAAAGTATCGAACAGCCTTTGAAGTACTACGCGACCAATGTCGGCTGCATGGTCGACTTCTGTTTCTCCTCCCTGACTTCGGCATCAAGACCTTCGTTTTCTCTTCCTAGGCAACCGTCTACGGTGAGCATGCGAATCGGGGCGGCTGCTTGCGAGAAGAGCTCTGCACCCACGAATACACGCTGGATCGATATCGATGGGAATGAGCAGACCACGTACGCTGGGTGCGCCAGCGTGACCAATGAAGCCATTATTTCCGATCTTACTGCCTTGGATTTAGGGTGGACAATCATCGCGCTTGTTCAATCCTGTCGGATGCGATTCATCTGTTATGCTCGGCGAAGACCCGCGGGGAGCAGCAAATAACTTGATGCCGGCCGTCGTGAACGCGATAGCGGGTCGGATCTCAGATTTGAAAGAGTTTTGGCATGGATTGGGAGACGGCTAGTGGGACGGCTGTGATGGATTTCATTCGTGTAAGTGATCTTGCGAGAGGACGTGTTGCGGCATTTGGGGAGCGCCGGGGTGGATTTGAGACGTTTATTTGTCACCGGGAGCTGTGGCTGCTCAGCCTCAGTAGCTTACGATTGCAGTCATCAGCACCTCCACCCAATTCGTAACAATCTACGTAAGCTCTTCTATGTATATAAGCCCTAGATAGTGCATCAATAGATCAGAAGGTTGACCATGACTTTCACTCCAGTGCGCTCGGTTACATTATTCCTGGGAGTGGGGTTGGGCACTCCGCCAAGAGGTTGTGGATGCCATGGAGTTGGCGTCGGGGAAAGCGATTGCGACTCAGGATGTCGGGCGAAGGAGTGGGGATATCGCCACGTGCATTGCTGGGCCGATGTAGGCGTTTAGCAAGCAGGAATGGAGGACAGAAGAAGTCGTTGGTGGAGAAGTGTGAATGACTTTTGTTGTTGGTTGGATATTCGAAAAGGGGATTGTTAGCGAACGAGGGGTATACCGAACTAGGTAAGGCGAATGTATTTTTGGAACGGCACAAGGAACAAGTGGAACAAAAGTTTTCATGCAAGGAATGTGGGAATGAATTCAATAAATCCACAGTCTTATGCAATTTTAACTAGACTAAAAGCTTTCATGCCACTATCCCATTATAGATATAAGGCCACGGCTCGCTCGATCTAGCATTACATTAGTCTATTCCCGATGTTCCTGAATTTCTCCACATCGTTTTAGTGCCCGTTGTACCCCGAACATTTATTCTAAACGATCAAATAAACATACGTGTGGTCAATAGAAAGTACGATCCCAGGGAGGTAGAATTGTAGGAGCCATGTATCACCCTTCTACACTTTTTCTTTACATTTTTATATCTTCTGGTGTCGCTGAATCATTGGCATTCGAACATGTTCACTCTCCCGAACCGTTCCACAGGCACGTGGGGGCTGAAACAAAGAAACATCTGATCCTGCATCCTTCATCCTTCGCGAATCCCAAACATCAGATCTCGTACCGCGTGATTCCTGGTTCGTGGATCTCGGAGCGGCCAGCACCTAGTTCGTAGGAATGGGGTCTGAAATTTCAGGTAGGACCGATCGCCCTGTCGAACAAAATTTTAGTTCTTCTGACAATGATTTAAAGTGAGCTCGAATCCGCTCACTATGTTGCTCTACATCAACCGTCAAACATTATTCGTCGACAACTTACGAGTATCAAGATGGTTGCTAAATCCGCTGTGCTCCTTCCACTATATATCTATCCGGAGGCGGGGAAGTGGGATACGTTGCATTCGACGTATGTTTCTCGGACCTATACTCCAATCTTAATTTCTAACTCCCCTACTATTGCAGCGTCGCCGCAAACCCCACTCTCCACTTCACCATCATCGTCAACCCAAATAGCGGCCCCGGCTATGCCCCATGGTGGCCAAACTCAGATTACCTACGGGAACTCCCGAAGCTGAACGCCGCACCCAACGTCCGCACAGTCGGATACGTGCGTACGGGCAGGGCCCAGAGAGATATCGCGGAGGTCCGTCAAGACATTGCCGCGTATGCAGGACGATCATCCGAGCCCGGTCTTGGAGTGGAAGGCGTTTTCTTCGATGAGACCCCCAATCTCTACTCCGAGGAGGTAAAGACGTACTTGGATCAGATTACTCAGGATGTGAAGGATTCGACGGGGATACTGGGTGATAGGACGGTATTAGACTACAAGCCTTATATTTGCGGTCCGTTTATACTGATGTTGGCTTGTATTGATAGGTCATCCACAACCCAGGTACCTCCGTGAACAAGGAACTCGCAAACCCAGGGCCCGATATTACGACGGTGGTGGAACAGGACTATACGACATACAATACGAAGGAGTACCAGGATTGGTTGGCTACGAACCCGTATAACCGCTCGCGATCTAGCTACATGGTGTATGCAACGCCGGGGGATCAGGTGCAGCTGTTTACCCTGAGTATTCGTGAACGCGCAGAGTATCTTTTCGTTACTGATTTGGTGACGGAGTTCTATCATTCGTTTGGGCCGAGCTGGAGTGATTTCATTGCGGCTATGAATTTGCCTTGAAGTTGATGGATACGACAGAAACAGGCTTCGATGTGGCGTGTTACCTTATTTTTATTTGGACCTCATGGGCTATTTATCTCATACATTGTCCTTCATACTCGTTCGAGTCCATTAATTAAATCCTCGATTCCTATCGGAGACTATGACAAGCATCACTCTCCTAGGAAACTGGTTCAGGAAGGTTGATGCCATGGGCAATGGAAACGTCGTTCGGGATCTTACATGATTCGCATCCCACAAGCGGCCGTATATCTCACAGCAGCCTATATGACGGTACATGTAGCCCTCTGCACTATCGCAATTTTATCGTCTCATTCTCTTTTCATCCTCGTGATCCTCACTACCATCCTCCGCCTATCCCTCGCTGTCCATTTCTTCCTTCCCGCGCTTCTCCACAATGGTCTCTTTCTTCTTCCTCTCCCTCTCTTCCTGCACATCTTCTTCACCACCCCTCCCTCTGAACTCTTTGCAAATATTGAACGCCGTATGGCATTATCCGATATTCTGCAGCCTGTAATGGAGCGAGCGGGCTGCACATCGGAATGGTTAGTAGTCTCACCCGCGTAATTGCCTTACCTAGCGGTAGGTAGTCCGCCTTTTGTACACAATGTAGTTCGATCAATCACTTCCGTAATAATCAACCACCTGAAAGCGCCCGCAACTCTTGAATTGACACACAACTTGAAGCCTTCATGGATTTACTTCCCAGAGATTGATCTACCATAGATCTAATGCCTCTTTTTAAATGATTGGTAGCTGCTCTCACAGCAATTACGTATTTACAAGCGCTTCACGTCTCTAGATTCTCAACACATCGAGTGAGTTTATCTTCAGCCAAGCGATAAGGACTCTATCAGAGTCAGAATCATGTCGAAACCTCATGGATGCTTTTTCCTATGCTCAAAGAGGTATTTATTTGAGCGCTAGGCTAGGATGGTTCAGACTCCTACATCGCGACAAGCAGTAGTGGGAGACACGTCAGCAAGGCAACGACGACGCCGATATCCATCTCGGAAAAGTTTTGTCTCGTTTAAAAGCGAAAAGGAAAATATGCCGATCGGCCGCGGTCAGTTTACGAAATAGTCAAGACATTCAGTGAAAGCTCACCCTCCGGCCTCATATTCTGAGCATTGTCAGCCCAGCACATGATGGTGCTGCAGTTGCGTTGAGCAATGCCTGCTTCCACCTTTCCCAAAATCCAGATATATGGGTTAGATTTCGCGCTGAAGCCTTTGCCTACGAAAGGTGAGTCACTGGCCCTGGGTCTGCTTAATCGTGACAAATATGTCGCCTAGATTCTTCGTAAAATAAAAATATTAAACTCTGCTATGCACAGATTCACTGACTCCTGGATACTAGCACATCGGTTGACACTAATTGCAACAATGAACCATCGCCAGAGTGTATAATCAATCATCTTGCCTTTCGGTGGAGACAAGAATGGAAAAGTGTTGCTTTATGTGCAAGTAGGCAATATTGTGGAAATCGATTAGTGCGTAATATTCAGGGACGAAGAGTACCGGGGGCCAGACGCTGACTAATTCAAGCTAGCACAGTTGCTATCAATTCAATCAATTTTTGAGGTGATTGATCAAAAACGGAGTCGTCAATTGGATTGATTGGATTGATTGGCTAATAGAGCGCATATTGATTGAAAATTGATTAAATTGAAAGTGAATTACTCCGGCACGTGACCAGATGCCTTAATCTTCGAAAATCCACTCGAAAAGATCGCATACTGAGCTTATTGTCCTTAGGGAGCTCTCGGAGATGGAGTATAGCTCTGGAGGGCGTTTGAGTTCTGCTTTCAGCCAACATTTTATACACTAGATTGCTGAGAGCACCTGCGGAGAGAGCTTTGCCCGCCAAGGCTCCAAAAAGTTGCTAACTTTAGAGAACTGCCTCTCGCAGTCGCAGCTTGAAGCAGGGATGGATAGGACGTTGAAAGCGAGCTGGGTGAGCTTCGGGTACTTATGGCGATAGGCAATCTAGTAGGAGATAGGATCAATTGAAAGTGAATGGTTCTGGGATAGATTTCGCTCTTTTTTTTTTCCAGCGTGTAAACTCGTCGCTCTGCTCCTCCATAGGATCAACTGGAGGGGGGATTGGCGTACTAACCAATCTGCTCCTAGGATTTGAAGTAATCTTGGCCCTCTTCTAGATGGGTGGAGAATGCTTGCTTAGATCGCCTTTGTACTCATTCTAAAGCTTCTGGAATTGAGCATCTGCCCTTTTGAGCACCCTATCTGCTTCTTCCAAAAGCTATCGCAATAGTACTGGTAATAGGGGTAGAATATAGTTGTCGTGACCTACACAGGCGAATCGTCGAGTTTCTTGTAATATTTCCGAAGCTTCTTCCACCTTGCTCGAACGTTGATTACCAGGTGATCTTCTAGGGCATTTGCCTTATTAAAATCGATGGAGGTGTACTTTCAAATAGATTTTTGTACGCATTTAGCATGGCTTTAAAAGTAGGGATAATCTTATGGATTGCACTAAACTGGCTAGAAGCTCCCCTACCTTCGAGCCTTGAAATGGCTCCTTTAGAAAGCTTGAGCACCTAAATGGACTAGGTAATAACTACTTAATTGTAAAAAGTAAAGCCGTTAGGTTTTATTTAAAAAAGTGCCTTTTATAGCTTAAATTCTTTTATACTTTTATAAACTCTTTTTATATAAATTTTTTAATGTAATACTATATATAAGTATTAAAAACTTATTATATTTTAGTAGTATTATGAAAAGAGTTATACTTAGTTTAATAATATTCTAAAAATTCTATATAAAATTATATAACTAAAGTATATAAATAAAATAAAATATATTAACAACTACTTTAAAAACTTTTTCTTTTAATTTTTTTTTTATTTTTTTTTTTTTAATTTAGTTTATAAATTTTTGTTTTAAAATCAATAAATTTTAGTTTTAAAGATAATTGTTTAGCTTATAATATGTAAATTTAAAATTTAATTTAAAAAAAGTATTTTAAATATATAAAAATTACTAAAATATAAATAAAATAATTACATAATAATTTAAACTATTATATTATATTATTTTACTAAATTTACTATTTATTACTTTACTCTAAAAAATAGTAATAAATTAAAACATTACTTAATAAAATATAATAGTTTTAAGTACTTTAATATTATATAAAACATGCTAAAATAAGTTAAAATATATAGTAAATATTTAATTTTTTTATTTTATTACTTTTAAGTTTATAAATTAAACTAAATAATATATAAAAATATTACTATTTTTAAAGTTAAATAATAAAAATTTATAATAGTATTAAAAAATAGTTATTAATACTAATTATAAATAATATTAAAAAAATTTTAATAACTATAATAATTATTATTATTACTATTTATAGTTTTAAGTACTAGTTTAGATTTACGTAAATAGTTAAAATAATTTCGAAAAAAATTAAAATACTTATAATATATACTAATATTAAAAATGTTTAAGTATTAAAAATTACTATATAATAATAAAACATTATAAAATTATAAAACTATTTAGTAAAAATAAAAGTTATATTAAAAAAACTATAAAAAGGCTAAAAAGGTTTTTATTAAATAAAAAATACTATTTTTTACTAAAAATATTTTAAAAAATAAATTTTTAAAATTGATAACTTTTATAATATTTTTATTTATTAATTTAAACATATTTTCTATTAAAAAATATATATAAAAATTTAAAAATACTTAATATAATAAAGGCTTTTAATTTAAAGTATATTATTACTAGAAAATAACTTTTAGTATTAAAGTATTCTTATTAACTTAAAATAAATTTAATTTATATATAATGTTTTTATACTATAATAATTAATAATAAAAATGTTTTGGTATCTATAAAAACTTTTTAATTTTAGTTAAATATATAAAATTTATAATTTTAATATTTTAATTTAATAAAATTTAGTTCAATTTTTTTATACTTATTTAATATAATTTTTTTATACTTTTATTAAATATAAAGTGTTTAAGTTTTTTAATTTAAATTAATTATATATAATGTAAGAGTATTTATATATAAATATACTTTAACTAATTTAAACTCATAAAAACTATTTTTAAAGTTTAAAAAATAAATTAAAATACTATTTACTAATAATTAATATATAAAAGTTAAATAATATAAGTTTTTCTAATTTAATTAATTTTAAAAAATTAAGTTTTTAAATTTATTTTAATGTCATGTTATAAAAAATAAACAAATATTATATAAAAAAAATTATACTAATAATAAATTAAAATCTTTATAATAAAAAAGGTAAAAGAAAAAATTAAATACTTAAATATACAAGTACTACTTATAATAATTAATAAAAAAGTATTTATTTATATTAAATATAAGTACTAAATTATATATAAATTAAGCTCCTCTTAATTATTAAAATTTTATAATTTAATAGCTTTTTTTTATAATTATTTATATATATATAATATAAGTAGCTATATATAGAATATATAATTAGAATTTTTAAAAAATACTCTAAATATATTAATTTTATATAAAAATTTACTATGTTTATTTTATTAAAAAAAAGCTTTTTATTTATTAATACTTAACTAGTTACAAGTAAAAAAAATACTTATATTAATATAATAATAATTTAGCTTGTATACTTTTAAAAATAGTTGTAATAAAAAAATTATAATTAACAGTTATATACAAAAGGTTTTTAATTACTAAATATACTAAAAAAATTTATAGTATAAGTAAGTTATAATATTAAATAAAAAAATAAGTTTAAATTAAATAAATAAAAGCGTTTTTATACATAAATATAAACTTTATATACGTATGTAATATATTATAAAATTAATAGTTAATATTATAATAATATTATTTTCTTAAATTTAAACTATTATAAAAAAACAAGTATTAAGGTATAAAATATAATAAATAAACTAAATAAAAAATATTTTGTTATAAGTTTAATTTTTATTTTTATTTAAACTTTATTTTATAATTAGTATTATATAAAACGATTTTACTTTATTATATTTATTAGTTCATATAACAAGCTAAAACTTAAATTAGTTAATTAAAATAGTTATTTTATTCTTAACTTTATAAAAATTAAAAAGACTTTTTAGTATTATAAAAACAATTTTAGTAATACATAATATATTAATAAATACTAATAACTATTTAGTATATATATTAATACGTTAAGCAACAAACTTACAAAATATAAAATATAATAATAAATAAATAAACTATAAATTATACTAATTACTTATTTTATAATCTTTAAAAGTTTTAGCTATTAAAGTAATAATAAGTTAAGTAGAAATTACATTAAACAATTACTCTATTATATATAATAAAAAACTCTATTTTTAGTAAATAAAATTAATAATAGTACTTATTTTTTAGAAAATTATAAATATATTATAAATAATATTTAAAAAACTAACTATATTAAAACTTTAATTTTTTTTACTAACCTATTTTTATAAACTTTAATAATAATATTATAGTTAGTAATTAAATTATTTAAGTTTTTTAAATTCTTTATAGTTTATAATATAATTTTTTTATTTTTTATTTAAATAATAAATTAATGTTAAATTACCATTTAATAATTACTATATAAATAGTAAAAATAAAAAAAAATCTGTTTTTATTAATATATAAAAAATAAATAGTATAAACTAGTTTTTATAATTTTTTAACTAAAAAAATAATATAATTTTTAATATTACATAAGTATTTAAAAACGTTTAGTTTAAAAACTAGTACTAAAAGTAAAAGTTTTTAAATAAAATATAAAGTATAAAAAAAATATTAGTAAAATAATACTATATTAACTTTAATAAAAAAGTAATTAATTAATTAAATATATAAAAAAAAGTATTTTTATTTAAAAATTAAATAAAAAGCTTTAAAAATATATTACAACTTATTTAATAATACTAGGTTTTAAGAAACAAACTTAAAAAGTAATTTATTTAAGTAAAAGGTTAATATACATTATGTTATATAATTAGAAAACTATTATAACTATTTATATAAAACTATTTATACTAATACTTGTACTAAGAAATCGGAAAGTATTACTTATATATAAAAAATTAATAAAACTATAAAATAATTAATTTAAAGTTCTTTAAATAAGTTAAAAAGTATTTAATAGTATTATAATTTTTAATTTACTATTTAATTTTACGATATTTTAACAAATTTTTTTAGTTTAATTTTTTTAATTAAATAAAGAAAAATGTTTTTAAAAAAAATAAAAAGTAATATTTTAAATAGTATTTATACTATATTAATAAAAAAATACTATTAAAATATATTATTTTAATATATTAAGTTTGTTTTTATAAAAATACATATTTAAATATATATTTTATTTTATTTATTATTTAAGCTGTTTTTACTAAATTTATATATTACTTATATAAAATTATATATTTATTTTTAGTCTTGTTTTTAAGTTTTTATATATATAAGTATTTTAATTACTATTTACATTTTACTTAAAACTATATAGTTACTAAAAAAATATTTATTTATTTTTTTATTAAAAAATTAATAAAATATAAAACTAAATATTACTTTACGTTAAAATTTAAAATTAGGTTCTTTTATTATAACTGCAAATTATATTAAAAAATTTTTTTTTAATAATTTTAAAGTATAAAGTTATATACAAATTATGTAAATAAATATATATAATATATAATATAATAATTAGTTTATAAATTAAATAAAAAAAATATATACTATAAATTAAAATAACTTAAATATATATATTATTATTATTATTATTATTATTATTATTATTATTATTATTATTATTATTATACTATAGTAGTACTATTATAATATTATTTATATATTTTTATTTATACTTTAGTAGTTTATTAATAAAATTTTAATAAAATATTAATAGTAATTATTAAGTTTTTAACCATTTTTATATAAAAGTATATAAATTGTTTTTGTAATATTTAATTTTTAATAATTAATATAATTATTGAAATGATATAAAAAGCAAATATAAAATATATAAAAATAAATTATTTATATTTAAATACTATAATATATATAAAAGTTAAAAGGTAAATATTAATAAAAAAATAAAAAAATTAAATAGTCCTTATTTATTATTGTAAGTAAAAGTTTTTAGTTAAATAAATAAAATAATATTATAGTTATTATAAAAGACTGTAAATAATAATATTTAAACTTATAACAAAATTAAATTAGTTTACTACATATAAGACTAGAGTAGTTATAAAAAAATTACTAAAGAAAATTATTTATATAAAGTAAATAAATAATATAAAAACTAATAACTAATATAAACTAATTACTTAACTAGCTAACTATATATGTAGTATAGTACGGGTAATAGTATACTATTATAATAGTAAAAAAATATTTTATATTAATTAAAAATATAGTTTATAACAAATATATTAATTTATAACTATATAATTTATTAAAGTATAGTTATTTTACCATATACTTTTTTAAATAGTTTTAGTATTTTATACTTTACTTATTTTATAAATAATATAACTACTTTTTATAATAATTAGTAGCTAAAAGTACTTAATTTTATTAATTACTTTAATTAACTTTTTATTAAATTTTTAGTTTTATAAAATTTATTAGTAGTTTTATTTAGCTAATTTAACTACTTATAATTAAATTATTTAAATTTAATAACTTTATTAACTTTTTATTAAAATAACTTTATTAAAAAGTTTTATAAGTATTTTAAGTAAAGTTACTTAGTTTAAATTACGTAGTTTTAAAAGTAAGTTACTAGTTTTTAGTAAAATTACTAGTAGTAAAAGTCTTAACTTAATAGAAAACTTTAATTTTTTTAAATTTAAATTTATTTTTACTTTTACTTTTACTTTTACTAGTATTAGTACTAGTATTTATACTAGTATACTTAATTACTTTTATTAAATAATATTCTTTTAATTGTATTAAATAATTTCTTTTTTACTTATTAAATAACTGTATTAAAAAAATAACTATAAAAAATATTAGTTACTTTAGTAGTTAAATTAATTAAAAAGTAGTATATAGTAAAAAAAAAAAAGTAGATATAAATATTATACTATTTAATTAGAAATTAAGTTAAATTGTTAGTAAAAAAACTGTATATAAAAATATATTTATAGTATACTTACATAAAAAAGCTTTTACTTAGTTTAATGGTTTTTTAATTAGTAAAACTAACTATACAATAGTAGTATTAACTTTTAAATATAAAAACTTAACAAATAATTTAGTTTTAAGTATTAAATAGTTTTAAACAAGTTTTTAAGTATATACTATTTAGTTTTTAATTCTAAAAACTAAGTAAAATTAGTTAAATACTTTAATAAAATTAAAAAATATTGTAAAGCTTTTAACTACTATAGCTTTTAGTAGTAAAACTATATGTAAAAAAGCATATATATAAATATTTAAACCTAGTTTATTAATTACTAAAAGCTATTTATTAAAAACTTTAAAAACTAATTTAATATTTATTAATAACTTATTTAGTTATGTTTTGAGTTTAAAAAACCTTTTTAAGTACAATCTTTTATCTACTTTTTTAAAGATTCTTAATTTTTATAGTAGTTAAATAGCTAATAAAAACTTTTAACTTATTTATTCTTATAACTAAAAACTTAAAAAAATACTAATACTACTTACATAACTAATTTAGTTTTTATAAAAAATGAGAATTCTTAATTTTATATAGTTTTTACTTACTAAGTAGGTACAAACGTTTTAAGTAATTATAAGTATTTTAGTTATTTAAAAAAATTTAGTAAAATAAAAAAGTATAAACTTTATATATATATAATATATAATAATTAATTAATAACTATGTAACTACTTTTGCAAAGTATTTTTATTATAATTATACTTTTATTATGTATAGGTAATAAGAACATAGTATAGTACTTTTTATTATTTTAAAGAATATATAATAAATATAGTAATTTATAACTATATAACTTATTAAAGTGTAGTTATTTTACTTTACATTTTTTAAATAATTTTAGTACTTTATATTTTACTTTTTTGTTAAAGAATAAACTACTTTTTATAACATAGTTTAGTTGGGTTAAAAAAAATGGGTAAACTCTATTTATTAAATGTTTATTAATTAGCTAAAAACTAACTTAATTAATTAATAATTTTATTATGTTTACCTACATTAATTAAATAGTAAAGTAATGTAATTACTTACTTTAATTTATAATATATAATAACTTATTTTTACTTAAACTTTATAATAACTTTAGTGTTTAAAATTTGTTATTAAATAAGTATATAAAAAAAGTTATTACTAAGCGTAGCAAAGCTTCTATTATTTAAATAGATTTACTTTTTTTTTATAAATAGTATAATAACTTTAAAAATACTACTACTAATAAAATAAACTATAGTACTTAAAAACCTAAGTAGTTATACTATATTAAGCTAATATTTAGTTTTATTAAAGTCTTTACTAATTTATTTACTAACTTATATTTAAGTTTATACTAAGCTGCTTTT
The DNA here is from genome assembly GCA_010093925.1 of Zopfia rhizophila CBS 207.26. Classification (NCBI taxonomy): domain Eukaryota; kingdom Fungi; phylum Ascomycota; class Dothideomycetes; family Zopfiaceae; genus Zopfia; species Zopfia rhizophila. Next base: position 286,589 of record ML994648.1, read on the forward strand.
AAAGTTTTATACTAAGCTACTTTATAGCTTTATTTTAAGCTACTTTTAGAGCTTTATATTAAATTCAAATTATACTTTTTATAAAAAAAAGATTTTAAAAAGTTTAAAAAGGTTTCTCTTAATATATATTAAATTTAATTTAAATTGTGTTTTCTATAAAAAAAAGAAGAGTTTAAAAAAGTCTTCTTTTTAAAAGCTAAATTTAATTTCATATAAAAGCTAATTTAAACTTAAAGTAAAAGCTAATTTAAATTTAATAATTACTTTTTTAATATAACTTTTATTACTTTATTTTTCTTTTAATATTACTTTTTTTTAATACTAGTTTTTTTTTAATACTATTTTTCTTTTTATATTTTTTTTTCTTTTAATATTACTTTTTTTTAATACTACTTTTTTTTTAATAATACTTTTTTTTAATACTCCTTTTTTTTAATACTACTCTTTTTCTAATACTATATTTTTTACGCTTTTTTTAATACTACTTCTTTTTTTATACTATTTTTCTTTTTATGCTACTTTTTTTTTATACTACTTTTCTTTTTACATAATTTTTTTTATAACTATTTTTTTTATATAGCTTTTTTTATACTACTTATTACTAAGTATATTAATTTTTTTTAAATATTTATATTAGCTTTAGTATTTTATAAAATTTAAAAAAGCTTAATAATAAAAGTAGTTATAATAAAGTAATAAAATAAATATTAATATGTATTTATAATATAAAAGTATATTAATTTATAATAATATTATAACTAAATAAAACTTAAATTTATAATTAAATATAAAAGGTATTAAAACTTTATGAAAATTTATTAAAAAATAAGTAAAAAAAAAATACCTTTAATTTTTAGTAATTAACAACTTTTAAATAACTTTATAAAATTAATTATATAGTTACTAAAAAATTTTAATATATTTTTAATTTATATACAAAAATATAAAATAGTTAAAAGTTATTAAAAAACTAGAAATAGTTAAAAATACTATATAAATTATTTAAATTAGAAATTATTAAATAATAGTAGTTTAAAAATTTTTTTTGGAAAATTTAATTAAAAATAAAAAACAGTAAAGTATAAAAAAAATTGAAAAATAAAAGTATTAATAAAATTAGAATTAAAACTAAATAGTAAATAGTATTTAGATAATAAATAATAACTAATTAGTATTACTAGTATAGTAAAGTAAAGTAAGTAAATTATATTATTTTAATAGTTTTACTTAATATAAGTAAATAAAATAAAATAGTTAATTAATTATTAAAAATAGTTAAATAAATAAATAAATAAATTCTATAAATTATTATCTAAATAAAGTTTACTTACTTTTTTTAAAATACATTTTTAAACTAATTAAATTTTATTTTTAATTAATGTAACAAATTTGTTTACTATACTAATAGTATTAATATAAATTAAAGTTAATTTACTATTAATTTATTAAAATTTATAATTAAGTAATTTTATACTATTTTTTTAAATATTTATTTAGTTTTTTAAAATTATAAAAACTTAAAACTAGTATGTTTTATAGTAAACGTATATTTTATACTTTTATTATAATTAGCTTTTTTAACTAGTTTTTAACTTTACTTTTACTTAAAACTAGTTTAATTAATTACTAATTTAAAATTAAAAAGTACTTAAAAAAAGCTTTAAACTTAATTACTACACTTAAAATAAAATTCTTAAATAAAGTAGAATTTGTAGATAGTAATATAAAACTCTTATTAAAATATTATAATAAAAGCTTATCGTAACTAATATATATTATTTAACTAGTACTACTTTTATAAAATAAACTTTTTAATTTTTTAAATAGTTTTAATAACTTTTTATTATTAATAAATAAACTAAAAGTAAATTAAAAAGTATTTTTATATTATAAATAGTATTAAAGAAACATTATATAGTATTTAAATAAGTATAAAAAAATAGTAATAAAAATAAAATATGCTTTAAATAAAGTATATAAAAAAGTTTTATAAAATTAATAGTATTTAATATAAATAGTAAATAGTTTTATCTAAAAAAAAAATAGCTTTGTAAATACTAGAAAATGACTTGATTTAATATTTAGTACTATTTAAAAAAGTTTTTAATTAAAGTTAAAAAACGTATTTAAGTAAAAGTAATTAAAAATAACTAAATTTTTTTTTACTTTATAAAAATTTACTAAAGTACTACACTTAAAAAGTTTTAAAGTATTTTAATTTATAATTACATAAGCTTATATATATTAAGTACTAGAAAATTATAAAATATTTTTAAAAACAAGTTTAAGTTAAAAGTAAAACTTAAATACTAAATTAAATATTATTAATATTTATTTATATTTTTTAAAAAGCTATTATAATTTAAAAATTAAAAATAGCTACTGTTAAACTCTACTAATAATTACTAAATTTAAATAGATATTTTAAAATTAGTAGTGAAAATTATAAAATTAGTTATATTAATTAAATAAAAACAAGTTATATTAAATTAAAATAAATGCTAAATACTTAGTTAATAGTATAACTATAAATATAGTATATACTAGTATTATTTAAGTACTAAAAATATAATAAAACTGCTTATAGTTATTAAAACTATTTATTAATTAGTAAGTTAGTTTAAATAAAATAAGTAATTATAAGTTAAATAAAAAAGCTTTTATATTTCTATAATTTATATAATAAAGTTATATAAACTTAATTATATATTATAATAAACAAAGTATAAATTTTTTAAAAAAAATAAGTATAATTATAAACTATATTAAAAGCTTTAATAATTATATGTACTATATAATTATATTAATATAAGTTATTTTAATAATATAAAAATAAAATAAAAATAATTTAACTAATTTATTATATAACTTATTTTAAAAATAATTTAACTAATTTATTATATAACTTATTTTAAAAATAATTTAACTAATTTATTATATAACTTATTTTAAAAATATTAAAAATAAATAAAAAATATGTATAAAAAACTAATTATATAAACTTAAATAAAATACTTTTTTATATAGTAAATTTTTTACTTATAATTATTAGATAATAAAGTATACTATAGTTATTTAAATTTAAGTAGTTTTAATTACTTTAATTACTTTATATAACTTATTTATAAAATATTATATATGTTTATTATTAACTTTATTAATTACTTTAATAATATTAGCTAGTAACTTTATTTTATATTTATTTATTTAAAGTATTTAATTTACTCTTTACCTAGTATTTATTTTTTTAGTATACTTTTTAGCTTGTAACTAGTAATTATTTTTTAAAATATTTATTATATTTTAGTTATTACTATTAGTAATAAACTTTTGTTTATTATTACTCGTAATATAAGTATATTAAAATATAACTTTACTTATATTTAAAACTAAAATAAATTTATAAAGTTAAATATTTAATTTTCTTTTATATAATAAAATAAAATAACAACTTATAAAATTTAAGTAAAAATAGTTTAATGATATAATTTTCTAAAAAATTTTATATTATAAAAAGAAAACAACTAACTAGTATTTAAAAGTTGTGTAATTTTTATTTTTATTTATTTATTTAAAAACTCTAAAATTAAATTAACTAAAAAATACTTAAAAATTTAAAATTAAATATTTTAGTTTTTGAATATTAATAGTAAATTAAATAAATTTATAGTTTAGTACAACTTACAAAATATTATAAAAAAAAGTAATAATAACTATAATTTAATGTTAAGAAAATATACTAAATAAAAAAACTATTAATTAATAAATATTAAATAAAGTATAAGTTACAAAACTTAAGTTTATAAAAGTAATTAAAAAATAATTAAATAAAAAAGCTTATAAAAATATATTAATTTATAAAATACATTATAACTTTTACTTTAAGTAGTTATTTAAAAAATTTCTTAATATAAAAATTAAAAAAAGAATACTAAAATCGCGATTCGACCTATACTGTTATATAGAGGTTCTTTTTTATATTATTTTATTCTTTAGAGTAAATTAATAGTGAAAATTGTATTTATTACTAGTATATAATATTTAGCATTACTAGAGAGCTCTTTTTTAAAAGCTTAATTCTTAAAACTATAACGGTGCTGCTCGCTCTGCTCGCTGCAGGCTACATGATATCACGACTGGCTACGCCAGCCACGACCTAGCGCAGAGCTCAGAGCATGGCTAGCTCGCGCTCAGGCTATGCACCGCCCTATTTAGAGGCGAGCCCCCTTTGTACCTCTTCTCTCCCCATCTTAGTGTAGCTGAAATAGAGCCAACTTATTCTATCAACCTGCATCTATGCTACGACGCGTGAAGACCGAGCCCGTCATTATATTACACTAAGATCTCTCTAACTCGGCCGGACGACGGCAACACAATATCGAGGTCAAACCGCGCGATTAATAAGAGCGTTTGATTCGTCAATGACCGCACCTGAAGGATCAATTACACGACTACGCCGAGTCGTTAGTTCGTTAATCATACGATCTCTACTGGAAAGCCCTATAGCAGTAGGTAATTGAAACTCTGAGCGATAGCCTGTATAAGCTCTGCGCGGCAGGCCTTAAGAGTGACTCAGCAGGTAACCAGAAGACCTACAGCGGTAGGCAACGTACCCATTAGATTGGAAGAGAGCTATGAGAGCTCTAGTGAACCCCTCCCCCCCTTATTATCTTCTCTCTGCTAGAGAAACCGACCCCTGTGAGCACCACCAGCTTATCTTCTCTACGCCAGAGAAACCGACTCCTGTGAGCACTACTAGCTCGTTTTCTCCACGCCAGAGAATCAGCCAATCGCTTCACCCTGCTAGGGGCCAGAAGCTCTATACACATATAAGAACGGATAGGTTAGGACCATGGGAAAGCTCTCTACGCTAGAGATGAGAGTCGATCCTAAGGCAACAGCCACTGGTAATGACTACACGCCTATCCCTAAGTCGCTCAGGTGTGCCGCCACATACTACCCTGACAACGTGATTGGAGAAGACTATACCATTAAGAAGCTCCGCATCCAGGCACGACACGATAAGAAACTCTTCGTGGCTACTACTAAGAGCACTACCTGGGGAACCGACACCTACGAGCCTTAGGAGATAGAGGTTACGCTTTCTACCCTAATGACTCTTGATTAAGTGATAATCGCTAGCGAGCTAGAGCGTAGCCATCTCAAAGTACTCACACATTGCGACTATGCCGATACGCTAGGAAAAGCGCTTAACACGGCCGAAACTAAGCTTAATGAGGCTAGAGATAAGCTTGCCGAGCTTTGTTAGCTACTAAACAACACGCTCGAGCGCGTAGCAGATTAAGAGAACGAGATTAAGATACTAAGGGTACAGACAAAGAAACCCACGCATAATATACACTCCTTCCTCTCTGTAAAGGCCAGCCTAGCGCTATTGTTGACACCAGTAAAGAAGACGCGCTTCACAGCTCTACCACAGACCCCTCAGAACCAGGCTGGCTATGTAGCTGTAGGACCTGACGATGGTTCTAATACAGGAGATCTTAGTAACCAAACTCCTCAAGCATTACCCTACGTACCAGCCACTCTACTAGCTACGCCTACTGTAGGCAGCTATTGAGGTAACAGCTGCTCAGCCCGATTCCCTGATCCGCTAATACTTAAGGACGGCAAGGACGTCACCTTTGATTAATGGAGGGATGTCCTAGAGGACAAGGTACGCGCTAACCGAGACTGGTTTACTAGAGCCAGTGAGTAAGCTACCCAGGAGAACATCGTCTCTTACATGCGTACGTGTACGGAGGGTCCTGCCAACCAGTACCTCTCAACACTCATACGTACAGTAAGAGAGAGTGAGTAGCTAGTCAGCTACTAGTACATAGTAGATCGCCTAGAGAGGACGTACGGCGACCCACACAAGAGACTTAACGCTTGCCGTGACTTCTAGAAGCTCTACCTCAGAGACCCTACCAACTTTGCTGTATTCTAGGGCGACTTCTTCTGCCTAGCTCAAGAACGCAGCCTGCCTGCAGACTAATAGGTGGAAGAATTCTATGAGAAGCTCCCAGACGCTCTGCGTATGCAGATGGGCATCTATCAACGGCAGTACCGCAACCAGTACGACGAGTACGTAGACCTGGCTTAAGACTTCGCCAGAGAGCTGGCTCTCAGCGCTAGGAAAGCTACTGAGCAGATTGATAGGAGAACTAGGAAGACTCAGCCGCCGCTGATTTAGTAGTCTTGCCTAGGAGCTGAGCGCCTGACTCGCGCAGTAGCTACCGCTATCTTACCAATACCCATCTCCAAGCCAGCTAGTTGCTACAATTGCGGGAAACCTGGTTACTTTGCAAAAGACTGCTGACTACCTGTCTAAGTTACAGCTAAAGTAATTAAGCCTGTAGATACTAATAAAGAGCTTTATACGCCTTAGGATACCAGTAATGACGAGGAGTTTCAGCTTGCTGCAGAAGAACTATTAGGGGAAGACTCACCCTAGGGGAAGTCTCCTTCCTAGGGTTACCCCCTGGAGCTACTAACTAGTTCAACCCTTGCTAACTACTATTTAGTGGACCGGCCTTTACCCTGCCCTATTATATCTCTGCTGGTAGACTAGCTATTAAGCTAAGCGGCCTTTTTAATACTAGAGCTGGTAGTTTTATCCTAGTACACCTAAAGCACATGCGCGCTATTAAGAAAGGGCTTAAGATAAAAACTTACTAGATAGAATCTATCCCCCTAGCTAGCTACAACAACAGACTAAATAGACAAGTAAATAAGTACTTTTAGGCTAATCTAGTACTAGATAATTACTATCTGTTAATCTACTTTATTTTCTGTACTACTAGCTACCACGACCTTATAATCAGCTGTAAGCTGTTTGAAGATGTAGGCGCTTTAATTAACTGCAAGAAGCAAGCGCTTAAATAGCTAGATAATAAGCTAATTAACTATAAACGTAATATTATTATTCTAATGTGAGACTTATTAACTAAAATTAATCCCTTATACTAAGCTAATACTAACTAACGTGATAAGTTAATGAATATAGTAATTTTATAGTATATCTATAAGCCACTTCAGCGCTCACCCCAGCGTATAGTATAGTAAAAAAATATTAGAAAAATAAAAAAATAGCTTTACTTATAATAGTAGCTAGAGCTAAGTAAGTAAACTTTTTATTTTTAGCCTATCTTACACAAAGACCTCTCTAAGGTAGGCCTTAAAATTAATACTATAAAAGCTATTACTTTTATAATATATATATAGTAGAAGGAAACTATACTAGAGTATACTAGTATTTATAAAGTAGATAAGCTTATTTAAGACTATAGAGATAAGCTTAGTTTACTAGACCTAAAGCTCTCCTCCTAAAGCCCTAAAAACCTCTTAGTAAAGGCTTTGCCAGAAGAGCTCTATTAATTAAATAAGAACTTTATAAAAGAAAAGAAATTTTAGTAGCTTATTAAGTAAAAGCTACTCTACTCTAGCTACGCTAGTATAACTTAGGTCTACTTCTTAAAAAAAAACTCAAACATACTACCTCCGCATTATGAAGGTGTTAACTATGATATTAAACTAATAACTAAAAACACGCTAATATTAAGTCTATTATATAACATATCTTTTAAATAGCTATAGCTTATTAAGACCTACCTAAATGACTATCTTTAATAAGATGTTATTACTTATAGTAATACTTTATATACTTTTCTAGTACTATTTACTAAGAAGCTAGAAAAAGAATAGCGCTTCTGCATTAACTATCGTAAGCTTAATATTATTATAAAAAAAGACATTTATTTAATTCTACTAATTCAGAAGACTCTTACCCGGCTAGCGTGAATAAGAGTATTCACTAAGCTTAATATATAACAGACTTTTTATTATATATATTTAAATAAGAATATAGAGAACCTGACCACGTTCTGTACTTAGTATAGTAACTATAAATACTATATACTACTATTTAGTCTCTATAATAGCTCTACTATATTCTAGCGCTACATTAATAAGGTGCTTTATAATATACTTAATAACTTTTATACTATCTACCTTAATAATATCCTAATCTACTTTAAAGACTTGCTGTAGTATAAGGAGTATGTTATTTAGATACTAAAACATCTTTAAAACGTAGATCTCTAAGTAGACATTAAGAAAAGCGAGTTTACTATTACTAGAATAAAGTTTCTAGGCCTTATTATTAGTATAGAAGGGATTTAAAAGGACTTTGAGAAGGTTACTACTATATAAAAATAGCTAGTACCTATATCAGTTAAAAGCTTATAATCCTTTCTAAGATTCTACAACTTCTATAGAGCTTTCTTGAGAAACTATAGACGTATTATCTAATTACTTACTAAGCTACTTAAGAAGGGTATATAGTATGTCTTTAGTAAACACAAGCTAGCAGCCTTCTAGTAAGCTAAGAATTTAATACTATTAGATAATATTTTAGTTTACTACTTGCCCTATCATCAGACGCGTATAGAGATAAATATAAGTAATAAAGTTATTATAAGAGTACTATTATAGCTCTAAGAAAATAGTCTTTAATAATCTATAGTTTTTTACTCTAAGACTATAAGTAAGCCCTAGATAAACTATAATATATATAATAAAAAGATATTAGTTATAATTTATAGCCTCTAAGAATAGCGCTTGTAGCTTATAGGCTTATAGACTACTAAGTTATTTAATACCCTAACTAATTATCATGCGCTAGAGTACTTTTCTATAAAGCAAAAGCTTACTCCCTATTAAATATATTAGATAATAAGTATAGTAAACTATTACCTAATACTTATTTATTATTTTAGTATAATTAACGTAGTAGCTAATGCGCTCTCACGTAAGTAAAAGAAATTAAAAACTTAAAAAAATAAGAATAAAGCAGCCTAAACACGCGTTTTTTTTTTTGTAGAGTAAATTAATATTAGCTTTATTAAGACCGTAAGTAATAACCTAGCTGCGCTATTAGTAAGAGGCATACTAGCTACTAATATAATTAAAATAATTATTATTAATACTTTTATAATCTTACTATCTCTAAATAACCCTTACTTACTAATTAATTACATTATTAAGGTGAATTGTAGTTATGAGAGTTTATAGCTATTCTAAGAGTACACTTTTTCTAGTAACTACTTAGCATAAAAACTTAGCTAAAGCCTTTTTATATACTATAGTAAGCTAGTAGTCTTTACTATACACTTCTTAAAAACTTATTTTATTTAAGTTATTTATATTACTTAGGTGACTACTTACTTAAGTAAGAGAAAAATAAATAAGCTACTTCACAACCACTACTACTAGAGCTGTATAAGTAAAAATATAGATAATTATATAGCTATATATAAAGCTTATAAATAGAATTATATACCTTATAATAAGACTTTAGGCTTATTTAAATCACTACTAATTCTTAAGTAAGTATGGTGAGATGTCTCTATAGACTTTAAGTCCTTCTCTCTAAATAAAAAAGAATATAACTATGTTTTTATTATTATAGACTGGCTAAGTAAGTGCTGCTTTTTATTATCTTATTATAAAACTACTACAGCCACTTAAGCAGCTAATATATACTATTATTATATCTAATAAGTATTTAGTCTGTTTAGATTAATAGTTTCTAATCGCAGTCTTTAGTTCACCTTAGTATTTATAAATAAGCTATACTAATTAATAGGAATTAAGTAAAAGCTCTTAACGCTGTATTACCTTTAAACTAATAGAAATACTAAGGTTCTAAACTAGTACATTAACTAGCGCCTATGCTTATTTATTAATTATTATTAGAATAACTAGTTAGACCTGCTGCCCTATATAGACTAGGCTTAAATAATTCTACTATATAAGACTATAAGCTTATTACTTTATTAAATTAAGTTTAGCTACTAGCTAATCTATTACTAGAACTAAGAGAAATATATAAAGATATTTACTATAATTTATAAATAGATATTACGTGAGGAAGCGCAGAGCTACGCTAAAGCTTACTATAATATAATAAAGCTAGCTATAAAGATAGCTTAATAAGGGATTGCTTAAGTATAAGAGTGATAAACTTAATAGGCTAATAAGAAGCACTATAAGCTAGACTTCTCTACAGGAGATAAAGTATACGTTATATTTAAAGACTTTACTACTAGCTAATCTAGCTAGAAGCTAGACCAGTAGATGTATAGACCCTATTCTATTATAAATATAAAAGAATATTTCTATTACCTTAAGCTGCTGCTATACATGCGTATGCTTAATATCTTTTATATAAACTATCTATAAAAAGCTTTTACTTATCTACTACTTAGCTAAGTTAAACTTAAGGAACCGCCTATTAAGGTTAATAGGTATCTTAAGTAGCTAGTATAGGAAATTCTTAATAGCCGCCTATTTTATAGCTAACTACAGTATAAAGCATTCTGGCTAGCTTATGACCTAGATTTTGCTTAGTATAATACCCAAGGCTTTATAAGCGCCCTATATAAGGTAAGAGACTATTATAAGGCCTATTTAGAGAAGGCAGGACTACTAGCATAACTAAACACCTAGTTAAAAACATACAAAGTAAAGGAGGATCTAGAAGTGATAGAGGAAGATAATAAGGCAGCTTTAAAAACAAGAGTAGTATAAAAATTAGTAAGAAGGAGACTATAACCTAAAGACTTAGAAATAAGCCTTTTTTAAAGAAGGGGTAATATAACAGTGCTGCTTACTCTACTTACTATAGGCTATATAATATTATAACTAGCTACGCTAGCTATAACCTAGCGTAAAGTTTAGAATATAACTAGCTTATACTTAAATTATATACTACCCTATTTAGAGATAAGCTCTCTTTATATCTCTTCTCTTTTTATCTTAGTGTAGCTGAAATAGAGCTAATTTATTCTATTAACCTGTATTTATACTATAACGCGTGAAGACTAAGCCCATTATTACAAAAATAGTTAAAATAATAAAGTTTTTAAATACTAAGTACAGATAACTAATTAAAGAACAGAGAAACTAGGTAAAAACTATTTAATATATTATCTAAAAAGCTACCCTATTAGCTATTCTGATTTAATAATATAATAAAATATCTCTATACTTATGCCGTTTTAAGAGTGTGTTATACTAAGAATAGAAATAATCTAAAATTCTAAACTACCTATAAGAGACTTAATAATGGATTTTTAATGAATTTAATAACTAAACAAATAACCAGGTGCGCTTTAATAGTGATTTAATAAAAAATCTTAAATAATATAGTATTTATAGCTTTTACTAGGTAGCTAGCTTATTTATATCTAAAGTAATTTAAACACTACAGACTTAAGCCACCGCGTGAGTTATTAGTCTTAAGTAAATTTAAGTAAAACTTAATAAAATAATAGAACACAAACTTAGTTAGTAAAAAGCTAAGGAACTAATAGTTATATAGTATTAAATTATTATAGGGCTTACTTCTACAAGATATAGACAATTTATTATTCTAAAAAAGTTATAAATAACGTGAAATAATCTACTAGGCGTGAAAGAAATTATAGGGCGTAGTATATAATAATAGTAATAAATAACTTTAAAGCACTTATTTTATAAAATAACTTTAAAGTAGACTCTTAGTAGATTTATACAGCCTTATATATACATAATTCTTTTAAAAATACTTATATATAGTAGGCTTTATAATAAAAGGAGAGCTATACTCTTACTAATAATACTATCTATATAGCCTGAAAAGACGGATGTGTGTGTTAGTCTATTTAGAGAATAAATAATAACACTACTAAAATAGACTTAAGAAGTAAATTAGGAAACTTATATATTTAAATATATAATAAAAAGCTTAAATAGATAAGCTATAGTAAACTCTACTATATAATATATAATATATACATAATTCTCTAGTTCTACCTAGAGGATAGGGTTTAAGGGCCTAGGTTTAAACTCTAAGGCTTAAGTAATACTAAAGAACACCTTATTATTATTAATAAAAAAATAGATGAGAAGATCTCTCTAGTAACTATACACTCTTAAGTAGAACATAAACAGTTATTAAGGTAATTATATATATAAAAAGACTTAAAAAAAAGCTAGGGATAAATATATAGCTTTATAAAGATAATATATAGATATAGCTAAAATAGCTTAAATAGTAGACAGAATAAGAAAAATATAAATACTTTTAGAAAGTATTAATATAGCACGACCTAATAGTATTTTTTTCTTCTATTAATATAGTATAAATACTATTTAAAGTATTATCTCTTACGTTTCCCTTAGAGGTTTTTTTGTTTACTTAAATAGTAAGAAATTGGCTTGTATAAACCCATTAGGGGGACTGAATCAGGCAGTAAACAAGAAATAATAATATAAAAATTAAACTACTAGTAAAAATAGTAAATAAAACTATATTTAAAGTTAAAAAACTTTTTATAGTAAAGTATATAAAGTATATAAAAGTTAACTTAAAGTTAAATAAAAAAAATAAAAAAAAGAATATTTTTTAAAAACATTTTATATTTTCTTAATTTTTGATTTTTTTGTACTTTTTTAGTTTTTAACTTTTTTTAGTAGTTTCTTAAGTTTTTAATTTTTTTCATTAAAAGAAAATAATACTTAATAGTTATAAAGTAAAAAAATGTTTGTTATTATAAATACTAGTTTAAAAAAGTAGTTATAAAAAACATTAAATTATTATTATAACAAAAAATAAAATTTTACTTTTTAAAAAGTATTTAAAAAAAGTAAAGTTTTATAATAACTTAATAAAGTTAAGTTAATAAGTAAAAAAAAAATAGTAAAATTTTACTATATTAATTAGAAATATAATTTAGTTAGTTTAAGAAAAATAGTTTAAAAAAATAAGTAAATTTACTTATATTAGGTAAATATTAAAGTAATATAATTACCTAGTTTACTTTACTATAATACTATAATAATAAATATTTTTAATATACTAAAAAACTTTTTTTATAAACTTATATTTATATTATATAATGTATATTAGCTTTATACTACTAAATAAGTTTTTACTTAAATACTTTTATTTATACCTTATTTTTTTATATAGTATTTTTTAAATTATTACCTAATATTATGTAAGGTAATTAATTAATACTTTTTTTAAACTTTTAATATTTTATATAAAATACTTTTATAATATAAAAAAAAGTACTATTAAATAGGTCAATAATATAAAAGTAATTTATATTATTTATATTTATATACATTTAGTAAAAACCAAAAGTATTTAAATTAAATTAAAAAAACCTAAATACTTATTTATAAATAATATATTAAGTTTAATACTTTATATGAAATATATAAGCTATTAGTTTTTATTACTATTATTTATATAATTACTTTTATACTAACTTTTATAATAGCTTCCGTAAAAATTTTTATAATAGTTTTTATAACAATTTTTATAGTAATTTTTATACTAACTTTTATAATTAATATAAACCTACTTTTAGTATTTACTATTTATTTTTAATTTATAAGTACTACTAAAAATATATAAAATATTTTAAAATATTAATTTAATTTATAGTATTAAATTAAATAAACTTTAAAAATATTAAATAGTTTTTTAATTCAACTTTTTACCTAATACTGAAAAGTATATTAATAAGTTAATAATAAAATTATGTTTTATAATTACTATTATAAAATAATTAAATATATATATAAAGTAAGTTATTTATTAGCTTAAATAGTTATAAAATAAGTATTTATTAAATTAGTTTTATAAAAATATTTATTTTAAATTTTAAATTTTAAAATATTTTTATAATTTTATAAAAAAGTTTACTAATAAATAAAGAAATTAATTAAATTAATTTACTTAAAAACTTCTTTATTAAAAGTTTTATTAAGTATGTTATTTACTACTATATTTTGCTTAACTAATAATAATAATAATAAATAATTGTTTATACTTTATATTTATTATGTAAAATTACAAAACTATTAGTAAAATATTTGTTAATAATAAATTATGTGCCTTTTTGCATAAATTTGTATATAAAAGTACTTATAAGTATATATAGAGTAACTTTATATAAGTTTTACTTATAAATATTAAATTTTATTTACTTATATACTAAATAGAATTTTTTATTATAAATAGTAATAAGTAAAAGTTTATTACAAATAGTAATAATTAAAATATAGTAAATAAGCTAAAAAATAATTATTAGTTATTAGCTAAAAAGTATACTAAAAAATAAAATATTAAATAAAAAGTAAAATAAATATATCAAAGGATAAAATAAGATTATTAGCTAATATTATTAAAGTAATTAATAAATCTAATAGTAAAAAAATACGTAATATTTTATATATAATAGTTATAAGTATAATTAAAAGTAATTAAAACTAATAGAAGCTAAGTAACTATAGTAAACTTAAATACTTAATAAATTATAAACAAAGAATTTAGTATATAAATTTTTTTTTTTACTTTTAAATAGTTTAATTTTTTATATTTATTTCTATATTTTTAAACACCTTTCTAAAATTATTATATAATAAATTAGTTAGACTATTTTATTACATTTTTATATTATTAAAATATATTATATAAATAATTTTTTATGCAACTTTACGTAATTATTAAAATATTTAATATAATTTAACTTATATTTACTATGTTAAAGTATTTTATACTTTATTTATTATAGTATATAGTTAATATTATATAATAACATTACATAAGTTATAAGTATATAAAAGTTTATATTAAAATATAATATTATAAGTATTTATAAGTTATATATATTAGTTTTAGTAATAATATTACTTGTAGCCTAAATTATATAATAGTAATAAGTACAAATTATAAAATTATAAAATATAGTTTTAAACTTAAAAATTAAGTAAATATATAAGTATAATTTTTAAGTACTAAAGTATAGCTACTTAGAAAGTTTAATAAAAAAATATATATACTTAATTTAATAAAAGTACTTTTCTAGAAAGTAAAATAGAATTTTTATAGTAAGTATAATATAGAAAGTAGAGCTATAAACTAGTTTAAGTTTTTAATTAAAAACTATATAAAAAAGAAAAAAAATGTATTAAAAATAGTAAATAAAATTAAAGTAGTTTTTAAAAGTAATAATAACTTTAAACAGCAAATTATAATAGTTTTTAAAAAAATTAATAAAAATATAAAACTTATAATAAAATAAGTTAGTTTTAGAATATACTATAAAATTTTAATAACTATAGTTATAAATTAACTAAAATAACGTGTTACTAATAATATCTTACTATACTAAGCTTAAAAATAAAGTTAAAAATAAACTAGCTAAAAAAGATAAGTTAAATAATTTTTAAGTTTTTATAAAACTTATTATACACATTAATAACTAGTAGTATAAGTATAAACTAAAATCTAAAAAAAAACTAATTATAAATATTTTTAAAAAAAAGTTAATATAGTAAAGTTAAGTATATAATAAAATAATATAAATAAAAAAGCTTGAATTCTAAAAAAATGTAAAAGAAATAGCTTATAACTTAAAAATATAGAAACCAATTTAATAAAAAAAATATACTTAAAATATAGTAATATTAGATACTTTATAAAAAAATGCGTAAATAAAAAAATTATAATAGTTAACATAAAACCTAAACTTATAAAATAAAACTTATAGTAAAAAAATTATTAATAATAATTATTATTAAATTTATAAATTTAATAAGTACTATAAAAAAAATTATAATATATAGTATTAGAAATAAAGTATAAGTTTATAAATAATTAAAATAGGACTAAAATATTAGCATAATAAATAGCTAGAAAATAATATTATATAGTAAGTAAAAAAGCTTAAACTCTAATACTATAAAAATTAATAAAAAAATATAGTTATTTTAAGAAATTTAACTTTTAGTATATAAAGCTTTTAAAATCATAATAATAACTGTTTAGTAATAGTTAAATAAAAATATATATTATATTAATAAATTAAACTAATATATTAAAAAAAATATAAAATAAAGTATTAAAAAATTATATTTAAAAAAAAATTCTATAAATTAAAAAAATTAAATTATTAAAGTAGTATTTACATAATATAATAGTTTTATAAAAAAATTTAATTTTTTAAAAAAAGGTTTTAAAGAAAAGCTGTACACACAAAAAAAAAATACTAACTTAATAAGAATTTAAGCTAAAAAGTAAAAATAACAAATATAATAAAGTAAAAATACTTTTATTTACTATATAAATTAAAAACACTAATATTTTTTAATAGTCAAAATATTAAAAATGTTAGATTTATAAGTTAGTTAATTATATAAAAAAACTTGTGCATAAACAATATATTTAATTTAAATAAAAAAACAAAAAAAAGTATATAAAAAAGTAGTAAATAAATAAAAATTTAATAAAAAATTTTTTAAAAAATTTAAATACTATAAAAAATAAAAGTAATAAAAACAACTAGTAAAATTAATATTAAAATTAAAATTAAAAAAAATTTATACTTTAATATAAATACTATAAAAAATAAAAATAAAAAACTAAGTAAAGTTAAAATAATTTTAAATACTAAAAACTTTTTTATAAAAAATACTACTTAAAATAAAAGTATTTAGTATATAAAAATAAAGTAAAATAAAGTATAGTAAATTATTATATTTAGTATACTATTATAACTATTACTTTATATGCATTAAATAAAAGTACTTTAACTTAAAGTAAAATTAGAAGTATAATATATATAAAATACTATTAAAAAACTAAATAGCTACTAGTAAGAAATTTAAGCTAATACTATAACTATTAAAACTTTTAGTTTATAATAAATAAAATAAGAACTATGTTTTTACTTTAATATAAATATAAACAAAAAACGTTTAAAAGTACTAGTAAATAGTAAAATAAATAAAACATTTATTTTAAATTAATAAATTAAATAAAATAATATATTATACTAATAAAAAGTGTAATTCGTAAAAGTAAAGTAAGTAAATAATAATATAGTAACTTTTAAAAAAAAGGTTAATTAACTTAAAGACTATAGTAATAAAGCTAAAAATAGTAAGTAATAAAAATATTTATTACGTTAATATTTTAGACATAAAAAAACTTAATATAATTTTAAAATAAAATTAGGTTTTATTATATAATTTAATACTAAATTAGCAATAAAAAATTATTTTAAAAAAAATTAAGTAAAGAAAAGTACTATCATAAAGCTTTAAAATAAAAAAAGTTTGGTATAAAATTATATAATAATTTTATAAAAAATAAGTACAAAATATTAAAATAGTATAAATTTAATAATAAACTTTAAATACTACTAAAACTTAAATACCTTAAAAATACTAAAAATTTGCATACTTACTTAGTAAATATATATATATTATTAAAGTACTAACTTTAAAACTATAAAATACTAGTTAAAAATAAAAAAAAAGCTTAAACTAAAACTACTATATTACTATTAATACTATAATAAATAGAGTTAAAATAGTACATTAAAAAAATTTTTAAGAAAAAATATATATAATTAAGTAAAAGTTTAATAGTTTTACTAATATTATTTACATTTAAGAAAATAAAAAGTTATAATTTTATATAGATTTTAAAATACTAGATAATATAACTAAAAACAAATAATAGTTATTATTATTAATTTAAGAGGCTATAAACAAACTTTAGAAAATAAAGTAATTTAATTTATTTAATATTTATAAAAAGTTCTATAAAATTTAAATTAAATATAAATATAAATAGTTAAGAATATTTAAAATAAAATATTAACTTTTTAAGTACTTTATTATACTATTTAAATTAATAAACTTATATAATGTTTTTGATAAGTGAGCTATACAGACAAGCAAGCTACGCACCTTACTAAGGTTTAACTATTTTATAAATAAATAATAACTTAATATAAGTAGCTATTACTATAATATTTGGCTAGTAAATAGCTAGTCTATTTCTTAGCATTTTTATATGTTCTTGAGTTATGTCTAGTTTTGTAATAGTATTTACAGTGCCTTTATTATAGTATATTAATTTTAGTACGCTCTTTTTTTTTTTTGCACTTTTCATCCTTAATTTACGTACTAATATTTACTTAAGTAATTATCTCTGAGCCTTTAGCTTTTATTAGTGTCTTTTACTTTTAAATCCGCTTCTTTTTATGCTTCTTATGCTGTATTATAAGCTTATTTACTTTCTAAAGCTTAGTAACTTTTAAGTGTAGTAATATAGCTTCATGCATTATTAGCTCAGCACCCTTTACAAGCTAATAAATTAACTTAAAAATGTAAGTAGGTAAGCTATTTTAATGCTGCTTAATCTAATTATAAATTAGAGCCTTTTAAGACCCTAATTTAGCAGCAGTTTTAGGTATTTTTAATTCCTAAATAGTTTTTTCTTTTATAGGTGGAGATGGCGTCTGAAGCTAAATATTAAGCTTTAAGAGTATAGTATTTAAGTTAAATAAAACTAAGCTAGTAACTTAAAAGCCTGTGCGGATATTACTTTCTATAAACATAGCTTAATAGGCTACTTTAAACGCTAGTAGGAACTTAAGCTTTATAATATAGTAAATATAGTTATAAATAAGATTCTTAACTTAGCGCTTATATATATCTTTTAGAGGTGAAAAATAGCCTATATTAAGTAGCTAAAGTAAATATAATAAATAAGATAATATATAAAGCGTAATAATATTCTTCTCTTTATAAAGTTACTAAAATTTAAGTGAATTATAGCTCTTATGGCTATTAATAATTAGTAGACGACATGCGTCTACTATATAACCTTTTATATACTTATTAAAGTACTATAACTACTTAATACCAAGCTTATTATTTATCTAGCTATTATTACTTAATAAAATAACCTAATTTAGTGGTATATTATTGCTCTTGTACCATGCAGAAAGGTAGTACATATCTATAAAAATAATAAATAGTAGAATTATCTATTCTTAAGTATTAATACCTTAGATTACTATAATCTACTTATAATTACCTAGTTATACTGCTTTATGTTAATTATGTTTATTAAAGTTTATAATAATCTTACCGCCTAAAATAACGCCTATCTAGAAGCTAGTCTTGTTAAAGTTATAGATATCTTCTTTAGTAATATTATACTTCTTAATTATATGCTATATGTGGTTAAACTAAGACTTAATAATCTCAAGATCCTCACATAAAGCTCTCTAGTAATTATACTTTTAATTATATACTATTTTAACTTCTAGAGTTTGCTGTATAAAGTTCTCTAGCTATTTAATACTAACTTAAGTATTAGAGTGTGTAGTAAGTAGTTAATTAGCTATATCTCTTACAGCACTAAGCCTAAAAGGAAACCCTTATAAATTTAGGTTAAGTATATACTAAATAATAACTAATTCCTCTAGCTTAGTAAGCTTTTTTAAATTAGGCTTATAATCACGTCATAAAGTCATTCCAGCACGTTGAGTACTTAGTGTTAATTTAAGAACATTATATACTACTACAGCACTTTATATGCTTTATAGTTAGTTTCTTTTAATTACTAAGATAGCTAAAGATAGCCTATCTTTATTATAAATTAATTAAGTATTACTTTATTAATATATTATACTTAAAAGTTAGTAGGTCGTGTTTTTTTAATAAGATATATAGCTTACTTATCCGCGCAGCTCGCTTATCAAATATGTTATAATATTTTAAGTAGTTATTAATTATATACTTTATAAATACTTAAATGTATTTATAATAGTATACTTAAATAATATACTAGTATATTAAAAAAATACTTAATAAGTATAAAGTATATGTAAAAAAGAGTTTAAAAAAGCTTTAAGAATATAGCTTTTTAATTTAACTAAAAAAATATAAATTCTATACTATAAAAATAGTAGAAATACATAACTAGCTAACACTAATAATAGTAAAAATAGTTTAGTTTTTTTTTTTTACAAATTTTTATAAAAAGTTAAAAAAAAATTCAAAAATTATAATGCTATTAATAAAAATAATTAAAAAAAAATTAATTTTTAAATAAAAGTGTAAATAATAGTAAATATTTAAAAAAACTTAAAAAAAAGTTTACTTAAGTACTTATATTAAAAATATTTAACTTAAAACTACTTATAGTATTAAAAATAAATATATTTAACTATATAATAAAAGTAATTTATAGTTAAAAGTATAAAAATAAATGTTTTTATTTTATAAACTATTTATTAAAAAAATTATAAAAGCTAAGTTAAATTATAATATTTATAATAAGAAACTACTAGTAAGAGTAATAGTATTTAAAAAATAGCAAGTTTACTTTAAAAAAGTTAAGTATTAAGTAGTAGTATATTTAAATTATAAGAACTTAATAAGTTTTATAATAATAAAAAAGCCTAACTAAAAATAAATATATTAAGTAAAAACTTTAGCTATTTATAATTTTAAGATATTCTACTAAAAAAATTAAAAATTAAAGTAGTAAACTTACTTAACTAATACTATATATAGTATTAATAATAAATTTAAATAAATTTATAAGTTATAATTATTTATAGCTAGTAATAATCACAAAAATTAAAAAATAATAAATAAACTAAATTAAATAGTATTTTATAAAAAAGTGCAAAATAAATGTTAATAACTAACTTTAGAAATAGCTTTAATATATAAATAAACTTATTTATGTACTTACAATACTATATAAGAAATTAATTAAAGAAAATTATAAAGCTATTATACACAAACACTAAAATAAAAAAAATAAAGTAAATTTCTAGAAATTACTATATTAGAAAGTTAAAATAAAAAGTAAAGAAAGTAAGTAATTAAAACTTACTTAATATATAAAAAAAATTTAGTATAATATAAACTTTATAAATTTTAATAACTATTAAATATACTAAAATAATTATAGTAGTTAGTTTTAATAAACTTTATTATAAAACTACTTTTATTTAAGAAACTAGAAAATAATAAAAAGTATAATATAATACTAGTATAATAACTTATTACATGCTATAGCTATATTCTATAATTATATAAAGAGTTTTATAAGTTACCTATTATGTTTATAAATTACGTGCTATACTTTTATATATATACTAAAAATACTTTATAAAAGCCTTGCTTTTCTTTTTTTTTTTTTACTTTTTTTTTTTTTTTATACTAGAGTGGCTTTAATATAATACTTAATTACTTATAACTACTTATAACTATTTATAAATTTATGCTAGTTATAATAACTAGTGTCATAGCTAGCATAAACCTATAGATAATTATAAATAGTTATAAGTAATAAGACACTATATTAAAGCTACTTTAGTATAAAAAAGAAAAAAAAATAAGTAGAAAAAAAGAGAGAAGTAAGACTTTTATAGAGTATTCTTAAAATATATATAAAAACGTAGCATATAACTTACAAACGTAATAAGTAACTTATATATAAAATACTTTATATAACTATAGAATATAGCTATAGAATATAACAGGTTGTTACAACTAGTAATTATAAAAAAATTAATTAAATATATATATTTTATTTTAATAGTTACAAATTTAATAGTAAAAAAACTAGTTTAAAAATTTAAAAACTTGTAATTTTATAACATAAAAAGTTTAAAAAGTTTATTTTTAATTAAAATAAATTATTTATGTTATACTTTTAAAACAATTTGTTAGCTAAATTAAAGTTAAAAAGTAAGCTTTTAATAAATATTTACTTTTAAATAAATAGATAAATAAAGTAAATAAATTAAACTCTAAAATAATATTTAAGAATATATATTAATTATGTTTAGCTAAATATATATATAATAGTATAAAATTATTTATAACTAGTAAGTTACTATTTTATACTAATTATAGTTACAAGCTGTTAGTTTATAATAAACTATAGAAATTAGAAAATAAATTTTATAAATTTTATAATAAAGTTAAGTAACTACAAAAACTTACATAATAAATTAAATAAATAAATTATTTTAAAAAACTTATAAACTGTAATAAGTATTAATAAGTTAAGAGTTAAGAAACTAACTTTTAAAAAAAATAAAGTTTTTCTATTACATAAATTTAAAAACTAAAAAACTAAGTATAAAACTATAATAGCTAACTTACTTAAAATATATTTAAGTTACATAATTATTTACTTATTTAAGCTTAGTATTTTAGTACTAATTTATATAAGTACTTTAATTTTATATACTTTTATTAACTTTATTTTAAAGTAGTTAACTTTAGTTATTTTAACTATTAACTTAAATATTAATTCTAAAAATATACTAGTTACAATAAAAACTAAACTACATTTAAATTAAACTATTTAAAATTAGTAAAATTATTAAACTAGTTAACTATAAATTATTACTATTATAAAATATAAAAATCTACTTAATTTTTTATATATTATTACTTAAACTAGTATTACTAAACGTACTATAAGTAATAAATATAAATATAAAGCTATATTAATTAAAGTATAAAGTTAAAATATTTAAAAACTATAATAATTTAAATGTTAGTAAAAATACTTAGTTAAATAAAAAGAACTATAGTTTAAAGAAAAAAATTTAAAAACTTATTAAAAACTTAAAGTAATATTTTAAAATAATTAACTAGTTTTATTTAAAAAATTTAATAATACTAGATTTTAAATAAAAGCTTATATAGTATTTTAATTAAAAGAAATTAATAAAAAAAGTTAGTAAAAATATTAAATAATAATATTATAAGTTGTAATAATTTAAAAGTTTTTTATTTTTATTTTTTCTCTAAATTTTATATTTTCTTAATTAAAGTAAACTTGTAAGTAAATAGTTTATACTTATAACTATTAATTAAAGTAAGCTACTTATATAGTTATTATTAATAGAATTTAGCTTTTAACTTAAGGTTTTAAGCTTATTTTAACTACTTTTATAATTAATACTTTTTAGTAAAAAACTTATTAAACTCTTAAATAGAAACTACTAGATTACACTTTTAAAAAAACTTAGTATAGTTAAAATAATAGTTAAATAAAAAATTTATAAAACAATAATTATAAATAGTTAATAACTTAACTTTAGGTATTATTAAGTATAAAAGAAAGAAAAAGTTTTAAAAGTATTTATAATATTACTACAGAAACAGGCTCTTTATACTTAAAGTCTAGAATAAAAAAAACTTTTAAGCTAAAAGTTTAAAAAAAGAGTAAGTATTACAAATAGTAATAAGTAAGAGTTTATTACAAATAGTAATAAGTAAAAGTTTATTATAAATAGTAATAATTAAAATATAGTAAATAAGCTAAAGAATAATTACTAGTTACTAGCTAAAAGATATACTAAAGAATAAAATACTAGGTAAAAAGCAAAACAGATACTCTAAAATATAAGATATAAAATAAAATTACTAGCTAATATTATTAAGGTAATTAATAAAGTTAATAATAAAAAAATATATAATACCTTATATATAAAAGTTACGAGTGTGATTAGAATAATTAAAACTAATAAAAACTAAGCAGCTATAACAGACTTAGGCACTTAGTAAATTATAAATAAAAAATTTATTATATAAAGGGCGTTCTCTTTAGCTTTAGATAGTTTAATTTTTTATACTTATCTCTACATTCTTAAGCAACTCTCTAGAATTGTTATATAATAAATTAGTTAGACTATTCTTATTATATCTTTATATTATTAGAACATATTATATAAGCAACCTTTTATATAACCTTATATAATTACTAAAGTATTTAATATAACTTAATTTATACTTACTACGTTAAAGTAATCTATACTTTGTTTATTATAATATATAGTTAAAACTATATAATAAAATCACGTAAGTTGTAGGTACGTAGAAGTTTCTACTAAATTATAATACTCTCTTACTTACGTATTTTAGTCTCTAATAAATAGTATAGTTTTTAAAAACTTTATAAAGCAGCTCTCTCCCTACCGTAAGAAATAGCTAAAACTAAAGTCTATACTTATAATAAACAACACGTTCTTTTATTATATATAGAGTTACTAATAGTACGTATAGTACAGTACTAGACTTTTATACTATACGTACTATTAAGACTGCTATACTATATATACTATTAAGACCGCTATACTATACCTCTTATAAGAAATATTACTTTAGATATAAGTGCTTACTATATAATACACTAGCACCACCATAATAACGCCCACGTAGGTGAATTATACCCTATTTTTTAAGCTCTATTACTAACTGGGATGTTTAGAATGCCTGATTGTTGTAAAAGAAAGCGTGATGAATTTTCTACGCCGCCGCCTATCATTATAGACCCTGAGAAAGAGCCCTTTAATTACATCATAACTCTACAACGCTCTGCAGTGCTTACAGTACTATATTACTGCTAGAAAGAGAACCTATACTGCCTACTGAGTAAACTAGAAGAGCATTTTAGTATCTTTATGTCTATAGCATTTAATATCCTTAAGAGTAAGCGCGCTTGTCGTCTTTATAACTCTAATAAACCAGATACACGCGGGAGGCCTCATTAACTTACGAATTCAGATGCTAACGTAATCGCATCATATATCGATGGCTGCTTCTTTAAGGAGAAGGGAGATCCTTAGCTAGAGCTAACGTACAAAGCTAGTATTAACCCACCAGAAGGCAAGGAGAACTACTTAAGATAGACTATCCAGAAGCGCGTAACAGAGGTCTCAGGCATTAAGACTTATACAGCAGCTATTAAGGAGGATCACCCGTAATCCCGGCGTGAGCAGCAGGTGATTTAGCGTACAATCCAGCTCAAACTCCGCCCATATAGAGTATATTAGAGGAGGGTAATCTGGTGCGACGAGATCCACTAAAGGACTGGGCCTAAATACGTACGTAAGGTAAAGAGAAGGCCTAGTAAGAATAAGAGATTTAAGTCTAACAACATCTAATATAATAAGGATGCTTATTCAGAACCTGAGAAGCAGCAGAACTTCCACATATTCTGCGTACTTAGGTATAACTTTGCGTGGGCTATCTCATATAACGTAGGCAACTCTAATAGCAAGATGAATGCTGATACCTTTCTCAAGATTCTCCCTAATTTACAGAAGGAGATTCTTGTGTTAGAGCTTATTCTCTACCAGGATCGCGACTCTGCTCACGTCTCTAAGAAGGTGCTTAATTAGATGGATAAACACAGTATAGATCACCTTAAAGGGCCTCCCAATTCCCCTGATTTCTCAGTTATGGAGACCTGGGTTAAGGTTATAAGGGAGAAATTCTATCAGAGGCGCTGCGCGACTGCGCAGGCAGGCGTACATCATTTCTACCATGTATAGGCAGAGATAAAGGCTGAGAAGATTAACAAGACTGTTAACAGCTATCCTGTAAGGCTACATGAATGTATACGTGTACAAGGACGTGCAACGAAATACTAAGCAAGCTAAATCACAATTATATTTACTATTTTGCATGCTAAAATCGATATTTTTGGCGAAAAATTACGTGGTGTTGCAAGCGTACAGTAAGCGCTTATATCCGAGGTAATATTCCCCATAAGAGGTGTACGTACGCCGCACAAGCCGTACAAGCCCGCTATACCCGAATAGGCAACTACCACCAGTCTTGGCGTTTGGTGAGATTCTCGGAAGTGCCCAGCAGCCCTGTGATCTCACCGTCAGCAGCTAAAAACGCCTTGTATTGTGCGTGCAGGTGCAGAGGTTAAATTTTCAATATCACCTTGCATATATATTATGTGTCTCATATATATAATAAGAGGCGGCACAGCAAAAATCCCGCATCCTTCAGCGCCTCACTCTCGCTAACCTCTCCCAGCAACAATCCTACGCGCATACATCATGCTTGCCGTTACTCCTCCGCTCCCTTGTGTACCAGTTTTTTTCCAAACACTTCATGCGTCTATATTTCATAATGTTCTCGTCGAAACAATATAGCGCTCTGAATACGGAATGTGTCAGCGAAGAAGATTCTATTCATTCAAATTTCGACGCATCTATAACAGAGTCAGGAGAATTTCTCAGGACGAGGGTATGTTGGGTTCGGCATGGTAGGCTAATACTAGCCGCCAATTTAGTCATCCTCAGTATCTCTATAATTCTTAGCTTCTGGTCATTCCATACTACCCAGAAAACTGGAAATTTGCGGAACAGTGTCCTAAGAGAGATGAACACTTATTGTAGGTCCTTTCAGCTCAGCTTAAAGTGAACTCCATTGAACATAGGGGAATAACCGGAACACAGCTCCTATCTTGGATGAAATAGACCTACGACTCTCAACGATACGCATAAATGGTACAGATGAGGACATCAACCACTCCATTTATCGCCAACCACCTAGCCCTGAATTAGACGATGCGTGGTATCGGCTTTCAAACAGTCAGACTATTTGGATTAGCTCCTCCGATATTAAAAAAATGGGCAAAGATCCTTCAAAAGTCGCCCATTTCCCGGAGGATTTCGGTCTCGGGCCTGATGCCTATGCTGCAGAATTTGACATCTACCACAAAATTCACTGCCTGAACACGCTGCGCAAGGAGATCCACTTCGACTACTATTACCGAAATCAGTTTCCCGACGGGAAACCATCGGAAATCCACACAACGCATGTAACTCATTGCTTGTACATCCTTCTACAGAGTCTTATATGCGATGCCAGTACGGATATTTTTACCAAGGAGTGGATGGAGGGACAGATACAGCCGTTTCCGGACTTCAGTATTAACCGTAAATGCGGTGATTTTGATGCGATCGGGAAATGGCAGGAAGGTCGCCTGGTGGATAATGCGAAATACAGCGCATGGAGGATGCCCGAAGGCCACACACCCGTTCCTGCATCAGATGAATTCAAAAAATTGCTTCAATATCCAGGATACAGAGAGGATGAGTCTAGGCTGGGATAATGGGAAGGAAATGGAATGAGATATTTTACTTAATACCAGAAGTAGACGTCTTTAGAGCATGTATGGAACATTCAGTGATTAAGTGCATTTCCCTTTTCGACAACAGATTTGCTCTGTCAGTGTTCTCAACGGGGGTATATTGGTAGACTCACCGTGATATTAACTACCGCAGTGTAAACTAAGGGACTGGGGAGATTTCCATTAATGTGCACAGGACCGCGTACCTCGTACCTGAAAAGGCATCTTCGAAGATGTGAGTCTCACACAGCAAGTAGTTCCTTACTTCGTTACAATAGCAAAATATGAGCGTTTGGAGAGTATCAAAAAGTGCTATTTCAATTTGGCTCTAGAGCATGAGAGTGGAAAGTAAACACATAGATAGCTATTTAATAGTTTTGCCAGAACTGCAAGCAAAATCGGCCCTTCCATACCAAGTCCCTCGTCAATCAGAAAATACATAAGAATGTGCTTCCGGCCATTCTTTATACGCACTAAAATTCTTGCATTTTCTCAACTGTCCTTCACCAGGAAGCTCTCCATCCCTTTTGGCCAACAATGTGTCGTCTGGGTGGCACAGTATCCACTGCCGAATGGCATCCACACAGTGCCTTGTGTGTGCCCATACAACTTTACGAGTGATAGCAAAAGTTGGATCAGAATAGTAAGAAGTCAATATATGTCGAATATGGCTCTACTTAAAGTCAGCCCAATGATGCTATAACTTCGGTCAATTAATACTACAATACTGACCAAGCAATGTAGTTGATGGAAGCCAGCCATGATGTAGATGGAGTGAGTTTGATTATCTTCTACCCTGAGTGAAGGGGGTAAATTATTGTCAACCACCCAGGACTCCGTTAATGCAACAACGCCATCACCCTCTATATCCCAAAATTTTTAGGGGCCTTCGTAACAGCAACTCTTATATGATGGACAGGGCTTACCTGGAAAGAGATTGGACCAATGCGTATTTGAAACGGTCATGTTATCATCGAGGAAGCCAGCAGGGAGCGTCTCAATACGGACCTCAATGTCTCCCTTGAATCTATGTCCATCTGAAGGCTTGACTAAGCCCACTGATTAGCCTTAATACTTGTAAATTGATGAAAAACATACGATAATATTCTGTCGGTTGGGGTGCCACTTGATCGATCCAGTAGCGCAACCAGAGGATGTTTGAGAGTATGAGAAGTACTGCTAGAGCTGTCGTTACCCATGGTAAAAGACTTCTACTCAACGGCTTCCCCCGAAATAAAGGGAGATGCAGAGCTTCAAAGGCTGCAGCGTCGACTGATTGCCCATTCTGACAGGAATCAACGAGTGGTATATAAACCTGGGACTTGCTTTCCATGTTTTCAAAGCTTCGTGAAAAGATTTGGTACACATGGGAGCGGAGGGAGTAATGACAAGCATGATGTATGCGTAGGATTGTCGCTGAGAGGGGCTAGCGGAATGAGGCACCGAAGGATTCAGGCATTTTGCTGCGCCCTTTCCTATTATATATCTGAGACACATAATATGTATGCAAGGTGATATTGAAAAATCTAACCTCTGTATCTGCATGCATCATCCACTAGACATTAGATAAGGAACATCCCTGGACGCATTCATTCCCCTTCTTCCGCAGAGGGACGAATCTTGCCAGTAGGGTTAAAACCCTAAGCTAACCATAATCTTTAATTACATTTAGACATGTAAACTATCATGGCACCACTTTCCTGGCTGTCTATTAGATACTTGGTACGTTATTACAGCACACAGGTACACGAGCAATATACTTTTTTTTTTTTTTTAGCGCTGGAGCTAGAAGTAGAAAAACTAGAGTACGGTCGTGCCGCGGTAAGTTAAGTCACTCTAACCTGTTCAGCGAAGAACACACACCACGTCCCTGGAGTCGACGGCTTATAGGTGTGGAACTAGCGAGGTTCCTTCAAGGTGCATTGAGGTCTTGCGGGGCATCACACACACACATCACGCGTTGCGTGTTGAAGTACCTGTTCTGTAAGCAGGGTTATCCCGACCAACTGTTCATATTCTGCCAATCCACAAACACCAACCGTCTGACGTGAGAATACAGAACCTTCGTGTTGCTGATGGCAAGGGTGGGGCGTGCTCGAACTTTCTACTGCGCAAACGGCATGTACAATATCACTCATGTCAGCTACATAATATTATTGCCAACGTCACACCGTATCTTGCTTAACCATCCCAAATGCGAACCAAGTATCGTGATGTAACCCCGGCCAACCGCGGGCGGCCTAGCATGGAGAAATAGAGCACAGCCAAACGACCTTGAATGTAACCACGGCGATGGAATTATGATCAGGATTCCGGGCACTGTTGCAAGCCATGTCCCCGCTCCGGCTCACATAAAGAGACAGCGAAGTCCAGTCAATTCAGCAATCCTACACGGGAAGATTTCTCGCATATAAGCAAATTTCGAAAGAGGATATTCACCACTTCCTTCACTCTGTTACTATTATCCACTTTATCCGTGCCAGAACGATGCGTCTCAGTCTAGCATTCTTAGCTGCTTTGTTTAGCACCTTAGCTGTTACCGCGCCTGTCAAGCTTGAGGAACGTGGCAAAGAAGTGTGTGTTTTAGACGCAAGATTTTCCGAGCCCTGCACTGGTTTTGTAAGTTGTTAGCCCTCGCCTAGAATATTGAGAAACGTCTCCCCTTATGAAGGCTGATTCTATTTTCAGGAAGAGGCTTAAAGCCACGATTAAGCTAGAACAACACGGTGGTCAATTGCTAGAGCCCTGCGCGTCACCGCTATAAGTTAAAATCAAGCCACTCTCGGCCGTGGATAGATAGAAGTCGGGTACGGTTTATATGACTGGGTCGTGTCAAAACACCATCGGATCTCAACGGGTTCTTCTCTCCTCGCAGAGTGTGTTTCAATGTATCTAGCAATTAGGACTTTGCGCGTTTGCCTTCCGTCTTAGACAAAGCCCAATCAAACAGAAATTCCTCAGCAATACTATGAATACCGGGAGAAGCCTCACCATCTCTTAATATATTTAAACCCTATCGTTGAACAGTACGTTCCGGTGTGCCTACTAAGAAGGCTTGCGGTTCCACGAGCTTAAAGCAGTATCAATTGCCCAATTAAGGTTGCATCGCGACGCTAGATTTATGTTTGGCGAGAAACAAGGGTTAGCACCCGAAGGATCGAAAGAATCCAATGCGGCTAGTGCTCACCATAAAACCCAGATGAGGAAGCTAAACGAGGATTGTCGTCAGCGATATCGCAAAGCCTTGTGCTAACAAGTTCATCAACGCAGTAACAACCCCACCGTAAATGCTCTGCAGAGTACTACTTCAGGCATTATAATTTGGTTATAAAGTCGATATTTACATTATGGACCTCCTACATCTTCCGCTCAAGGTACATAGCCTAAAGCTCGCATTCACCAAGTCCTCCACTAATAGCACCTTCAATATTTAGGAGCCATGCTATGTTGACGAATGGCAGGCTGGTTTTCGAATCGAAAAAGATTTCAAATACGACTCCTTGCAATCCCGGAGTCAAGTTGTCGAACTACAGCATCCACCAAGCATTAAGGAGCCCCGGGCTTCTAAAGATCAAACAGAGACCGGTGCGTTCTCACCGCTGATGGCACATACTAATCCGTCAGCTCTGACATTCTCAACTTGGTGAAATAGTAAAAACAAAGAAGCTTGCAGAGGCAGTGAAGACGATCCTGGAATGTCTGGGCGAGAACCCGGAAAGGGAGGGTCTTCTGAAGACGCCAGAAAGATACGCCAAAGCCATGCTGTTTCTCACCAAAGGATATGGTGAGAACCCGGGGGACATAGTGAATGGGGCGGTGTTCAAAGAAGACTGCGATGAGCTTGTCGTTGTGAAGGATATTGAGATATTCAGTTTGTGTGAACATCACCTTGTGCCGTTTTCAGGAAAGGTATCATCTGTTTGGTCTTTGGCTCTTCTATGATACTAACTAATACGGTCATTCGCAAGATGCATATTGGCTATATCCCGAATGGTCAGGTGCTTGGACTTTCAAAGCTCGCTCGAATCGCCGAAATATTCGCCCGTCGATTGCAAATTCAAGAACGCCTTACGAAACAGGTGGCTTTTGCAATCGAGGAGATTCTACATCCCCAAGGAGTAGCTGTTGTTATGGAGTCTAGTCATCTGTGCATGGTTATGAGAGGGGTGCAGAAAACCAACGCTACAGCGATGACTTGTTGTATGATTGGCGCTTTGAAAAAGGACAAAGCGGCAAGAGAAGAGTTCTTAATGCTTCTTGAAAGGCGATAAAGTGTTCTACGTAGTATGGAGAGTTAATATAGTTGTCGGGGTCTTAAGTGAATCAGTAGCTTTGGTTGTTTCGCTCATACATTATAAACTCATAGTTTAACCCATTTTCTGTCACGAGGCCTTGGGGGACATCTTCCCCGACCCATCTGTCCATCTTATCCTTATTTTGTCGATGCCATTCTCCATATCGAGTCTTGTCTAGGAAAGCAGGAAAGAAAGTATCGCATTCGAAATCAGCATAGATCCGAGTCAGCAACAAGCGGACTGTCTGGCGCATTTCTAATGCAGCCGTGTAAATTTCCGCGCCTCCTATCACAAAGACCCTCCCAAGTTTTACTGTGTTTAACTCATCCATCGTATGCCCTACATCTCTGTACATCGGAAATGTGTAAAGCCTCTGCAAAAGCTTAACCCCCTCCCCAACGCTTGCCACCACATGTATTCTCTCCGCATTGCACCCTTCCTCTTGAATTTGACTCCAGACTGCCTGTGATGACCTTGATACAATCACATTGATCCGTCCAGGTAACGGCCGTACTATGACTGGCAGCGCATCCCACGACTTGCGGCCCATAATGACAGCATTCATGCCATTGGTGGCTTTGAAAGGGACCCGTTTGGTGATTCGTGTGAAGTATTTTAATTCTTGTTTCAGTGTCCATGGGAGATCACCGGCACGGCCAATACCATTTGAACGCTCGACCGCGGTAATCATGGTCAATTCCAGCGGTTTCGGAGCTACGTTGCCGTCTTGCGAAGTGTTGTCCGACATCGCGATTAACCGTTGGATAAAAATAAAGGATCTGGACTTGTTCCAATTCGATAAGCGTACTTATGTATTGTGATAAAATCGTTTTATAGTTTCGCAATCTGGGTGGGCGTACTTAAGCTGTTTCTGCTAGGGTGTACCCCGGGCATCTATTGTCACCGAGCAACCTTCAGACTTGCATGAAAATGTTGGAGAGAACTCGACAAATAGAAAACTAAGGAGGACAACCTAAATAAATAACGAGCTAGATGTGCCAAGCGCGATTCGTAAGCTATATAACGATCGACGAGGGGAACGCCACGGCGCTGCTCGGTTACATCTCTGCTTACTCGTTTCCATGCATTTTCAGGACTTCACACGGACGGAATCCACCCTTGCATCGCCCATGCATTAGCTTGCTGACATCCAAAAAGAAGGAATATTTCGACAGATGGCCTTCCTTCTGGTTTCAGAATGTTACTTTAGAAGGTGACACTCAGAGGTTGCATACATCCTTGGGTAGAGTTATGATCTCTAGATGGCATACGAGCCGAACTAACGACGTTTTTACTCTTAATAATCTAGGACCCGAATTTGGCCGCAGACATCTTTATCCGGTTTGTCTTGCAGCAATTTTGCATAACACTTCACCATAGCTTTTTACTTGAAATTTGCTTCATGATACACCATGCTGGCCCGCTCAGGACGACCAACTTTTCCTGCCCTCCAATTTTCGATTCTAGGTACGTAGCTATCGCCGTTTGATTAGGTTTAGATATGCATGTATTACATGATTCACGTCCGTTATCTAACCCTTTACTTTACTAGCTATATGCCGCATTGGAGAACCCCTCGTTGTAACTTCAATCCCGCTGTATATGGTATGATTTTGATATCACAATTGCACATGGATCTTCTCCCTTTTGCAACAGCAAATCATGCTAATATTACATAGCCTGCAATGCTGAAATCCCTCAAGGTCCCTGAACAGAGCGTGCCGTACTGGGCAAGCATTTGCATATCCGTCTACTCCGTTTCTCTTTGCCTTAGTGCTCCTATCTGGGGATGGGCAGCCGACCGATGGGGTCGCAGGCCTACAATACTTCTGGCAACTTTGTTTCAAATGATATCTATGGTCCTCTTCGGTTTCTCGCGGACTTTGCTTTGGCCAGTTATAACATCAGGCTTTCTAGGACT
Organism: Zopfia rhizophila CBS 207.26; assembly: GCA_010093925.1. Lineage (NCBI taxonomy): Eukaryota > Fungi > Ascomycota > Dothideomycetes > Zopfiaceae > Zopfia > Zopfia rhizophila. The sequence continues at coordinate 319,635 of ML994648.1, forward strand.
GGCAAGCGCGAATAGCGGGACTTTACGGTAAGTGTGAAGAGGTTAACTACTTACTCGTTCTTTCCAGTGTTGAGAAGAATAGTACCACAGCTGCTGAATTAGTCCCGTGGAAAGAACTGCAGCCGAAGGCTTTCGGTATATTGCCGTAAGTGTGCATCCTGGTTTTTAAACAAATAGATTGATCTAAGTGGCTCTAGGATGGTGTGGAACATAGGTAGTAATACTCTTCCAGGTCAGTGACGACAATAAGGACTGACAAGGACGCCTAGGGAGCATTATCGGACCTTTGCTTGGTGGGCTCCTGTCAAACCCAGCGTCACAATATCCAAGAATATTTGGTGCAAATAAATTTTTCTCCACCTTCCCTTGGGTATTGCCAAATATGGTAGTTTGTACTTTATTGCTTGCTGGCTTGGTATCCGGCATCCTCTTTTTGGAAGTAAGGTTGCTCTCTTCTAGTTCAAGTAAAATGCTAACATGTTCTAGGAGACACTTGAAATATCTAAGGGCCGTCAAGGTTTAGGTCTTAGAAAAGGAAAACAAACTTTTGCCTGGATTCCTCTCAGGCTACCCAACAATCGTAAGGATCCTCCGCCGCAATTACCAATTTCAGCCCATACTGCCATCTGGGAACGCCCTAGAGATATTCACGGCGAAATTGGACAACACCTCGAATATCAGGTCGGTTTAAACGATTCCGGGCGCCTTAAGTATAGGATATTCACCACACGAGCTTGCCTCAATCTCCTTGCTCATGCACTCCTCGTCACACATAGCATGATCTATGATGAGTTTCTTCCGATATTCATGTACACGAAGAGAGAATTAGTCAGATCGCATCTACATACCGCAATGCCACGTTGGCTTGCAATAGATGGTGGCCTTGGGTTGCAGAGCAGCCAAATTAGCGCATATTTTACTATCTCCGCTATTTACGCTGTTGCTATTCAACTGACAATCTTTCCGCTCTTGGCTCGTCGGTTCGGCACCTTGGGTTCTTTTAAGGTCAGCTCCCTCATATTTCCACTCATATATGTGCTCGTTCCCTTCCTCGTACTTCTCCCGCCATCTAAATTTATGGGAAGACTGGCTATTTTGGCTCTATTGCTCAGCAAATCTACCGGCACAACGATTTCTTTTCCTTGCTCCATGATCCTTCTTAGCAATTCAGCCACCAGCAAAAGAATTCTGGGAACGTTGAACGGCTTGGCCACGAGCACCTCTGCGCTTTGTCGTGGCGTAGGAGCCCTGGCGTTTGGAACATTATTTACTCTCGGGCTTGAGAAGGGGAGTGTTGTGCTGCCGTGGTGGTTATTGTCAATAATAGCTGCTTTAGGGGCTGTACCTCTCTTCTGGCGGATTGACCCAGACGAAGACAAAGAGAAGCAAGGGGACGAGAGGAATCTGCACCTTTGGAATGAAGATGACCTAGGAAGCGATGAAGATGCTGAAGTCCGGCTATTGAATGCTTGAGGGAAGCGCTTGTAACGATAGACTAAGAAAGGGTGCACATATCCTAAAGCAAAATGAGAGAGACAACGACTGCTAAGCCTCACGGTCAATAAGCAGATCAATGGAATACTTGAAGCTTGAATTAGATGAAATTGAATTCATCAATATATATAAGTACGTGAGATCTAGGGTTAGAGACTAGCTCTTCTAGTCGAGCAGTCGAATATATCGTGTGAATAGGTAATATCAGTTGGATGAGAGCCAGTAAAAGCTGAAGTAGAGGAGAGGTCCCATTAACAGGAACTCACCAACGCACAAGTTCCACCACTACTTTCAGGCGCTTCGGAGTGAGTGCTGGGTGACTTGTCTCTCTTAGTAACACTCGAGCGCCCTATGTGTTTATGAGCTAGCCGTATTGAATAAAGCACATTGATCCAGATGTTGTTGTCGCAACAGCAGCTATTAATTCATTGTCGCTATCCTCTTGTCTTCTGTTACCGAGCAACGTCTATATAATCCTTCATAACTATGTCAGCAGAAAGGTTGACCTTTTTGCTGCTCGCTTACATCTTCCTACTGTATCTGCTTCATATTTGAGCTATTTATGCATCCTTTCCTGTGCGCGATTGGCCTCTATATTCCATCTTTGCCATCTATATAGCTCATAGCTCAGCCACTCAGGTTGCTGTTACTTCTACGTACTCCTACATGCGTTCTTCGGTGATATAAGATGAGTCGTATCATTCATATGGTTTATCTTGACAATTATGCGTTTAGTTGAACAGCCTAGAGCCGTTTAATTTGACAAGGTAGAGTCATTCCAGGACATATCAGCTTAGAATAGCCTTGTTTTCACGCCTTATCTTCTCCCGCGGAAGTTGCGATCCCTGTTGGCAGCCTCATAGAGGCAAACCATGATCGACTTCGGGTAATTCTTACTCCAGCAGCTTGGACGTTGGCTATTGCACTTGGCTTCTCCACGCCAACTGTGACAACCTCAACTCCAAAATTCTCGATGATTTCCCGTGCAATAGACGTTGCCAGCGCCTCCAGCGTCCGAAATGAGGATGCATCAACTTTCTAAAGATTGCGGAAACCCATGTTAGCGGTTAAATACTGGGACCAAACTATATAAAGGTATAGCAAAAGGAAATTGAGATATGCCTCAGAAACCTACTTCGCAGACTGAGCTAACCATTTCGTGGTAACAATTCAAAACCTTGACCACCATGGAAGTCGATGGATTGTCCGGAAAATAACGTCGGCACATAACTTCGATGTCCATGACCACAGGTTGCTTGATTGACCTTTCATATTGGTTCGCGCCCACAATGCAATCGCACTTGATATTCTCAATGCTAAGCGATTGTGATAGGCCGTGACCGGCCTGACCCTCCTCCGTATTCATGGTCTGCGTGTACTTGAGCCCTCCTTCAGCTCGTAGAACCCCTTTAGGTAACTTGATACTAAGCGTATAGCCCACGTTGCCAAGGGGATCGTTAATGTCCGTTGTGTCAACGGCCGGGTAGCATCCTGTGATTGTAGCTGACAAATCTTGAATGTCGCGGAATACCTTCCCCGGGGATGTTAGGACTGCCGTAATTTCGTGATATAACTTGTCGTAGTCTATAGTGGCCTCCATATCATCCAAGCTGCCAGCGCGCTCCAAATCGTGAGCCACGCAAAAGGACACGATGACAGGCTGCGGTATGCCGGACCTCTGCCATGCATCTTTGCCCACTATGATCTGGTAAGGAAAATTGAGAAGAAAGACAGTATCATAATTTGAGGATCTCAAAGACATGATTGATATGGATCAAGTAGAAACAAGAGGATTGATGGTACGAAGGAACTCCTTTGTCCTTGCGTTTGAACCTGGCCAGAAAAATGTGAGTAGCGCTAACGAAAGTAAGCTAGCCAGATTAGGGTCAACTCCGTAATTCTCTTTTCCCATCCATTGGCCATTCAGATCTACCCCGCCTGTGTTATCGCACGTGCCTCCCAAAAAAACTTTTTGTGCTACCTCCTCCTTGCTATATAGATGACCAGTTGGCAGTTGGTGGGGATCAAATCGTCCCCATTTCGAACTTTACGCCCAACTTGTGTGGATTATGCTCCACCATGTAAGTCGTACCTAGAACAGTTCCCCACGGAATATCAATCATCCGTGACCAAGTGTAGTTCCTCAGATTCACATCCAATTGGCTAAGCCGTAACGTACCTTCCCGATGTATTACGCCAAACTAATTAATGGATGCATCAAATGCACAAGGTTTGGACACAGAGCCAGAGACTGTATGCGACCCGAGACGTGCGTCATGTGTCGTCAAGAATGCCACCTCTGGTGAGAGACAGTAAACCTACGCTGCGTAAACCGCCAAGGCCCACATTAGGCCTCGCGCCGTGAATGCCCGAAATACAGGATTCTTGCGCGCCAGCGTCATGGGTAGAGAACTCCGAATCCTTTAAGCGAACATGAAAAAGAGCAGGGAGGCCCAGCACGCGCTGCAAAATGACGCCGCGCTGGCAGACTTTCACTTCATTCTACGCCAGGAGCCTAGATGCTTCCCCGGACAGACAAGCGGCGCTGCCTGGCACGAATCCGCGGTGGACGAGATTCGTCCCGACCGGTAGGAGGCAAGGCCGCTCCCCGGTCAGATCCAGTGTTCTACATGGATGGACTATCCATAGCTGTAATCCACATCCATCCACGTCCATCCATCCATAGTAATCCATGGATAAAATCAAGTTCGATTACAAAACCTTTCGTCTATAATTCCTTTATTTTGGCCTTTTTGGTAAATCCATGACGCGTGAAATCGTCAACTATGGCCAAGTTTTCGATACTCGAACAACCTTACAAAAATGTCCTCAACTATCAACTACAGGCTACCTGCCTATCTTATACTTGTTTTTCCATCAGATCTCATCAATTTTTAACCATGTGGTCTTGATTTACGCTTGATCGCCAGCAAAGGCCTACGAAGTTGAAGAAAATACCCTATAATCGAAAAAGGAAGTGCTCAATCTCTGTAGTCATGTCGAATTTAGACAAGGAGGAGAACTCATCTAACGACGATAGGGAATCAGAGCTATCAGAGCTTGATTCTGCTCAAGTGCCTTGGAAATTGAGAGAGAAGTGTTTTTATTACTATAGAGAAGCATGAACAGGAAGCTTAAGGAGCTCAGGAAGCTTTTAATGTGGACAAAGACGTGGAGATGGCACTTGATAGTACTCTGAGCGACGAGCTAGTAATTTCCGGTCGGCTATTTAAAGTGGAGGACGGTAGCAGCGACGACGAGACAGCTCAGATTTAGCACATTCGCATAGTATCGTTGAGCTATAGTGTAATTCCCATAGATTGTTTACGTTGTAGTGCGATTTCACTGGATATTTCAACCGGCTTTTAACCTCAGCACGTGACCTCGTCAATTCACCTCCGAGATCGTTCATATCTATCTTGGGTGAGATTTACTAATGAAATTAATCATCAGTAGCGAGTCCATGGATGGATGGTGGATGGATATCCATCCATCCATGTAGAACACTGGTCAGATCTTGTATCTGGACGCCCAGAGAGGCGGTAATTATAGCCAAGAGTTATTCAGAATTAAACGAATTCATTCATAATTCCATTCATTAATGCATAAGACCTCTGGGAATAATCACGACAAGGTCAACGCAGAACGAACTGGCACGTTCCCCACCGCAAGCGTCTCTGTCTCGCCCGAACGCGAGGGAAGAAGCACCAACCTGGAAAAGTCGCGAGGCTCATTACGAACCCTGATGAGAAAATAGCACAGCAAAGAAGTCTTATCGCGAAGAACAGCATCATCGAAAGCGTTAAAGCTGACAGCGCAGAAATCAAATCGGAACAGCAAGGGCTCAAGAGCCAAAACGTCGAACTTCAAGAGGTGATCTGTTCGCTCCGAACGCAGCTCGACATCTTCTCAGTGTCTCTCCCATCAACGTAGTCATAGGCGTCGATAGCGGCCAGCGGTGGCGGGTTAGGACCTGGGAAAACACTCTCGCAAGCAACGAGCGCCGTGAATGCCAAACAAGGAACCTAACCGCAAGCTAGGTGGAAGGTACGGCAACGCACTCCAGGTGGCTTCAGCTGGAGGCCACGAGCAGATGGTGAAGCTACTGTTCGACAGGCGCGCAGACATCAACACGCAAAGTGGATTCTACGGTAAAGCACTCCAGGCCGCTTCAGTTGAGGGCCACGAGCAGATGGTGAAGCTGCTGCTCGACACAGGCGCCGACGCTTGGTAAGTGGGTCAGATACTACGAGCATGCGCACCCGTGCAAAGAAAGCATTCTACTCCGTATTGCGCGGAGGGACTAATGTAAGATTACAGTCTAAAGTTCTTACACATTACCTGCACTAACAGCGAGGCGACCAACCCGCTCCAGCTACAACCTTGTCGAGATGTACTGAATTAGATGGCACTACGGGAGATATGGCGGATGGAAAGACTGGGCCATATGTGGCGGAACTCAGTCTTCTGGAGAACCCCACTTGATTATGTAAATTAATCCCACCTTATAACAGCGACCTCTTAGCTTGTTTATACACAAGCCACCAATTCTATCCGGTACCGTTGCGCAAATAAAGGAAAGCTGTTACAGGTATATTCTACCATTGATAATGAAAAAGGGGGCAGAGACTTCTTTTCTGAAGTAATCTAAAATGTCGACGATTGATATAATGTTTCCATTCCTGAGTGGGTTCGTTAGTTTTAAATGGGATGGAGATGGAGTAGTAAGGAGATGAAGGAGAATTAAGATCGTAAGCCTTTTTGTTGGAGAGTGGAGACTTGTGAAGATACTAGATTCTGATTTGCGTAATGTTAAGCATGAGCGTGTGGATTAGTAGTTATGGGTTGCGAGGAAGATTGAAAGAGAGAATACGGAGAGTGTTGAGATGAAAGTTGGTTGAAGAATGGGGGGATGGAAGTATTGGGAGGATAGTAGGGGCGGTAGAAAGTAGAGTGTTCGGATTTAGATTCGTTGCTGATAGGGTCAGGGGAGGGAAAGAAATATCAGGCCTAAAATGATACGGTAAGCGGCAGAGAGGCATATGGGAAGATGGGGAAGGAGTATACGGAGTATTACATAAGCTACAGGGAGCATTATCATGGCCATTGGAGAGGTGTGTGGCACGCAAAGACATCACCCACGTGCGTAAGAAGTGAGCCGGCGCATTAGGAAGTACGTACGTTGTAGCTTTTCCTCTTCATAGTTTACTAAAAACTTGGATTATTCTAAATATTGAAACATAATAGCTGGAAAAACCTTACCTGGAGGGGGCTTTTAAATAATGGTAATTTCCATCTGAGGAAGATGATCAAAGTCGGTCTTCTCCCGCTGTCAAAAAAACAGACACGTCTGAAAGCATTTGGCCTTGCTGGCCCCAGGAGCACGCCAGTACATCTGTTGCCATACTGTCCTAGGATTGGCATACAGTACACCAACACCGGCAGGTGGCTTTCAGGTAAGTCGTACTGCCATCCCAATGGATTTCTCCATCATCAACATGTTCAGGATACGATTGTCTGAACTTTTTCAGATGGCGGCTCATGGCAGTTTCCGGCGACGGTATGTCGTATGTATACCAAAGCAGGTTTCTCGTTGACTGGAAGAGATACGCCTGTCGTAAGGCGGTGGGGAGTGTAATTGAACCATCTGTGACTTCCCCGTAATAAGAATTTACGGCTTTGAGTATAGTTTGCGCTTGGATGATGCCGCACCTGTACGGCTCTTGATCGTCAGAAATATCGCCTCAATATTCCTATCAATACATGAAACTATCGATTGACACCCATGGCCAGGAGGAGCGTGATATTTTGCCGGTTGGAAATGGGATATTTGTCCAAACAGAAGGTGCTCCATGCTAACTGTTTGAGTAGGCGATATTCCATAAGCCAGCATAATACCCAAGACCGAGAAAGCAGCAATTCCTTCGCGATGCCTGTAAGAGCGGGCAATTTGTCACTAGGCAAGGATGCGTTGCGTCTTGTGTAGTTCCCTACCATGATGATCCACCGTATAAATTCCTTTCTTGGTCCTGAAGATCTCCTCCTAAGACGATAGAGCGTATCTGAATCGTACTTGACATAATGCAGCGACTGTCCAACGTCGCAGTTATCTACGTTGCAGCGCAATTTGCAATGGGTGAGACGAGTAGATAAGAAAGCGGTTAGGAATTAATTGCTCTTCTCTAGCCGAAGCTCATCAATTGATCGGTTCCCGCCGTTCAAAAAACGCGATGGCATCCTCGGGAATTTAATAGACATGGTCCCGAAAACTCCTCCTGAAACACGGAAAGGGATTGGGTAGGCGTTTGGAGTACTTGGGCCAGCTTGCAACAACCCGTTCGACGCGACCTAGGGGCTGGCAGCGACGATGGTCACGGTAGAGTCGTTGAAGACTTTCTCCATTTGGGCGATTTCTCTCGTCTTATCATCCCCGGAGTGCTGAAACATACAGAGCGTATCCACCCAGGGGAATGGGATAGTCATGGCCCTGTGACAGAAATGGCGTCCTGTATGGTTTGGGGTAAAGGTTGCGTAGCGAGAGACTGCGTATACTCATTTATATTAGATGTTCAAAGTAGGCATTAAGGTGGCGTTCCCCAGCAATACGACAGGGTTGCATATATTCCTAATTTCCTCTCCAATCTGACCAGCCTGGGGATGCCTGGGGCTGCGCAGGATTGACTTCGATGATGCGCGTAGGGAAGAAGGTTTCAATCGCGGTTGGACAACACCCACGAGCAGCGTATTCTGCTAACCAAGAGGATATCTGTGGGTGGGCTTAGGTTGGGTTGACACGGTTTTGCAACTCTCGTACGGCGAGAAGCTAGGCGGCTTTATCGCAAGTATCAGTGAAGGCCCAAGCATTAATGCCCAACCCAAACCCCATGGCAGACTTCCATCCTCTTTAGGCTGCTAATCGATGTTGAGAAAGAAGGGGTTGTTACTGAGTGGAGTAATGCGGTCTCGTGGTGAGCAGCTCAGGCATACTACAGACTAATCATCCATGGCTTCCGATGTCTCTTCATGTTCCACAAATGTCGGCAGAAAAGTACGCCAAGAGCAGTCCCGGTCTGCGGAATTCATCAGTTGCCTCACAGTCATGGTATGCTCAGTTGCGTGCGCATCGCCACCGGGGTTGCTGTTTCGCCATGGCGGATGCTGTGGACGCGCTGAAAAGCTAGAGTGTCGAAAGGCATCATTCCAGCATCGATCACATACTAATGACTTGGGGTCCTGCAGAGAGGCCATTTGACTAGCCGGTATCGTCCGACCTACGTGTCGGAAGGGTGATCTACTGCTGTCTATTGTGGATGTTGGTGGGATTCTCCGGTTGTGGCTGTGCGACTTTCCAGTTTCTCAAACCCCGAGCTATTCTAAAACCCAACAGATCTTCCATGTCCTAAGTTCTTAAGCGGCAAAAAAGATTGAAAACTGGTTCCCTTTGATGGAAAAGGAATTATATATGGTGCGAAAATACGAATTCGTTATAAACATCGAACTTAACCCATATATATTATGATCACGTCGACACGGTATTAGGCCAAGCGAGAAGACCTTATCAAAGCCGAGGCTCCCCCCGCCTTCTCCAGCCGTCCCAAGCCCCGACCACTCGCACATTATGCCTCCTAAAAGATCAGGTCCCAAGCGCAGAAGAGGCTCGAGGACTTCCCGCGCACCAAAATACATTCAAGAAAATAATCTTGTCCCGCTGCGGCCATTTAGCCTGAATAAACGGCTTTTGTGCTTTACATCTTGCTCATCTCGCAATGAGATCACCACGGTTGGTTCATTTATTCCTCCAATTGCGGTCCGACTCCATGTGGTAAGTATAAAGAAACATGTTCATCCCAGGTATTTGGACACCAGAAAGGCTTCCCCCTTGGCATCCTCGTCGCCATGCACAGCCTCTTCGTTTTGCTCTCTCTCAGTTTGGCTGCCGCCGAAGATGGCTTGAACGCGTGGTTGCGATATGCACCAGTCCAGAACAGCAGCTATCGCTCCCTTCCTTCGTCAATTATCGCCTTGAACGCCACCAAGACAAGCCCAGTATATGTAGCAGGTCAAGAGTTGCAAAAGGGTATCAAGGGTATTCTGGGCAAGCAACTCCCCATCACCAATGGCACAGGAAGGGACTCTTCCATCATCGTCGGCACACTTGACGCGTATGAGAAGAGGTTTGGCGAATTCGACAAAGCCGAGGATCTTGAGGAGGATGGTTTCTGGCTCAGCACCGAAGGCCGCGATGTTCGCATCGTCGGCCAGAACGAGCGCGCTGCTCTGTACGGTGCATTCGAGTATCTCTCTCGCCTTGGCCAAGGGAAACTTTCCGCCGTCTCTTACGTTTCTAACCCGCATGCTCCCATTCGATGGGTGAACGAATGGAATAATCCAGACGGAAGTATCGAACGTGGTTATGCTGGCCCTTCCATCTTTTTCAAGAACGGCGCTGTTGTCGACGATCTCACTCGCGCCACTGAGTATGCCCGTCTCCTGGCCTCGATTCGCATAAATGGGATCGTTGTCAACAACGTCAATGCTGATCCCCACCTCCTGAGCCCTTACAACATTTCGGGCTTTGGTAGACTGGCTGATGCCATTAGACCCTATGGTATTCAACTTGGCATTGCCTTGAATTTTGCCGCGCCCGAGAGGTACGGTGGTCTACCCACCTCTGATCCGCTGAATCCGTCTGTCATCACCTGGTGGACGAATGTCACGAACCAAATCTATAAGCGCATTCCCGACATGGCTGGATATCTTATCAAAGCCAACAGTGAAGGTCAACCAGGACCATTGACCTACAATCGCACTCTCGCCGATGGAGCCAACCTGTGGGCGAAGGCTGTAAAACCGTACGGTGGAACTGTAATGTTCCGAGCATTCGTCTACGACAATCATCTCGATTATACGAACTGGAAGAATGACCGAGCCAACGGGGCCGTGGACTATTTTAAGCATCTGGACGGAAAATTCGATGATAACGTCGTAATTCAGATAAAATATGGTCCGATTGGTACGTCGACGTCTTGTAAATAACGTATGATTTAATGTCTGATCGAATACAGATTTCCAAGTCCGCGAGCCCCCATCCCCCTTATTCTCAACCTTGCGGAAAACCAGCACGGCAATCGAGCTTCAGGTCACTCAGGAGTACCTTGGTCAACAAGACCATCTGGTTTACCTCGCGCCCCTCTGGAAGGAAATCCTTGAATTCGATCTCCGTGCAGATGACAGACCATCGAAAGTGAAAGACATCATTTCAAGCCAGCGTTTCAACCGGCCACTGGGCGGATCAGCAGCTGTTGTCAACGTTGGTACTAATACAACATGGTTAGGCAGCCATCTTGCGATGAGCAATCTCTACGCTTACGGTAGACTGGCCTGGGATCCATCTGGCGATTCGGTGGAAATCCTTCAAGACTGGATTCGCCTCACATTTGGCTTTGACCGCAAAGTGATTGACACCATCACTGAAATGTCTATGAAATCCTGGCCTGCATACGAGAACTACAGCGGTAACCTTGGTATCCAGACACTCACCGACATCACAGGTAACCACTATGGACCCAATCCGGCTTCGCAGGACAACAATGGATGGGGCCAATGGACTCGCGCAGATAAGAAGACTATTGGAATGGACCGCACAGTCAAGAACGGCACCGGAAACGCTGGCCAGTATCCTCCGGCCATCGCCCAAAGGTTCGAGAATATCGAAACCACGCCCGACAATCTTCTTTTGTGGTTCCATCATGTGAACTATACCCATCGACTGAAATCCAACAAAACTGTCATCCAGCATTTCTACGATGCGCATTACGAAGGAGCTGAAACTGCGCAAACTTTCGTCAAGATGTGGGAGTCGTTGAAGGGCAAAATTGATACGGAACGCTACAACCGCGTTCTCTTCAAACAGATCTATCAAGCAGGGCATGCACTAGTGTGGAGAGACGCTATCAACCAGTTCTACTATAATCTATCCGAGATCCCAGACGAGGCGAAGCGCGTTGGCAACCACCCCTATCGCGTGGAGGCAGAAAGCATGACGTTAACTGGATACAAGAAATACTTAGTTACCCCGTTCCATGCAGCTTCGAAATATACCGCAATTATTACAACATCAAATAACACTGCGGGAACTGTCACCGCCAAGCTCAATTTCACCTCCGGAACGTACGATCTTGCGGTGAACTACTATGACTTGATTGGAGGGAGGTCAAAGTGGGAAGTCTTTCTCAACAACCGCACCGTTGGCACATGGAGGGGCGATTCGGAAGACAAACTTGGTCATGCGCTGACTCTATTGCCGGACGGTCATTCTGCCACGAGGATTACGTTCAAAGGGGTTAATATCGCTCAAGGTGATACGCTGAAGATTGTAGGAACGCCAGATGGAATTGAGCCGGCACCGCTCGATTATATTTCCTTACTTCCACCCGGAATCGTTGACTAAAGGGATAGATGAAAATGGTAAGTGGAGGACGCAAGTGGTTTGTAAAATGTATAGAAAAGTCTGGATCTAATCTTAATTGTTTGTAATTCACATTTTGAACATTATTTCGTGCGTTGGTATCCTTGCGCCCCCGTTTCAGCTCTGGTGGAACATTTCAACTACATCACCTCCGACGCCCTTTCTTTGTCGCTTCTACGGTGTTTAATTATGGCTACAGCAGGCTACAGCAGGCTACAGCAAGCTCTATAGTGCTAAATCCAGGCGCATAGACGGTGATATCATCGATTCAGTAGGGAACGTGCGATATAGTGGAAGGTAAAATACTCAAGCGCGTTTTGTACATATCCATACTAGCTAAGCTGCATTGTCACGCTAAGTTAAATCCTTCACCCTCCACTCTCCCTTCAATTGTACACCAAATGCCATTATCGCCATTTCAAATGCATCTTCACCTCTGCATCCTACCTTCACTTCCTCCCTTTCCTCACCTTCTTCTTCCCCTTCCCGTTCTTCCCATTCCTATACTCCTCCGGAATCAAATCAAGTATCAGCATCCTCTCCTGCCCCACAAACTCCCGCCACTTCCTCGCAACCTCTACGCTCGGCCTCACACCTGGTACCTCCCCGTCAGAAGAAGTACTCACAACCTCGCCACGTGCACGTGCGCGACCTTTCGCCAGTTCGGCGCGGCCCGCAGCGAGTTGCTCACTTTTTCCTTGCGTGTGCTCGGAGAGTCTAGGTCCATTGCAGAGGGATGGGGCTATGTGACAGCGATCTGTCCACCGAACTTCAGTATGTCTGGACTGTTCGCCGCAATAGCATCTCCCTGGGTTTCGGGCTCCTTCTCATCCTTACCGAACCCGCCATCCCCAATATCATCCTCCTCCTCGAATACACCTACCATGCAAAACCCGTCCCCTGTACCTCTCCGGATTCGCGGCCTTGAACCCAATCGGCGACAACATGGGACCACTTTCACCATTCGAAAGTTCGCGCAGCGTGTATGGGGCGCCGCCCCGCTCGGCTCTAGGTATAGCGTGCCAGTTTAACTTCATAATAGGAATGTACGATTACTTCCAATCAAACTCGTTAACAAGCAAGCAATCAATCCAAATCGCCTCCTACTTGATTGACTGCTCGTCGTCGCCCTCCTTAATTGATTGATTGACTGTTCAGTAGGATCGCTCGAAGATCGATTGATTGCTTGATTGCTTGATTGCTGGAGCTTACTAATACATATAATACCAGCTATTAACTGGGGCTGTATCTGCGTCCTTCTCACCTCTAAAAAATCACTAAGCGTACTAAACATACGCTCGCAATTAGCGCTCGTGGCGGGTATTGTAAGGACATTAAGGCCATCTTTAATAGGCGCAGAAGCTGTAAAGCCTAATTCAACTAGTACCGAATTAGATCCTTGGCGTACGGGTGTTGCGCATTAAATAGGCTTCAACTTCGCCATCCTCTTGTATTTATCATTCTTGTCGTTGCCTTGCCCCACCTTATCTTTCGGAGCAGTGTATTTAGCAATAATCTCTAAGATCTCATCGTCGACTCTCGCGCGCTTCCTTAGGGTGAAGGGCGTTAATTAACTCTGTTGTTGCGATAGGGAGCCCACGCAGCTTTAAACCCCCTATCAAGCTTCCGTAGTCACTTAGGCCTATTTTCCCACGCGTTTTTGTAGTATAGCTTGTATGAAGGATGCAGAAGAACAGCTACGTAGTAAGCTAGCAAGTTACTAGATTCTTATAATACTTATATAGCTTGCCCAACTTTAGGTTAATATTAATCTTATAGTAACTTTCTGGTAAGACTTGTTATAATTTACCTTATTAAGTTAATTCTTTTTATGTCTATATAATTATAGAAAAAAAGTTAAAAATAAATACTATTTTTTAAATTATATTAAATTTACTAAAATTTCTTTTAAAATTTACTTGTTATATTTTTAACAAGTTTAAAAAAAATATATTAATTAATAACTTATTATTTATAAAATATTTATTTACTATTTTTTATTTAGTTATTACAGTAGTGCTATAAGCAGAAAGTTAAGTATTTAGTAAAAAGCGTTAATTAATTACTAAGTATAGTACCAGGTAATAATTCAAGACATTACGTGAAAAAAGAAAAAACATAATAAGTTATAAGCTAAAATATTTAGGGCGAAAGCTTATATACTAGTGCAAAGCCAATACATAAACATATAATATAAAAAAGAAACTTATAGAGAAGACTTCCTTAAAAGGCTTTTATATTATAAATAGTTACTATAACATTAGTAAAGTATATTTAAAAAAAATTATATTAAGTATATTAAGTTATTACTTTTAAATAAAGTTTATATATAAATATATAATAAATATAAAAGTATTATAAAAAAAATTAATTTTTTTATAAGTCTTTTATGTAATTACTATAATAATACTTTTGTTTAAATTTAAATTTTAGTAAAAAGTTTTTATACTTTAGTATTTAAATTAATTTAAATTTTAAAAGTAAAAGCTTTTATAGTAGTTATATTTTAAAAAAATACTTATAAGTTTTATATTTACTTTATTTAATAAAGTATATATATAATAGTTTTGTTTATAAATTAAATATTAATTTTTGTAGCTATATAATTAGTTTTTAAATTTTATAAAACTTAATATAATTGTTTTATAATAAGTTTATAGCTTATTTAAAAATATTAATTTATATTAACTTTAAAGTATATTAGTAATAGCTAGTTAATTTAATTATTTTACTAGTAGTTTATATATTATAGTAGAAGAATTTGCTATATTAAATTTACTATATTAATTAGAAATAGAGTTTAGTTAGTCTAAAAAAGTCTTTAAGAAAAAGAAGAAATAAATAAATTTTATTTAGAAAGCATTTAAAATTCATTTAACGTTTAATATTTATTTACTTATTTAATTTTTTTTAATAGTTTAATTAACTATTTTATTTTATCTACTTGTATTAAGTAAATATTAAAGTAATATAATTATTTACTTTATTTTAATATATATAGCGACTAATTTCTACTTAAATTTTATAATAGCTTTGCTTTTAGAATTTATTATTAAGCAAGCCTGTAAAAAGCTATTATATAGAATAATTACTATAAGAATTATTATATTAAAACTAAAAAAGCTTTGTAAAAGCTGTAGTTATAATAAAATAATAGAGCTATTACTAGCTTTTATTTATATAAAATATATAATAGCTAAAAAAAACTAATAACGTATTATTATACCTACTTAGGTTCTATTAATTAATTAACGTTTTCTAATAATAGAACCTGTAAACAAAAAATAATTAACTAAAACTATTTTAATTTAAATAATAATATTAATAGTAGTATATTTAACTTACAGTTTTTAGTAGTAAAAGTATGTATTTCTATAAGTTTAATTACTATTTTTAGTTAATTTTATTATAAGTAAAACTATCTAGCTTATATTTATTTTATTTTAAGAAGTTATGAATATTAGGTTTAGTAAATATAATAGCTTATATAAAAAAAATTATAAAAACTACAAAAAACTTTAATAACTATTAAAAATCTAATTTAAAGACTTTAGAATTTTAGTTCAACATATTTTAAAATAACTTCAAGTTAATTTAGGTAAGTAGTTAATAAAATATAAACTTTAAAGTAATTAGCTAATTATAAAAAAACTAGGTATAAATATAAAAAGTAAGTTAACTTAATTAAGTAATTAAATATTACTTATTAACTTCTAATAACTTATTTTTTTAGAAAATTATTACTATCTTACTTTTAAATATACCTGTATAACCTTACCTAATAATTAATTAAGTGTTAATATAAGTAATTAAGAAATTAATTTTTAGTAGTTTAACTAATTTTTAGTAAGTTTGTTTTTAATTATTCTTTTTACTAAAACTCTTTTAGTTAGTATGTACAGCTAGTTAGTATATATAAAAATCTTATAATTCTAATATTATTTAACTAGTTAGAATCTTCATTTTTTTATTTTCAAATTTTAAGATAGTATTTTTTATATTTCAAAATATTTGTTTTTAACTCTAAAATTTATGAAATCTATATTAGTAAAAATAAAAATTATAGGTTAAAAAATTAGTATTAAAATTTTAAATTTTAATAAATTATATTATATATATTTTTAATTAGTTTAATAATATTTTTTATATGTAAATAATTTATTAATATATTTTACTTTAAATTATATTAATTTTAAAATATATAACTATTATACAAAAAATATTTATATTGTTTAAATTTTTTATAATTTTTACTTTAAATGATATTAGTTACATAATTAAATTTATTTACGTCTTTAATATTTATAAAATTTTAATTTAATATACTTTTATTTTTAAGTAAATATAATTTAAAAATTTGTATATAGCAAATTTAATATTATTTTAATTTTTAAGTTTAATATTTTTATAGTATTTTTATATAGTAATTTTTGTATTTAAATAATAAATTAAATATATTTAATATAATTTTACTAACTTTAATTTATTATATATTTGAATTTATTTTAAATTAAATTAATAATAATAAAATAATAAAATTTTATAACCCTTTTCGTACATTTTATACTAAGAATATTATTTATTTTTATAATATAAAATAAAAAATAAAAATTTAATTAATAATTAAAATTTTTTTATTAAATATTTATTAGAATAAAATATAATATTATAGTAAATAAATAAATAACCTATAAATTTATATTTATTTCTAAATTCTAAATATAATGCATTTAGTAGACTTTTATAAATATAAATAGGTATAATATATTAAGTAATTGGAAAATTATACTAAAACTTTTGAAATTTTTAAAAATACTTTAAACTAAATTTCTTTTAGTAATTAAATTTTTTTTTTTATAATTTTATGCAAAATATTTTTATGCAAAATTTTATTATAATATCTCTTTTTGTTGCTAAGATAGATGAAGTAGAGAGGGGTAGCTAAAGTGTGCACGCTAATGAGCTGTGCACGCTGACCAGAAGAGTTCTATCGTCATCCTTCGGATACTCCTCCCTCAACACCTTTCTATTGGCTTTTTGCTCCACGGCTCGGGGCTCAGCGAGGAGACGGATTTTGGTATGGAGGTGCTGGATGTTGGCGTCCCGGAGCCAGGACTGGACATCGCGGGGCGCGGCACTGCAGTGAGGCCAGTCGGAGCCAAGAGCGCTCGGTTCGTGTGCGATGCGTGAGCGTTGGGAGACATGGTTTCTGACGTTGAAGGAGGTTTCGCGGTTGTAGAACTCAGAGAGAGCGACGCGGGTTGCTTCTGAGGCTTGGCTGGTACCGAGGGGGAACGATGTTGGGGGGGGACCGTAGAGAAGGTTGCTTTCCAGAAGTGACGTCACAACTGCTGTACTCGGAGTCGGCGTTGGAGAGGAGGATGCTGAAAGGGGTACTAGATGCTTTGATGGGATGCGTTGGCCGGCTGTAAGCGAAGGAGTTGCGTATGCGGCGCGGCGGTCCTCATCCTCATCCCCTCCGGGTTCAGTGTGAGAAAACATGGACATGTCATCCCGTCCTCCATCTCCCTGCCTGTCAGTGGACTTTGGTGATTCCAACGTGGGATCGACATCGACCTCCATCATATCGTCCTCAAGAGCCGATACGATGTCTGGCGTGTAAGTAACTGGACATTTCCGCGCAACTTGCTCCCCAAACATGTTCACGCAGAGAGTGGCCTTTCTGACTTCTCGTTTGAGAGGCAGCTTTCTAATTACCGCCGCAGAAGTGTCAGCGGGCGAGTCACCAGTGCAGAAAATAACGGAGTCACACTTCTCGAAGTTGGGCGATCGCGGGCGATCGCGTACCATCGCTAGGGAGGTGAGCGGAGTGTATATTCGGAGCCTGGGATGAGATAAGTGCGACGAAATTTGAGTAGGTAGCAGTGGTTGAAAGTGGTGGAGAACTCGTAGAAAGTCGGGGTTGGCGAGAGAGAGCCTAGTGCTTAAGAATATTTTATAGAAGCGTTGGCAGCGCAGTACGCGTTAGGCAACCTCTATACAGTGAAGAGCTGTACACGGATATATCACGGAATGATTTGGGTTTATGGGTTACGACGAATAGCCAGAATGCGCCCACGATCGTGATAATTAGGAGGGGTAATCACTATGGCAGGGGATGATGAGTGTTTAGCTGGATATGAATGAGATGTCTCAAAACATGTTTTTACAAGTGGAAGATTGAATTCACTAATGGGGCTCATACTGAGATGATATCGAAATCTAGGTTGACAATATGTTGGGTTCACCATTTCAGCACAAGGTCAGCCTTCTAGATCTCAATTTCTTATAGCAATAGCGCACAATTCGTTCATGATAACCACTACATCTAAGGACGGCCGCTTTTCCACCCAAATATTGACAAGTCGAAGGTCCTGACTCCTTTCTCGACGGTACTAGAGTTTGCCGATGGGCTGGACTGTGTATATTTAGGCAGAGCATCCTCTTCTATCCAGAGATATGCTGGGGTGTTACGGATGGGCATAATGGGGTCATATGTCCCTCTGCCCCGTTAACGTCTTGCCTACTATTGGATATGCATGGTAAGCCGGGTTCCTTTCCCATCGATTTCCCTGTTATCCTTCTGGTAAACATTCCGTCCTCTCTGATACTAGGTATATATCGGTCCTTAGCAGTTTTTTCAACGTTACTCGCTTTCGTTCCATATCGGGACAATCGCCTGCAAGGCTGAAATGTGGCTTTCCGGCAGGGTCAGGAGCTGAAACACTCCCGAAGGCCGCCATGAAAGTTGTTCTGATCGCCCCGTAGCCTGATTGCGACATTGCGCCCGCAATTACTCGTCGTAAGGCAACGAGGTTTGCCTTAATGGGCCTGGCCCGCTTCCCCCATAAGCCACCGTCAGGTAAATGGGTTCCAACGTGTGAGCGCGAGCGCAAAACTGAGTTCAAGGAGTTATCGAGCCAAGCTCCAATCGGATTGCTAGTTTTCCATGGAACATACGTCCCGCAAGTAGACGTGCAGATGCCAGCTTAAGCTCGTCCACCCTGACGAAATACTCGGTATTGATGCGAGGTACCAAATGTGTAGACCGGGTTGTTGATCAAAACACGATATGCGTAGTACATCTAGGCACGCTAAGCGCAGGTTTGGTCATGACTGATATATCTCTATATAAGATATTATCACATCTTCAGAGGGAAGGATGAGAGATTTGAGGTACTCCTTTATGCAGCCTGCGCTGCTGGTTGGCTTCAATATACTCTCGGTGCTATTTACCATACAGGAACGTTGCCCGAGCCCTTTCGGACGCCCGCATTACGCCACTTCCGAGCGATTGGTTTGCGCCCAGCCATATGCAAGCCCCAATCTTCCCAATGTATGATGTGCCCGCTCCATGAGTCGACTATGGATGAGCGCTGGTCCACTCCTTACCAGCAATGGCCCTGTGGTTTGTTATCTCCCTAGGACGATGCCGTCGAGGTAAATCGCAAGTGGGGGCCCGAAATATCGATCTCTTTCAAGCTCGGCGTGAGCCGAACTCATGATACATATAAAGTGGATATTCCAGGAACCGTTGATATTGGAAATGACAACTCGCTAACCCGGTTTCTTGCTTTTTGCGGCGTAGTCGCACGTGGCACAGGGTTTGCTTTTGCGCTATCTTCCGCTCCAAGGGTTTTTCAAAAGCTGCCCCTGGGTTCTTAAGTTTCCATACACTATATCAAGCCCATGTTTTACTATTCCCGCTCCTTCAGCTTATCCAGAGACATGTCGGGGCCAGTCACCATCGCAGCCCGCTGTGCTGCCCTCGGGAATGCCATTGTGAAAGTATGTTACCCCCTTCTCCCCATGGTCACCGTTTGTGCTAACCGCCATGTTTAATCACAGATCATTTCCAGCATTATCGAGTTTGTTCGTCGGGTCCGCGACTCCCGTCACGACATGAGCGCCATGAACGCCGAACTGCTCACTATAAAAACAATCCTGGAAATTATCCAAGGTGATACCTCAAAGGAGACTTTATATCTACCATTCCCGTTGCTTCACGCCCTTATTGGAACTCTGGATCATTGCGGTCAAGTGTTTGATGACATCGAGCGAACCATGGTCAAACTCTCAAGTTCCATGACCCAGACGAAATGGATCGCTGGGGAATATGGTTTTGGCAAGCTTAGGTTGCGCTTGGAGTCGCTCAGGTCAACCTTGGATCTGGCTTTAGATCATATCTCTCTGTGAGTAAACTGCGTTACTCTCGTTGATCTACTAACAAACTGGCTAAGGTGTACTATTGACACTACCACTTCCAGTACCCCTACAGATACGAATGGTAACTGCGACATTAATTGCGATACGACTTGGATTCTTGAACTGTTAAAGAGGAATGAGGCTGAGAGAAAATGTCATACAAATCTGGAAGAGGGTCAGGATTCGATGCTGATTCGATGCTTGAATGGGCTGAGAACATGCGCAGAGAGAGCATATGAGGAAGCCATCGCGGGGGACAGCAGTCTCAAAAGGTCAGACTCATTAGGGCCAGAGTCAGATACCTCTTATCCTGGTGTGCAGACAAACGGCGTTCCCAGCTTCCCAGAGGAGTCATCTAGTTTGGGGATCAATGCCTGGCTTGAAGATGTCACTTCCCATGCGACACTGAAACCACTAGACCGAATCAACTCCACAGAGACTTCACGGAATCAAGTGGACCATAGACCAGAGAGTACCGCATCCATCTCTTTCTTTTCCGACACTTCAACTTCCGGAAGCTTCCCTATGACCGCCACCCAAATCTCAATTCAACGTGTCATTGACAGACGCCGAACCTGGAGGAGGAATGGAAAGTCTAGCAAAGGTTCCCACCACAGACAACTCTCCAGTTCTACCAGTAGTCCTTGCACAGCCAACCAAGGAAACGAGAAGATCCGCATAGCCGCTGCGCGTCGAAAGGCACTTACCAATGATCAAAAAGTGGCTCTTGATTGGGCTCTCAAGAAGATTAACACCTCTGCGACTCCAGAATACGTGAAAAGGCTTCTCGACGAAGGCGCAAATCCGAACGTGGAAGACTCAGATTTCGGCACAGTGGTTATGCGGGCAGCATATCAAATGACACCGGCCATCATAACTGTCCTCGCAGAATATGGGGCAAAATTTACCCATCCGGGTATTCATCCGTACCCTTCAGCTGTTCATGCTGCTGTCGCCGGAAACCGGCTGGAAAATGTCCAATGCCTTCTTAACCTGGGAGCGGATATCGATGCCCAAAATGCGGATGGCGAAACATCGCTTCACCTAGCTGTGAAGTACAGCGACGCACATCCGATTGCGAAGTATCTTCTCGATGCGGGTGCGGATGTGAACGGTATGGCAGCAGAGGCTGGAACGCCTCTTCATGTTGCTCTGACAGCAGACTCGCTTGATTCACGAGGCAGGAAGAAGATGGCGGCACTATTGCGTGGGCATGGGGCTGATTGTGAACTGAATGCACAGCCTCCGTCTCGAAGTCGGAAGGGTCTCTCGGTTCTTGGGCTGATATGAGTGGTACCCATCTCGACTCCTAATACCAACCACAACGCCCCCTTGGGAACGGCCACAATTTTGACGCGGGAAATGGACTCGGCTACATCGCCGGACGGAGAACTTTCCAAAGGAAAATAGCTTCGTAGCGCATCTGGCTTTTGTGTCTTTCTTACATAGGCTTTGCAATATCTCTTTTCGATACCCTCTTTACCCAAATGTAGATGCACCACAATGTTATCCGTGAGAGCCTGACAACTAATCCACTCAGATGACATACCGCAAATCACATCAGGAGATATAAAGAGACGGGCCAAAACATGCCACCTTGCTCTCTATGCATCTCGAGCCAATTCCTGTGCGGGTTGAACCTCTGCTGCATTCACGCCTTCTTGTTCGAAGCCGATGAGCTGATCCAAATCCTTGACGCTTGCTTCACTCTGTCGAAGTTATTTATGAAATAGATGATTGTGGGGACAAGTAATCGTCGTATCTACTCGAAAACTGTCAGAAACCTCCGATGCGTCCGTTAGCTCTAGAGCGTTCTCCATTTAACGTCATTAGTTGGTGGGGAGCTGAGCTAATTCCGAAGCCGGACCATCGTCTGTTTGTTTCCAGCGACTCTCTAATCTTAAAATAAATATCAGCAGTATTTAGGCCCATATTTCTGAGACGGATCAGGATCTCCTTGCGTTCCGCGGCCAGATGGGCCACGGACGCTATACAGCCGTGCGCCCGAGTCTTCTTCCTTGTAGTCTTCCGTCTCTTAGTCGCTGAAGACTTATCTGTTTTGGTATTGGATTGATGCTCTTCCTCGCCATTGAAGACTTCATCGTTCATCTCCTCAGCGGACTCACCGTCCCCTACTCCTTTGGCATCATCGTGATCAGGCCCTTCGCTGTTATCTCCCTCTTCATCCGAGTCCTCATGATCAGCTCCATCACCGTGATTCCCTTCATCATTTAACCCTTCACAGTCTTCGTCATCTTCGTCATCGTCATCAATTTGTTCAACCTTTTTCCTTCTTCTTTGCCCGGGTGTGCCGGCCCTTTCGCCCATTATCCCTACTCTTCTTCTTTTTCTCTTGGAGAATCATGTGACCGATTTCCGCCACTTTAAGCCTTTCCTGTTCTTTTTTCTCTGCGCTATCTGTCACAAAAGCGATTCGACGACGCTCCTTTTGTTCCAATTCTTCACTCACGATGACCCATGATGTACGCCCGACACGGAAGAATCTCCGATCGGTGGCAGGTGGAGAGTGGAGGACCAGCAAAATGGTTGCGACTGCCATTCAACCGCTTGTATTCTTCTAGGTTTCGGGCCCATTCCGCGTGTGCTTTCATTTCCGCATCTTCGAGGGAAGATAGAGATTCGGCATCGGAATCGGAGTCGGAATCAGACGTATCCCCGTCATCCGAATGGCTCTCTGCGTTGCATCGCTGTGTCCTTTTCCGACTCCCTTTGAGGGAACTTCTTCTTACTCGACTTCTTCTTCATGAGAACCTTACGAGCTCTCTGAGCATCAATCCCCTTCAACCGTGCCTCATACCGGTCAATTGTCTCCTCAGTCTTTTGCACATCCTCTGTCCGCCACCTATTCATCTCTCTTTTCCAGGCATTCACGTACTTCGCCTCTTCGCTATCCGAGTCATCCTCCTCTTCCTCAAAAATCTCACCCCTCGCCCTCTTCCGTCCAAGGCTCATGAACCTTGCATACGGCCCCTGATCCTCCCCTTCTGCCTCTCAAGCACTACACTAGCGGTCTCGCGCATGAATGTACAATTCTAGCTTCCCATCTCGATTTCTGGTCTTCGTGGAGCTGTCTCGCTCGTGCTGCAGTCTGGATTTCGACGACTTTGCTCAGAGGGACGGGTTTGGTTGGAGAAAGAAACATGCTCAGAAGCGTATGGTCTTCGAGGGAGATAGGATAGGGACCAAAGTATGCTTTGATTCGTTTTGGACTGTGGGTGTGGTGTTCAGGTCATTTGCAGTAGGGACTCGAGCCAGGCGCGGTGTAGGCTGGGTGTATCCGGGGCCGATGTAGAGCTGGCAGTGGTGCCATGGACCTTGGCTAAATCTCATGATAGTGCTCGGAGATTGAGTCTTTTTTAGGGGATTGGATACTTGATTGTTGTGATCCGGGGAGGAGTTGGGAGGTTTGGTCGGGGAAGAAGTCGAAGAAGTTTGTGCTGCACGGTTCCTCTCCTTCTGCTAGTCAATTACAGGAGCCTTTTCTCGGGAGAGTTGATTAAAAGAAAGCTGCCTTGACGGAGCAGGAGCATGTACGAGCGACTGCTGCACAACAGGACCGCATAATGGGGGAGTACTTCTATTGGGGCCTAGAACTGGATTGGAGGCGACGTCGGAAGGTTGGTTACTCATCTTCGAAATGTTCGGATGTAACTAGTGCAGCCGAAGTTGAAAATTGTGGGTGTTGCTTGATTTTGAGGAACGATATCTATACGGTATTTTATAGATAGCGAAATTGATCTGAAACGCTTCGTGTGGTGAAATCTAATCATCTTTCACGATTAAATGACTCTAGATGATTGATAATCACAGTACAAAGAGCATTTATGTAGCAGCGGCGGACCTAAAGCTTCCAAGTGATTGCACAGCGCAAGACCAGAAGATGGACAAGGATAAATTGAAGCAATCTGTCGTGTCGTAAATCCAATATACGTGATTAATGGAATCTTGACCAGCATTAGGTGGGCCTATATATACTCACCGCACCTGCTGATGGATTAACCGGGTAACTAGCAGTATTGGGGGGCGGGGGGATCCCACCAACAACTCCTTGATGTTTGTATATCAGTGAACTCCAAGACCGGCAATCAAAAATGCACTAACATCATATTCGTTCATATTCTACAGAAAGGATATGCATGAGACGGGATAGTCCCGCAGCTAGAAATGCATGGCAGTTGTGAGCGAGTAGGTGGGAATTGAGGAGCAACTTGGTCGATTGAATGAGCAAAAAACTACTCTACATAAATAACCGAGATGAACTCTGAGGGCGCTTCGTAAGCTATATAAGGATCGACAGGGGATAAGTCATGGCGCTGCTCGTTTACAGCAGTAGCCATAACATGGGCCGAATAAATAGATGAAGCCCACACCAAAGCCACATTGTACGAGTACAAAAGCCCATCCATGAACATTGAAGATACACTGATCAATCGCAGAGGCCAGAAGCTTTGCCTTTTGCATTAGTCGGGAAATCATAGACTGCCCCCTCATGCAGCTCCCTCGAGATCTGTGCATCAGCCTTTCTAATATCTTTGCCCGCCCAAATATCCCGCCCGAAATAGCGCCCAGACAGCTGCACAACGTCGACTTTTGCGAGTAGATTCTGTTTTCCCTTCGAAAAGTTTGTTAGAGCCATGACCCAAGGCAGAACGAACCTACCAGTTTCCTTGCAGTCTCTATATTCGCAAGCAACACAACTACCTCATTGCGGCCTCCGAGTGGTCCGTGTAAGGGGGGCCTGACGTAGGGCCGAGAGTGCAAACGAATGTCTGTAAAAGTGTGTATTGTGGGGCAGGAGGGGAGCGGAGCTATCTACAAGGAGCTAGCGCGCCAAGAATGATTACATAACCATATTACCTAATCCTTCTTAACAGTTTCTTAGTTCGCTATTCAGCGCGCTACCGAGGCGATGCGCATCTACATCAACAGCCAGCTGCAACAAAACCGGCCACTGAGAGGTCATGCTGACCTGGGCTCGCTGACCATTAGTAACACGGATGGGCCCAACATGATCAGCGCTGACCAGCGCCGGATATACATGAGCCTTGGGTCGTCATGGCGGTACCGCTGTACCGGGTTTTACCGCGTAACGCCCGCTCCCACGTGACGCACGATTTTTAAGCGAAATCGCTACCAACACCAAATTTTTGACATAATCCTATCTTCACTAAAATGAGCCCTCTCGAGCTCGCGCTGGATGAATTAAAATCCTTGGAACCTGGAGAAAAAGTTAATTTTACTGCGACAGCGAACAAATATGGCTGCGACCGATCAACGCTCTTGAAACGTTTTCGCGGTGTGCAACGCTCTCGTGAAGAAAAGCACAAAAACCAGCAACATCTCAACGATCAGCAAGAGAAATCGCTTCTACAATATATCGACGATCTCTGCAAACGAGGGCTACCTCCTACACACCATATGTTGCAAAATTTCGTAAAGGAAATATGTAGACATCCGGTAGGAAAACACTGGCCTGGGCGCTTTTTAAAGAGACACGATTACTCGATTTTCTCAAAGTGGACTGATGGGATGGACAAGGAACGTAAGAGGGCTGATTCAGCGTTTAAATACACCTTATATTTCGATCTGTTAGAGAGGAAGATTGCTCAGTACAATGTGGATCCATGGCTTATGTACAATATGGATAAGAAAGGCTTCCTCATTGGGGTGCTTACTAGAATAAAAAGAATCTTCTCAAAACGGCGGTATGAGGAAGGGGGGGTAAAAAAGATAATCCAGGACAGCAATCGCGAGTGGATTA
This sequence comes from Zopfia rhizophila CBS 207.26, assembly GCA_010093925.1. Classification (NCBI taxonomy): domain Eukaryota; kingdom Fungi; phylum Ascomycota; class Dothideomycetes; family Zopfiaceae; genus Zopfia; species Zopfia rhizophila. The sequence goes on from ML994648.1 coordinate 345,584, forward strand.
TACATATTGCATGTATATGCGCTGACGGGACCTCTCTTACGCCAAGCCTTATATATCAGGCTGTCTCTGGGAATGTACAAGACACTTGGTTACAGGATTTTGATCCTTCGCTTCATAAGTGTTACTTCACTTCATCTCCTAGTGGGTGGACTAATGAGGATATAGGCTATGCATGGCTTACCCAGGTGTTTGATTAGGAGACTAAAGAGAAGGCGCGAAGGCAGTACAGGCTCCTTATCCTCAACGGCCATGGATCTCACGTAAATATGCGATTTATCGAATACTGCGACAAAAACAAGATTCTACTGGTAATATACCCACCTCATTCGACACATACGCTACAGCCTTTGGATGTTTGTCTTTTTAAACCTCTCTCAACAGCTTACACGGTAGAACTTGAAGTGTTTATGGACGAGTGTCAGGGATTCTCTAGCATAACTAAAAGAGACTTCTTCCGCTTCTTCTGGGTGGCATACAAGCGCGCTTTTACTAAGAAAAATATTCTCTCTAGCTTCAAAAACACTGGTTTACATCCTTTCGATCCAATGCGTGTTATTAAAAAGTTTAGTGATTTGAATGCTTCAAGGCCTTCATCAAGCTCATCTACCAACTCTATACTTAAGGCTGAAGATTGGCGCCGCATTGAGAAGCTGTTACACCAGGTTGTCGACGACGTTTGCGATAAAAAGGCCAAACAGCTTAACAACACGATTCACGCTTTGACGGTCGAAAACATGCTTCTTAAAATGCAGAATCAGGGCTTGAAAAAGACACTCATTAATGAGAAGAAGCGTAGAAAGCGTGGCAAACCTCTTCTACTTGAAATGCAGGGTGAGGAGGAGAGTAATGCGATATTTTAGAACCCCAACAAAGTACAGCAAGCACGTGATCGACAGGCCCAAAAAGAGAAGAAAGCAGAGGATGAACGCCGTCAAAAAGAGGAAGATAAACTCCGTAAGGAACAGGAGAAGGCTGAAAAGCAGCGTTTATTAGAAGAGAGAAAGGTTATAAGGGCTAATGTGAAAGCGCAGAGGTTGTTTGAGCAGGAGAAAAAGCGACGTGAGAAGGAAGAGGCAAAATACGCCAAAGAGGCTGAAAAGCAGCTCCAAAAAGACATGCAACAAGCGAAGAAGGATAAGCGGAAGGCTATCAGGCCTATCATAAGTAAATCGGATGAAAAAATTGAGGGTGCATCTGCTGATGAAGTGGTGGAGACGACTCCTGTACAGAATCGTCGCGGGCGGAAAATAGTTCTCCCACAGCAATATCGCAATTAATTTAAATAGCTTATAAGCTTCTCCGTCATCGATAATTTATTACTCTAAAAAATTGTACAATTTTATCAATTTTATGTGGCTCAAAAGCTTCATGTTCACACGTCTGAGATGAGCCAAAAACGTGCGTCACGTGGGACCGGGCGTTACGCGGTAAAATCCGGTATCTTGCGGATGATCCGACGAAACTGGACAAGCAATTCACGCAACTGCTCACCAACAACGAAGTGCTAGACACGCATGATCAGTGGAGGTCTGCCATATCTCCCGCCTTTTTTGTGAACCCGGATGGAACGCGCAATCCATCTCAACTCCAAATCTAGGAGTCCAGACGTGTGTTGAATTTCCGTCACCTTTATGAGGATCGCCATCAATATTGTATCCTATAGACTTGTTGATGTCGGTAATAATGCGATGGGAACCCCTGTCTCTCCAGATGGGGATTTATTCGGCTGAGATATCGAGATGGAATGACTCCAGAAGCCACATCTTCCTTTCCCCGGAGTTGTAAATGATGGCGTCGTGCCAGGCTGCAACCTCGTCTGGTGTCACATCAGCCCGAGTTTCAGTGTTAGCGGTATGAACGTCACGTACTTGCATTCGAATAGTCTGCAGGAAGCCCTTGGTCGCCGCCGTCTGAGACAGCTTTCGGGCAGAGTTGCCAACAAACAACCGAACTTGACAACTCGCTTGACTTGCTTGATTCGAATCAAGTCAAGAAAGCTGCAGCCCTCGCACGGGCTACCTCCATACAAAATAGTGAAGTCTCAAGCAAGTTAAGCTAAACCTAGTCAAGTAAGTCAAGCAACTCACGTATGTCCAACTTGCTTGACTTGCTTGATAACAACTCTGCCTTCCGGTGCTAGAATTCAAATGCGTTCGGAAAAGCAATCATAGAAAATCTTTGTTATTACTGCATGGCGAATCTATATCGCCCACGCTGTATTTAGACCCAGCAATCTTCTTTGTTCATGATATCCCCGGTCAAGGCGCCCGGAAACACATATGGCAGCTTTTGGTCCATATCCTTCAACTCTTTCACAAAGCCTGGGAAGCCCGGAAGCAGATTAGGATCAGACGTGAGTCGCTCCTTAGCCTGAATCAATCATGACATAATCATACCCTGCACCTGAGTCCTCGAGGGCTTTCCCCTGTGATGGAGGTCATATTTGGCAGTTGGAAGTACTCATAAAGATTGTCATGAAGATTGGATTGAAAACTAAGGATGACTATCCTACTTAAATAATGAGTGAGATGAGCTGGAATGAGGATTCCTAACCTTTTGATGTTGACAAGGGAGGATCTGCAATCTCCTGGTGGAATGAAAATAATAATGGAATGAAAACCAATTGTGGAATGAGAACCCTTGCTCGGTTACATAATAATGCAAGGTAGCAAGGTTGCCAATCGCGGATTGCGCCAACACCCTGCTCGTGTATTCAAGTCTCATTGGAAGCCAAGCCATAAGGCGTGCCGGAAAAGTTTGTAGGCTTGAAGAGGGAACGAACTCCAGCCCCGAAATGCGGTGCTGAAACTGTTGATAGTGTCAATTTTCTGAAGTCGCACCAGTGCGAAAGTACTGGGAAGAGAAAGCAATGAGCAGGCTGGGATTGTGAACCGCATGTTGATATAATGTCACTGAGTAGCATCTCGGCATGTCTCTACAATCAGGCCCTCACTGCATCAGCAGGTTGTACTCTCTTACGTACAATCCACCTCGATTGTGTATATCGAGTCTTCCACTCATTCAATTGGCTATGGTTTGCTACATTGATTCCCTGCACTAGGTTACATATAAAGATACCAAATAGTGAAAGTGGAGAGAAGATAAAAATGAGTGACTGAATTGTAGTAGACAGAGGTCTCAAGAATATATTCATTCATAAGGATATTCAATATTCATAAGGATTTTGCTTATGAATGAATATGAATATAGCTTCTGGATATGAATGAATACTTATGAATATAAATGTAGAATTTTAGGGGATTTTAGAAGAGAAGAAGTCGACAGGGGATCGAGGAAACATGCCTAAAAATAGGCCTAAAAATGTAGGTAGGGTAAATAGTACGGTGTATAGTTAATCCGGCCCCTCGAGCGCAAAATTTGATGTGCAGGCGCCTTCGTAACTACACCTACTACACCACCTATTGCACCACTACCATGGCCGAATCCTTCTCGGATTCAAGCTCTGAGCTGTCTGAGCTTGACAGCGATCAATTTAGTATTCGCAGCGACGATTCCCCAATTTCCACCCCCTCCATCAGGGCTCAAACAAAGCGCCGAAAATTACGAGCAACATCCACCTGGTCGTATAGCTGCCTACATAAAAGCAACGAGCCAGAGCGCAATCATCAAAAAAGGAAGATCTTCTATTGCAAATTCGATGGCTGCAGCTTCGTAAACGCAATTACAACCAATATTCGTGCCCATCTCAAAGTCAAACACGGGATAATTGTGGCTGAGGAAGAATCGTTAGTGACACAGGCTCAGCGAAATCATTAGAAGAGTATAACAGCTAAGATAGCGGAAAGTAGTAGAAATAAGGATTAGAAGGCTACTGAAAAGGCTCTTAAAGAGGTAATTAACTTACCAACAGTTTACAAAGCTCTAGCTAAGTTAATTATTACAAGAAATCTTCTATATAAAGTAGTTACCTGACCGGAGCTTTATAGCCTACTTAAGAGTATTAACTATATAGCTAATAATATACTTTTAAAGACTAGTATAACTATACTCCAGCTCATTAAGCAATCATTTAAGCTTAATTATAAGGTTTTAAAGAAGAAGCTTTAGATATCTATTTTTAAGATATACCTAGCCCTAGATTATTAGTCGGCGCTGAATTAGAAGACTTTTCTTATAATTATAGCTTACTTTATTAATAATATATTTATTTTTAGAAAAATGCTTTTAGCTTTATCTTACCTTTCTAGCAAGCATAGCGCTAATAATTAAATTAATTCTTTATAAAACTACCTTCGCGAATACAATATTTTAAATAAACTAGGTTATATTATAGGTGATAATTATGGTAGTAATAATAAAGTCATTCAACTTTTATCATCACGACTGAAGGATGAGGATATTAACTATAAATATAATATAATTTAATATCACATTTATTACTATGGCCATATTATTAATCTTACTATACAGGCCTTCTTTTTCTATAAGAGTAAGAAAGCTATTAATACTATATTTAATTTAGTAAAGAAACAGCTTAAAGATAGAGATCTACTACTAAAAGAGATAGAAGAGATACTTATAGAGCTATTTAGTAAAAATAAGAATAATAAAAAGAATATATAGGCTATTAGCACGCTAGGGAAGCTTTATAATCTTATTATTTATATTTAAGAGTTAAACAAGCGATACAATCTATTTACAAGCTAGGCTAAAAAGATAATACTAATAGATAATAATATAAGGTAAAATAGCTATAAAATAATGTACACTATCGCTCTTAAGCCTAAAGTAATATAGGTAATTAAAAAATACCAAGAGCGGTTTACACGCGACTTTAGCGATAATAGATTTATAAATCCTAATAATTAGAAAACTCTTAAAGCTGTCGTTAAGTTTCTTAAGCCGTTTAAAGCTATTACTAAAGAATTAGAAAAAGACGATGCGAGTCTCGATCAGGTGCTATTTAATATAGATTTTTTAGTTAATAACTATAAAATAGCAGCTTAGTGATATGCTGGGTAGTCTAAACTTGTTAACTATATTAATACTAGCTAGTACGTATTTAATAAATACTACTTGCTAACGGACTAAGTTACTGTGTATGATACTATTTTATTACTTACTCCACATCACCATCTCTTCTATATTACTTAAAATTAGAAGACTAGGTGAAGGAAGGAGGTCATAAAAAAGGCGAAGGCTTTATAGGAGTCATAATACAAAGACTAAGGTAATAAGCAGCTATAGAAGTCTACTGAAGGAACGGGTAAGGAACTAAGCGTGTTAGAGCTTTAGAAGAGAAGGCAGACGTTCCATATCAACATTAGCAACGAATTCAAGAATTTTATACACAGGAATCTAATTATCCTTGAAGAAGGAGTTATATCTCTTGACTGGTGGCTCTAGCTAGCTTAGTGTAAGTAGTACCCATCGCTAAGTCATATGGCGATCGATATCCTGTTAATACCTCCAATATCGGCAGAACTAGAGCGAATCTTCTCAGGAGCGCGCCGGACAATCACCTAGTCACGATTTAGGCCCTCCGGGCGGTCAATTGAGCAGGGAGAGTGTCTAAAATCTTGGATTCGAAGTGGAATTGTTAGTAACTGGAAGCGTGAGATAGGGGTGGTGGATACGGCTGTAGAGGAAGCAGCGCAGGTGCAAGAGTCTATAGAATAGGCCAACCCTGAATAGGAAATCAGTACTTAACGGGAAAACGTCGGAGAATATGTTTTTGAGTGAATTGGTTCGATTCCTGGGTCCTCTGAAGTTCCCAGCTTGTTGCATCAAGGGATGCATTGCATCACGTGATCTCTATTCGAATATATGAATGCATATGAATACGGTGGGCTGCATATGAATTGAATATGAATACGCCTCTTATATTCAATTCTTATATTCTTGAGACCTCTGGTAGTAGAAAGTAAGAGAGACTTTGACCAAAGATGGAAGAACATGTGAAAGAGGATCAAATGGGTCTTCTAAACATGTGCAACCCTGGATCTCAGCCTTATTCCCTATATTCCCAGAATAAGCTGACGAAGCGGATTGGCGGTTTCAAGCTTCAGGCTGCTGCACATCTCGCTGCCTTACACCGAATGACCTTATTAAAGCCCTTTTTTTACGATGAAAGTCGGGATTCTTTCCGAGATATGGTGCGAAGATTTCCGGCCTCTATTTAAACATTTTTACGCTTTCGCGCCACTAGAGACTTCCCTTGTGAGATTCTATAACCCGGTTTTAGCACACCTATTACATCAATGTGTGGCAGCACGATCTAGCCTAATGTGATGAGTCCCTGTATTGCGAGGTCTACCGTTTCGTAATCGTGCGGTCGGACATTAATTCTTGGCAGAATAGGTTCAGCCTACATCAATAAGGTTGCTCCATACCTGACACCTCGTTTACGACTTTAAGTTCGGCCTCCAAATTGTTCCAGCGACGGATATGGGCTTAAACGTGTCGCCGGGAGCAGATGAGGTGGTGTATTGGAACTGAAGAGCGCGTCCTAACTTCCTCAATATCATTGTTATCATGGCTAGATGTTGAGAAGGGGCTGCAAATATTTTGACACAGACAACATAAAGTGCTAAAGGGTGTTATCTGAAGGTTCTAAGTGTTTTGGTAATACAAAAATTTCTCCATTTTCTATCAGAAAATCCGGTGTCGTTTCTGAGGGAAATTCGCCATGTTGATGGAAACATTCCTATCCTGAAAACCTTACTTTCTCTTGAAGACGCCGAGACACGGAATCAGGGGACCTAAAATCAGCATTGACAACCACTACCCATTATACGGCTGACCTTGTTATCCCACCCCTAGTCTTCATCAATTTGCCAGCCCCACCCCCATTCCTCTCTCGAAATTCCTTTTGCATAGCCACCAGGAGCTCAATGAGCCGGTCGATATTCTTGCGCTTGTGGTCTTTTAGATCCTCACTAAACTGCTCTACTAGCGCTTCCTCCACCATGTCCCTATTACAACTTTTCTTCCAAATCGCAGCAGACCAGACAGTTCTCTTCTTCGGCATTTTCGCTCAGCTTTTGGCTAACTCAAACTTATCAGAGTTCGAGCTCTTGGACTTCGTAATGGCCATCGTCAACGGTTTGCTCTGAGAACTATTGGAAGAGGAAAGACTCTTAACTTCCATGTGAATGGGTGGGTACTTTTCATCTTTGAGCAAAGCGGTCGTGTAGGCAATCAAATCAATGTCATGGTCTCTAGTTCGAGGTGTAGAGGAGTCGGTCGAGCGAGCTTGTTTTGATGCGTTCAAGCTTTATTGGTCGTGTTTGAAAGGAATTAATGGGCTCTTCACAGCTATTGGGGGGAATGTAATTTCCAACACTTAATGGGCGGTCAATCACATTGATATGCTTGGTGATATGGTGGCCGGGAAAGGATTTATTGCCGTCAGACATGAAATCATCCGGGCTCACGTTGGAAGGGTATGAAGTAGCTCTTGTGTCCATACGATCTAATGAAAAGTTATGAAGGCTACTTGAATGGCAAGGGAAGCAGGTATATACAGTATCCTTAGGAGACCGAGTCGAAGTCAATCAGACTTGAACGCCTTAAGGATGTATACATAAGGGTTCCAGAATTACTAAACCGAACGCGGAGGGGCTTGGGTTGAGTTCACTAATCTATCCGTGATTCAGTCAGGTGTATAGGAGGAGTAATTATGTAATCTATTATGGGGTGTTGTCAACCAATAGATGAATAAATGGATGATGGAATGGAGCGAAATGGTGAGAAGCGGAACGTTAATAGCACTCAACGTAGTTATTCTGGATTAACTCCAAATGCATTACACCGTATAACAAGTAAGGAATAGGAATTTATGGAATACAACTTTAGGTACCAGAAGACCTCACTAGTCTTTAGAATGATACTAGTGCCTTAGTCCATTCTATATACTACTATAGGCGTGAATGCCGAACAGCAATGATCTAGGGAATAGACTAATATGAGAAGAATGTTTTGGATTTTATATGAGAAGTTATTGACTACTTGCTGTAAGGCATTAAGCCGTGCAAATAGTTATACGGTATATTGCAGAAATCAGTTGACGGATAAACGTACATGAAAATGCATTTCAGCTCCCTTATCTATATGGGCGATTATGCTAGCCTGAGAGATACATGAATTAACATATAAATCTTTTCAAACAAATTATTTAGCCAAATGTAGAACCCAGACCCCTCCTCTCCGCTAACCCACACAAGCCAAAAAAAATGGTCGTAGTGTACACAGTGAATACTAATTTTCGGCACCCCGTATCTCTAACTCGAGTACGATCGTATCTAGCAGTCATGATGGAGGAGACCATGTTTTGGCAGCTAAAACGACTCATAAATATTGTCTTGAATATGAATTGAATTAAGTGCCGGAGGTAATGATGGGTTAAGTACATAGTAATCAAATGGGCGGTAACGACAGTATGACGGCATCAATAACTTATGATGCTGTAGTAGTGTCTGTACCTTGAGTTCTTTCTACCTTTGCGCAAGGTAGCAAGGTTGCATATCGCAGTTGCGCCAACAAGTCACCCTCTAAACCTTCTGATGGAGACTCTCATTTTAGATTTCAGAGACCCTCAGCAAAAAAGACGTTGCTGCCTATGACTTTCTTCATGATTGTGCCGGTTCCTCTTTCGGCATCGACGCCCGAGTCAGATATCTGCTTCGCGAGAAGGGTGAGAGAATTCCAATCTTAGTGAAATGGGCTCAATGCCTCCTGAAGCTCCAAATTGTTATATAAAGCCCTGTGACGTGGGTTTTGGAACGATACTTCGCGTATCCTGTGTTTGTTGCGGATGAGGTTGCGAATGAAACGCAGCACCTAGATAAAATGAGTGGGGTTTTGTTGCCATCCTTAAGGACGCTAGTGGCGGAAGTCGACCCTATACTCTGTGAATTCTTGTACGGCGTTTGCCTTGATAGCCCTCAATACGGCAGTTACGGCGTGCATCCTCAACCCTTGAGGAAGTGGCTAGTGGTTGAGCAGTGTTCTGCACGGGTAGTCTAACTCGAATTGGCCTTTGACAGGTGGGGTAGTAATAGATTAATCGCATGCAGTCTAGCAAACTCGAAGATGAAGCTATTCGCGCCATTAAGAGGTGATTAGTAAGCAGTTTTGGGAGATGAAATGCGGCCTCAACCGTAGGTATTCACAACATTTTGTCAGCTATTAAAATACGTTAATCGCATTTGAAACTATACTGAACTAAGCGGTACGCAGTGGCGGAAGAGCTTCGAACGCAACATATAGTTTCCCTTCACCTCTTTTATCAATATTACCTTCCTCATCGCTGCCTGCATCCTCGGAGTCCTCGACACTATCCACTTAGTGCACGCCAATTTGAATTATCCCGTTCCTATCCTACAATGCTAGGCACTTATGTGCCTTGATGATGTCACTTTTAGCTTTGCTCGTTGATTAGATATTAACAAACCTGCTAAACTAAAAGTCCTCTCTAGTGCTAAGCTCATTGGTGGAATAGAAAGGATATTGATTACTATTTGCCTTAGGCGTGGCCGCTTCTTCCTCACATTGAGCTCTGCTAGTAGCTAAATAGAGAGATTGTTACCAAGGCCTGTAGAGTTTCTAGGTACTTAGTAAGCTTATTCTTTACTAGTTGAACTGTAACCGAGCGCACTGGAATGAAAGTCATGGCCAACCTCTTGATTCATTGATGAAATATTTAAGGCTTATATACATAGAAGAGCTTAAGTATATTGTTACGAATTGATGGAGGTGCTGACGACAGCAATCGTAAGCTATTGAGGCTGAGCTGTTATAACTCCTGGTGACATGTACTCTACCTAGGTTAGGGTTATACCCGGTGTTGAGGCTGTCACCAAGTAGCGCCTTGGCATGTCTCTGCAATTAGGCCCCCTTATCACATTTAGGCCTCTCATCATATTTAGGCCTCTCATTATATTGAGGCCTCTTATTATATTTAGGCATCTCATTACATTTAGGCCCTCCTCACATGAGGCCCGTATTATATGAGGCCCGTATCACATCAGGCCCTCACTGTATTTAACTGATTGGATTCTTTTATGTAATCTCTTTCATACGATCTACCTCGATTGGGTATATAGATCACTTGAGTCTTCCACTCATTCAATTGATCATGGGCTACTATATTGACTCCCTGCACTTAGTTACAGAGGCCCTACATTTGCTACTGCTAGTAATTAGTTCCTGCATATATTCGAGGCTAAAGGATAGTAATCTTACTGTTAGTAGTAAGGCCTTTGCATTCGCTGTTCTAGAGGCATTTTATCTACTTTTTTGTACAGCCCACTTAGGTTTTAAATGGCCACTTAAGGTTCATATACTGAGGTTTTATCCAAGGATCGAGAATAATTGTAGCTGTGTACACTAAAGAGACATTGAGCTGTTTGTAATAGTCGTTAGTCTTATTCTATGTTAGCTTAATTTGACGCGCCTACGTTCTATTCTTGTGTTCCCATGCTACTTGTGGAAACCTTTGAGTTTTCCAAGAAGATACTTAAGAAACGGGTAGGCCTGGCTAAGATTAGTGTATAGTGAGCTGCTAGGCTTTCCCTAAAGTTAGATGGTGACGTTTGCTAGCGGAGCTAAGCGTTTTGTAGGCAACGCCTAGTTGTTAGTTTTTAGACGATAGTTCAACACTTTATTCGCAAAGGAATCGCCTTTCTACTTTCTTTTCTTCTTAGCCTTAAAAGGAACTAAACTCTGCCTATTCTTTCGCTGAAACTCATTGTTAGGAAAGTTATCTAAGCGTTTTGTAGCTTAATTACCTTATAATTATGTTAAAACTTGAATCCCAGCGTGTATAAACGCTTAGAATGAGCTACTTAGTTACCGGTAGGGTACTCGCTCCTGGGTTTCTTTCTCGCCAAAGCTTATTTTGGCGCTTGATAAAAAGGTAATGACGCTGAAGTAAGGTGTTAATATATTACGTAACTTACTAATAGGAATTTAGCTTACGTTAGTACTTAACTTTATCTAGCAGTAATATTTGGAGTTGAAGGTTCTCTTTAGTTCCGTTAGAATTCTTACTGGATAGTAAGGCTCGAGCGAACGTATTGTAGATGTGGCCCATGCATTAGATACTACAATAATTTAAATTAGATTTTATTCTAAGCACTTCTAGTAACGCCTTAAATTATACAAGTGTATTGTTGTTATTTGACATATTGTTAGAGATGAAATAGCCTATTTAACTCTTAATTTGATACTCCCTTATTACTTTTAAGGGCTACTTAGCGATATTGATACCATAGTAAAATTTAACAATTAGTATAAGCAATAAAATAAGTATATGGATTATACTTTTTGAATCTATAAAATAAGCTACCATACTAATTATAAAGTGATAGCTTAACAACGTTCATAAATTAAATGCAATGTAGATTTTCGATTGCGCTTTGGTAAACGTTTTGATGATTTCTAGCTTATAAAGACTATACTTCTAAATGATTTATTAGCGTACTAAGTTGAGAGACGAAATTACGCGGTCGAATTTTGTACGTAGACTAAGGTAATACATTAGCTTCTTGAGGGCCTTGTAGAATGTAATCACATGTAATTTAGTAAACTACAAGCCGTTAAAAGTCTCGTACATTAAAAGTTTGTGCTAGGAAGTTAATAATTTTCACATCGTGAGCGTTCTTTGGGTTAAGGCCAAGGAGTTTATTACTAATTAAGGATGGAAAATGTCAACAAAGGAGTTATGCCTCTACATGGTGCATGTAGAGATAAGCTGCTAGAGTTTAAGGGCCTTTGAGTACGTTCTAAGTCTTATATTTACTCTTTTCTTTCTTACGGAACTTGCACACAAAGAAGCGTGATTTTCCTTTTTTGTATTTTTTCAATAGGAACTCTGTGCTTCCAAATTCAGGAGTCTAACAACGCTATTAATGCGATTGAGCGAGTACATCCAGGTAATTGCTCCCCTTCAATCCTATTCTAGGTGGATTGAGATGACAGAGGAACGAGGTCGCCTTATTGGGTGGCCGTACTATCGTTGTTAGTGCGCTAGAGTTTAGAAGTCTTCTGGTTAGCGTGCACGGCCCGCCAGCGTGCACACAAAACATCAAAATTCGTCTATCTTCAAATCAACCTCCCGCCACCAAAATGAACGCTATTGAGGCCGCGCTTGCTGATTTAGAATTGCAAGATTATCCAAATTATTCTGTAACTGCAAAAAAGTACAATGTCGATCGATCTACGCTGTCGCGCCGCCACCGAGGTGTTACCGTCTCCCGCGAGGCCTATATTGAATCCATCAGTATTCTTACCAAGGAGCAAGAAAACAATCTCATCTCTTACATACAGAAGCTGACAGCGATGAGCCTTCCACCGACGAATACAATGGTAGCGAACTTCATCCACGACCTTGCAGGACATTGGATTCACAAGGATTTTGTTACTGATTAGTGGAAGAAACACTCAGATGTCTTGGGGTCTTCCTATCTCACGCCAATCGACTTACAGCGTACAAAAGCTGACAATAACTTTCTATACAGTCGATACTTTGATTTTATAAAGAAAAAGATCGCTAAATACGACATCCAGCCACATAATATGTACAATATAGATGAGAAAGGCTTTCTTATTAGGGTACTAAATAAGCTGAAAAGAATCTACTGCAGATCAGATTACAAGTTAGAAAAGCTTAGGGGTGCTGGGTAAGATAAGAACAGGGATTAGATTACAGTATTAGCCTTAATTTGTGCAGATGGGTCTTACCTTCTACCAGCGCTTATTTACAAGGGCCAATCAGGGAATGTACAGAACTCATAGCTTCAGGATTATGAACCTTTATCCCAAGAGGCCTTCTTTGCTGCATCTCCTACTAGCTGGACGAACAACGACCTAGGATTTAAGTGGCTAACAAAGGTGTTTAATCGTTACTTAAAGCTAAAGGCAAGAAATGGGAGGGACTGGCGCTTACTAATTATTAACGGCCATAGATCTCATGTTAATATGCGATTCATTAATTGGGCGATTGCCTATCGCATTATAATCCTTATTTTCCCTCCTCACTCGACTCATACGCTTTAGCCACTTGATGTAGGGCTATTCCGGCCACTATCAGATTATTACACCCAGGAAGTGACGCAGTACGTACATTGGACGCAAGGACTTGTTAGTATCACCAAACGGGACTTCTTTAGGTTCTTTTGGGTTGCCTTCAATAAGGCCTTTACAAAAGACAACGTATTTAGTGGATGGCAGAGAACTGGCTTATATCCCTTCGCTCCTAAGGTAATTCTCAACCCTCAGCCAAGAAAGTGCACAAAACGGGTCCCTATACCTCCTCCACGGCAGGAACCGATTGTGCCTTTATCAGCAAGAGATATAAAGAAGATCCGGAAGCTACTTGATGCTATAACCTCAAGGACTAGTCAGGAAGAGAAGCAGCTCCGATCAACAATATGGGAACTAGCGGATACAAAGAACTTGCTAAGAAACGAAGTAGAAGGGCTTAAGCTTGCCCTAAAAAGTGAAAAGAAGAAGCGTGCACGTAAGAAGGGCTTATTTGAAGAGCTTCAAGCAGTGGATGAAGGTAATTACCTCTTCCTCAGCCCCCAAAAGGTGTCCCTTGCACGTGACCTTCAAACTAAGAGGGAACAGGCTGTTCTTCAGGAACAGGCAAGAAAGGAAGAAGAAAAACAACTCAAGGCGATAGCCAAGGAGCAAGAGAGACTTGCTATTGAGCAGAGGAAGCGAGAACGTGAGGCTGCGAAGATTTAAAAGGAGATCTAGCGTGAGGTGGAACAGGAGAAGAAAAGGCTTGCGCACGAGAAAGCTCTGTACGCTAAGGAAGCTGAAAAGCAACTTAAAAACGACCTGAAATTGATGCAGGGTAAGGGGAAGAAGAAATCTACCGCAATTACTGCTATTACAGAATCTCTTTTGGATGTGGGTGAGAAAGATAGTCCCCCAGAGGTGATCTCCCTTCATCTCGCCCAGGCCGCGTGAAGAAGCTTCCTGCTCGCTTTAGAGACGATATAATTGAGATAGGCTAACTCGCCGATCTCGATTTCCTATTACACCATAATTGAAGCGATTTTGACGATTCTTTGATTGCGAATAACCTCAATTTTTGAGGTGGTGATGTGGATGACAAAGCGTGCACGCTAACCGGCCGTGCACACTAACCAGAAGACTTCTAGTAGAAACGGGAGCTAGTTTAGAATTAAGCTTAGTAAGTTCGCTAATTGACTTAAAGCCCTGCTCTAAAACCTTTGCATAGCTAACAATTGAGACTCCTGTAAACCTAGCAACTAAGTCGACTGTGTAACGAACTTCTAGCTACTTTCTTTAGGTGACTGTTAGAGTCTGTGCACCCACACAAAACCAAAATTTTTGACATAATCGTAAAATCATCAAAATGCAACCAATTATATATACTTATAATAGTAGAATTAATAGAGGACATAAATTCGCTAACTTAATATTTAAATACACTCTATATTTTAAGCTTATATAAAGAAGTTCTGATTGACTATATAAATAAGCTTGCCGCCAGGGGATTACCACCTTTAAATGAGATATTACGTAACTTTGCGAAGGAGATTCACTGTAGTGAAGACAAGCTAAGAAGGAAGTGGGCTCAGCGCTGGAGAGAGCGCTATTCTAAAGAGATTATATACGCTTATAGTAGTGGAATCAATAGGGGACATAAATCCGCCGACTCAGCGTTCAAATACACCCTATATTTTGAGCTTATGTAAAGAAAAATTCAATAATATGAGGTAGAAACGGCACATATATATAATATAAATAAAAAAGGCTTTCTGCTTGGTATACTATAGAAACGCAAGAGATATTTCTCCCGGCGTAAATATGAAGAGACTGGTCTTAAATAACGCCTTTAGGATGGAAATTGAGAGTGAATTACCTTAATTAGCGCTATCTGCGCTAACGGAACTTCTCTATTACTAAGCCTTATCTATTAAGCAGTTAGTAGAAACGTGCAGGATACCTGGCTACAGGATTATAATCTATAAGAGTAAAAGTGCTATTTTATCTTATCTCTAAGTAAATAGACTAACGACAAAATCAGCTACACATGGCTCATTAATATATTTAATAAAGAGACTAAAGTAAAAGCTTGACGAAAGTATAGGCTTCTTATTCTTAATGGCTATAGCTCTTATGTAACTATAGAGTTCATTAAGTACTATAACGCTAATAGAATCCTTCTAGCTATTTTTCTACCTCATTTAATACATAGCCTATAACCTCTAGATGTCTCACTATTTAGCCCTTTGGCTACGGCGTACAGTAACGAAATCGAGAAGTTTCTCTATGATTGTTAAGGATTTTGTAAGCTCTCAAAAAGAGACTTCTTTCACATGTTTTAGGCTGCGTAGGGTAAGGCTATTATGCAAAAAAATATACTCTCTAGGTGGAAGAAGGTTAGCCTTATCTTATGGGATCCCTAGAACGTTTTGAAGCGTTTTACTACTCCTCAAGATGACAGACCTTCATTAAGTAAGTCCTTAACTTCTATCCTAAGCGTTAGAGACTGGAAACGCATTAAGAAGCTTCTAAAGAAGACTGTTCGTAATATGTATGATAAGAAGTCCTAGAAGCTTTACCAGATGATTAACCACCTGACGACGGAGTGCGTACTTCTTAAATTGCAAGTTAAAGGCCTAGAAAACGCTCTGTTTATTGAGTAGAAGTGTCGATAGTGTTCTAAGCCGCTAGACCTCGAACTTCGCGCACCTGAGGATGGTATGGCCATTTTTTATAGCCTGAACAAGGTCTAATAAGCATGTGATTGTGCACAGGAGAAAGAAGAAGCTGCGCGTATCGCAAGGGAAGAGAAAGAACAGGAAAAGCAGCGTAAGGAGGAGGAGAAAGCTGAGAAGAAACGGCTTCTTGAAGAACGTAAGGCTGCTTAAGCTATTGAATAAGAGGAGAGAGCTACTAAGAAAGAGTGGAAGCGTATTGAGAAAGAAGAAGCAAAACTCGCGCGCGAGGCTAACAAAAATTTCAAAAATATCTCCAAACAAGCGAAGAAAAATAGGAAGAAGACTATTGAGGCTATTGTAATCGAATCGGATGAAGAAATTGAGGGTGCATCTGTTGATGAAGTGGTAGAGGCAACTCCCGTATACAGTTAACGCAGACGGAAAATAGTTCTCCCATAGTGATTTCGCAAGAAATTTGACTAGCTAGAGAGCTTCTCCGTTATCGATAGTTTGTTACTTTAAAAAATTAGGAAATTTCGTCAATTGCATGTGGCTCAAAAGCTTCTTGTTTGAATATCTGAGATGTGCTAAAAACGTGCGTCAGGTGGCCCCGTGCGTCAGATGTGCACAGACTCTAACGTTAACACTTCCTGCTCTTAAGACTGCATTTTCTTCTTCTACTTTGATTGTCTATCGTGCGACGTACGGTGTATTAGGGTGCTAAAGGCGCTTTCTTTATTAGGCGTTTTGGGGATAGGCATGCAAGGTGCAAGCATTGTTGCCGTTGACTAAGTGCGTTAGAAGCCATGTTAGATGAATATAGGATGTAAATTAATAGGATAATAGGATGCGGGTTGATGGTGACGACGAGGGCGATTTAAGTTACAGGTGCGTGTGCAACACCAAAAGATATGAGATTGGTGTAATATAAAATTTAGCCTCGTTTTTAACAGCGAAGAGTGACGACTATTGTCACCGAAAACTCTCTAGCATTTCTAATTAGGTATAGTATAGAGCGCCCATAGGCTAAAGCCCGCTCATGCAGGATACTATGGTTAAGTTCGTCTAGCTCACGAGCTAGCTTAGTCAGCATAGTCTGACTTGCTCATCTTCATCGCCACATATTCGCTTTCTTCAGGCTTAAGGTCGTTCTTTTATAGTTCCGCGGACGATGGTTGCGACTTGAACACCTTCTAGCTATTAGATTCAAATTTAGAAGCTTTCTTAGCTCTCTTCTTATATTCTTTCTGTTTTTCTACCATGATGGCAGCTAACTTTTTATTAGTACTTCTCTTATAGTCTGCAGGGTCGTTGCCAAAGTTCTAGAGTGCTTTATCCATTTGCAATTTGTTATATGTGCTTGTCTGATATCTAGAAACCTACCCAGTTTCCAGCTATTTCTTTTTTTTTTCATTTTTAGCCGTCGTAACTGTAGGTTATTCTGCTTGAAGGTCTTGTTGAGTTTTCTGGGAGCCATAGTAAATGGATGGAACTACTAAATAGATTTCAGCTCTAAGAAACCTAAATATTAAGGGGCGATGGAGGTCGAGTGGGGAAGATGGAGGTAGTCTAATAGGAACATATTTTTATTAGAAATGTCAAGGGAGCTAAGCTAGCTCAAACTCATGATTTCTAAGTCAAGCATAAAGGCGATGAGCTAACCAGCGTGAAATAGAGTAATTACTAGGACGCAACGGTAGGCACGCTAGTGGCGGGTGAATTACCGCTGTAGTTTTCACTGCTAAATTCGATAGTGTAAGGTAGCCTAATCTACGGGAGTATGTCACCAAGTAGCGTCTCGGCATGTCTCTACAATAAGGGCCTTATTATATTCAGGCCCTTATCACATCAGGCCTTCATCACATTAGGCCCTTACTACATCAGTAGATTATATACCCATCTACGTAAGCTCTTCTATGTATATAAGCCCTAGATGGGTTATAAATAGATCATCAGAGTGGCTATGACTTGCATCCCAGTGCGCTCAGTTACAGAGTATAGGCATCCAAATAATGATATCCATTCCACCGCTAATACCTCGTTGCCTTATTGCCCAAGGCATCATGGTCCTTGCGGGAATATTAACGTGGATTGTTTATCCGATTATTTATTATGCATTATTACGGCAAAATGGGCCGCCGTCTAATGAAAAAGCCTTTAAATAATCATGATTTTGTTCCTCCTACTAAGTACCATCTTCGTACAAAGTATGTACTCCCAGATCTATCTAAATTTGAACAAATTCCTTACTTTGAGCCTATGGAATTTGAATCAAAAGAAGGCACATCTTGGCTTCTAGATACTATTAATTCAAGTAGCCCAGAGGCTATGTTTTGTCTCTTATTTTTACTGATACTGTCTTTGATTTACTCATACGATGTACTAATAAAAACGTGCAAAGACATCGAGCAAACCTAAACGTCTTACGATCTCAAAGAACCTGGCATCAAGTTACACCACATGGAATTCGTGAAGATTTAGGAATTTGGCTTTATATGGGAATCTATGTTAAGCCACACCTAGGTATGGACTGGAATACAAATTCAGATACTGGACTAATTTAATCTTCTACAAAGAGCCGAGACCGTTAGCAACAAATCTACCAATATTTTCATATCTGGAATCCTTGGTTTCCAGAAGTACTTAGACGTATACGGCCGCATGAAAAAGTTAAGCCCCTTACAAAATATCTTCAAGAAGCCTTTAAAACATACTAGATTCCTAGAACGCACGTTATAGTAGATGAGTGCATTGAGGCATTTACTAGTCATACGCTAGATACGGTCAATATCCCAATAAAGCTAAATCCAATTAGATTTAAAATTTGGGATCTCACCCAAACTAGATTTGTACTTAATCTACTTTGATATGTCTGGGGTAATTAGAAAGTCTAGGGGCCGCAAGGACTCCAAAAGATTTAGGAAGAGCAGGGGTTCAGCAAGGCACAATTAGTTGTATTTGAATTAATAACCCGAATGCCAAATCAGGTTTGTAGATATGTTGTTTAGTTTGATAACCTGTTCACAAGCTCAAAGCTTTCAGTACACTTCGAGACCTTAGAATCGGTGTTGGTGGAACCGTATGAACGGCGCAAACAAGACGAGAAGACAGCATGGAGAAAAAGGATCAAAATTTGGAGGTCTCGAGTCAGAATTCAAGTTAGAATTTGAACTAGAATTCGAACCAGAATTCGAGTAAAATAAAACCCAAAAAGGAAAAGCTTTTTGGCATGAATCAGGCACTTTTTGGTCTCAATATCAAGTAGACAAACTATATGCCATAGAGAAAAGTTTACGGCCGACTTTTACCTAATCAAGAGGTGCTCCAGTTCGCATGGAAGGATGTTCATTCTTTTTAGGACAACTATTTCAAATTAAAAATTTAAAACGTTTCATAAAAGAAGAAAGCTTGAATCAAAGAATAAGGGGATAAAAGCGGTATTTAACGATTAACTATTCAAAAAGTTCGTGATCTCTAAATTCATTAATATGTTCTGTCACCTTAAGACCAGTGTAGATTGCGCTAATCAGATTTGTTTATATTATTATACAAAATAGCAACAATATCGAACTTAAAACCAGTTTAGAGTTTTCTTTTTAAAATTACTATCTACAACTCTACTCTAATCTAGATAAATTAAGGCTATAGTAAGAAAGAGTGTAACTACGGAAGCGCCTATTAAAAGTTTCTGCTTACGCTAAAAAAGCCACTTTTCTTGGCACACTTTGGCTTCGCCTTTTTGCAAATTTTCTCTCTATTCATCTCTTATTTATTTTATTATGGCTTTAAATACTGATATAGCAACGCGCGCGTTGGTAGTCGCTTTAAAATCACCTTTTAGAGGCAAAATAACTTCTGAAATCATTGAAAAAACTGGCCTCTTAAAGCGGATGATTAATGATATCTATGCCTAAGTAATCCAGCGGGGTTTTGACCCTAACCATATCTCACTTATTATTAAAAACGAATATCTTCAAGATGCTCCCTGTTCTGGACGTTTAATAAAACAGACTAAGAACATTAAGTAGGCAATTACTATAAAAGTACGTTATAATTAATATAGATAAGAGAGGGCGTGTGCTGATCTTGCTGGTAAGCTTAGCTAATAAAATACTACTATCTTACCTATAACGGTATAGTGATGTCTAAATGCTCTCGGTTTTAACAAGACGAAACTAATATAGAAGCTTAGACTAATAAATAAGATAAAGGAAGAGTAATTATAATGGTATCTAGCGCATAAAGATTGGACGCTTAAAGACTAGAAGAATGTAATCTAGTCAGATAAAACGGCTGTTGTGTTACTCTATTAGAGGAAAGGCTATCAGATATAGCGAACTTCAGATAAGGCTTTCATCTAAAGCTATATCCGTAAGCGTTAGAAAGAATACTTATAGTTTATATTCTAGGGCTGTTTTACGTATGATTGAAAAGGCCCTTATTATTATTATATACCTGAGACAAAAAAAGAAAAAGATGAAGTAAAAAAAGTTCTAAAACAGATAAATAAGACTCTTAAGCTGATAATATGAGAGCAGTAGAAGCTAGAGACGGAAATAAAATAGCTAAGTCTAAAAGCAAAAGGTGGTTAAAAGCCTATCTGGAGATAGAATTAAAAGAATAAAAAGCTAACTCATCAAACTAGCAACAGAGTTGATTGGTATAGGTATTAGATAAAAGTATTAATACCTAAGTTTATTCCCTTTACAAAAGAGTGTCTAAAGGATTGTTTAAATATAATAGTTTAAGAGAATAAGGCACCTACTTATACTTATATCGCTTAGTAAAAAGTATATAGCCTATATCAGATTAAGCAGCTTCTTTAGTGTGGTAACTCTCTAGACTTAAATGCTATCAAGTTATACTAGTACTAGATAAAGAGAGAGATGATAAAAAAGAGTGTCCTAAAAAGTCGCGCAGAAGCGATCTAAGTTTAGGAAAAGTACTAAAAAGAGCTTTCACAGAAGAGAATTTAGATATAGATTAAAAGGATAATAAGGCATATTAAATTAATTATTAAGTTAGAAGAGAGGAATAAGTATAAGGAGAAAAGAGAATATATATAACATATTTATTAGCCTAATTAGGTAATTAGATATGTTAAGTATTATAACTTTTTTTAGGCTTAGCGCGGGCAAAAACTTTTAATAGATACTTTTATAAATACTAGACTCTTAAGTAGCAGCATTCTATAGTTATAACTAAGTAATATTTAATT
The DNA here is from genome assembly GCA_010093925.1 of Zopfia rhizophila CBS 207.26. Classification (NCBI taxonomy): domain Eukaryota; kingdom Fungi; phylum Ascomycota; class Dothideomycetes; family Zopfiaceae; genus Zopfia; species Zopfia rhizophila. The sequence continues at coordinate 366,467 of ML994648.1, forward strand.
ATTTTTATTCTACAGTTATTTTCATTCTATTATTATTAGGAGATTATAAATCCTTTTTTGTTAAATATTAGGAGATTAGGAATCCTTATTCTAACTCATTTTACTTATTATTTAAATAGGATAGTTATTTATAGTTTTTAATTTATAAGATTACTACATCTTTTTCTTATGTTTAGTTAGAAAAAGAAGTTAGATATTATAAAATAATCTTTAGCTCCTATATACCTAAGGTTGTTATATAATATAAATGTACGTAGCCTTTATTACTATATTATAAAAACAGTATATAAGTCTCTTTAACATAGTAAGTATATATACATACCGTGTTAGATACTTTAATAATTTATAAAATTATATAGTATTATTACTTACATAATATTCTAATAATATAAAGATGTGATAAGTGATAGTTTAACTGATTTATTACATAACTAATTCCAAAGAGTTACTTTAGAATAAGAAGATAAGTATAAAAAAAAAAACTATTTAAAAGCTAAAGAGAACGCCCTTTATATAGTAAATTCTCTATTTATAATTTATTTACTATTTAGGTCTGCTATAGCTGCTTAGTCTCTATTAGTTCTAATTATTTATATTATACTTATAACCTTATACATAAGACGTTACGTGTCTTTTTCATTATTAGTTTTATTAATTACTTTAATAATATTAGCTAGAAGTTTTGTTTTTAGTCTAGTTCTCTGAAGTATCTACTCTATTTTTATTCTAGTTTTATATTCTTATATATACTTTTTTACTAATAGCTAGTAATTCTTCTTTAGTTAGTTTACTACCTTTTATCTGTAATTATTACCTATAATAAATTCTTACTTATTACTAATTATAATACTCGCTTTTTTTTTAAAACTTTTAGCTTAAAAGTTCTTTTTACTTTAGGCTTTAAGTATAAGAAAAGTTTGTCCCCTTAAAAATGTTATAAACACTTCTAGGATCTCTTTTTCCTTTTATCTCTAATAATACTTAAGGTTAAATCCTTAACTATTTGTAATTATTATCTTATAAAATTAATCTAGGATTATAATTATTCTATACTAACTTTATATAGTTTCTATAAGAAGAAGGATTTTTATTATTTTATAAATTTCTTATCTAGCTGTTACTCCGAGTACATTAAGCACTCTTAGAAATATAATCTAGTAGTTTCTATTTAGAAGTTTAATAAATTTCTTACTAAAAAGTAATAACTCTAAGAGCAGCTAAAGTATACTTAAAACCTTAAACTAAAGACTTAAGCTTATTAGTAATAATTATGGAGGTAACTTATTTTAGTTAATAATTATAAATACAAGCTATTTACCCATAAGCTTACTTTAATTAAAGAGATATAAAATCTAGAAAAAAAAGAAAAATAAAAGATCTTTAAATTATTATAATTTGTAATATCCTTATCTTCTGGTTTTGCTAATTCTTTTCTGAGTATTTTCTTTAACTAGAAAGCTATATAAGCTTTTCTCTAGAATCCAGTATTACTAAATTCTCTAAATAAAACTAGTTAATTATTTTAGAATATTACTTTAAGTTTTTAATAGATTCCCAGGTGTTTTTTTCTGGTCTATAGTTCTTTTATTTAACTAGGTATTTCTACTAATATCTAAATTATTATAGCCTTTAGATCTCTTTAACTTTATACTTTAGTTAATATAGCTTTATGTTTATGTCTGTTGTTATTAGTATATCTAATAGTACTAGTTTAAGTAATAATATATAAACTACTAAATAAATCGTCATATTCTGTAGTAGTCTTAGTTTATAATTAACTAATCTAATAACTTTACTAATTTCAAATAGTCTAATTTAAACGTAATCTAGTTTCTTATTTAGTTATTTAGTTTTTAAATTTTTATATAGCAGGAAAACTTTGTCTCTTTTTTTAAGAATTAGTTTTTTAACTCTTAACTTATTAGCACTCTCTGTGGTTCGTAAGTTCTTTAAGGTAATAATTCTATTAAAATTATTATACAAGTTCCGTAGCTACCTTACTTTATTCTAGGCTTAAAGTAATTTATTTTCTAGTTTATATAGTTCCCTATAAGCTAATAGCTTATATCTGTAATTAGTATAGAATAATAATATATTAGTTATAGATAATCTTATACTGTTATAAGTAAACTATATTAAAGGTAATAACTTAACCTAATTCTATTAAGAGTAATTAATATATATTCTTAAGTATTATTTTAGAATCTGATTAGTATACTCTGTTTACCTATTTATTTAAAAATAAAAGCTTATTAAGAGCTTGTTTTTTAACCCTAACTTAGCTAATAAGATTTTCTAAAAATACAATATAAATAATTTATCTTAATTAATAATAAACTCTTTAGGTAATCTATATCTTAAGACTATTATTTTTAAAATTTTATATACTAGTTCTTCTGCTAATAAATTCGTGACTGTTGGATTAAAATATACATACTTAGTTAACTAATTTATAGTAATAAGTATTACGTTATATTCCTTATCTGTTTCTAGTTTCTTTAATAATAGTAATTTTGTAATAAAGTCTATTAAAACTGACTACTATAGTTATTTTAGTACTTCTAATAATTATAAAAGTCTATAAGGCTTATATTATACTAGTTTATTCTTTCTATATTCTAGATAGTCTTTAATTACTTTCTTTACTTTTTATTTTAATTATAATGGTATATGTAGGTATATATAGGCACATGCAGAATTACATACAGGATTATATATAAAATTATATATAGAATTATATATAAAACGCGTTAGCTGGCTTTATTAATGTATATAAGCCTCATCACTTAAATAACTAAGCCTTTAGTTTAGTTGTTTTTGTTAATGGATTAGTTAGGTTCTATACACCATACCGACGTAACATCAACCCTTTAATATAGAAATTCCTAGAGATTTGTTTTATAATTTTTTTTATTCCTTAATATCTATATATAATGGCTTTGTGATTTTTTATAATTAATTCCTTATATAGTTTTTCTAGCACATAAATAAGTCTATTTATATATATGAGTTCTAATTCTGGGTCCTGGAAATTATATCACTTATAGTTTCTAATTCTTTTCATCCAGTAATTCTCAATTCTCGTGATTATTATAATCCTTAAGTGATTATAACTTAAGAATCTGTCTAATCCTACTATTAATACTACACTTAATATTAGTTCTTAATATTTTATATAGTTTAGTTATTAGCTGAGTGCGTCTGCCGCTCCGTTTTCTATTTCTTTTTAATAGAGTATTTTAAAATTATAAATAGCTAGTATTTCTAATTAGCATATCTATTTTTAATTTAGCTTCTTTATAGTAGTAAAGCTTGTTAAGTTCTTATAGTCTAAAAGAACTTCTATTTAATACTTAACTTTTTTAAGATAAATTTGCTATTTCTTAAATACTATTACTACTACTAATAGTTTTTTATTATAAACATCATAATTTAACTCAGCTCCCGTGAGTTTTTTTGATAAATAGTCTATAAAATAAAAACGTTTATTATTATATTATTAACTATAGACTACTCCTATCACATAGTCAGAAGCATCTGTTTCTAGTATAATAAATAATTTTAAGTTAAACATTTTTAATATTAATGTCTAAGTAAACTTTTTCTTAAGTTTTATAAATATTTACTACTATTTTTATCTTTAATTAAATCCATTATCTTTCTTAGTTAACTCCGTAAGAGGTGTCGTGATTTTTAAATACTCTTTTATAAACTTTTTATAGAAATTTATAAATTCTAAGAAGGACTATACCTTCTTAATTATTATTAGTATTAACTAATTATATATTTCTGCTAATTTCTTTAGATCTACTAAAATTTCTTCTCTTAAAATAATAAATCCCAGGAACTCTATTTCTGTGATATGGAATTTATATTTTTCCGGCTAAATAAAAAGATTATACTCTTAAAGTTTTTTTAAGACTTTCTTTATATATACTTTATACTCCTTAAGTGTTTTACTTATATATACTAGTATATTATCTAGATACGCTATTATAAATACATTTAAGTATTTATAAAGTATATAATTAATAACCGCCTGGAAAGTTACTAGCGCGTTTATTAATCTAAATAGCATAATATAATACTTAAAAAGTTTATATCTTATTTTAAATACTATTAACTATTTAAATTTTTTTTAATTTAAATTCTGTAGTATTTCTTGTGGATATTAAATAAACTAAATTATTAAGCTCTTTAGAGTCTATCCATTAGCTCTTAAATTAATAGTAATAGGTATTAATTTTTTATTATAGCTTAATTTAGTTATCTGAAATCTATACATAACTATAGCTTTCTATTCTTTTTAAGTATAAATAATATTAGTAAAGCTATTAGACTTTCACTTAGTTATATATATCCCTTCTTAAGATTCTTTCTAATATATCGTTTTAATTCTTTTTATTGTATTCTTAATAGAGGATATATTAGTCCTAGTTTAAGCTTATCTTTATCCTTAACTAGTATCTTATAATCCTAAGGTTAATACTTTAGAAGTATATTCTTTTTATTCTCACTAAATAAGTATGTAAATTTCTGGTATTTCTGAGATATTTAGGCTTTAATAGTATCTAAAACTTATTTCCGGATCTATATTATTCTAATATTTTATAGTTATTTCTACTATAATTGTCGTATAGCTTTATATAAGATTTTCTTAATTCTAAAGTATTTTCCTATTACATCTAGTTTCCATATTCATGCTACTTTTCTTACTAGATTATACTATTAAATAGTTTTCTATTACTAATTTATTATTAGATTATATAATGAGAGTTAATTCTATCCTAAAATTATATTAAGCTCTTTTATGTTTAGAATATTAATATAGTGAATATCTTTATAGTCTATTGCTTCTAGCTCTGTTACTGTAGTCTTTAAGTTAATTAAACTCTTTCTAAAGGTTACTATACTATTATTTACTTATTTTATCCTTCCTAGATATGCTTTTTCCTGGTATGATATATTATTTCACTTAATCTATTAATTTAAAATAAATATTCAGTCTGCTTTATTATCTACTAGTGTTTTCAGAAATTTTCTATTTACTCTTATACTAAAATAAAGACATAGTTCTTACTATGCTTATTATAGTCTAAAAGCTTTAATAGTTATATTACTAGCTTAAGTTTTTTACTAGTAGTTATCTAGTTTTTTAACGTAGAATCGTATATACTGTATTTCTAATTCTTATTTTCCGAGTCAAAATACTCCCGTTTAATATGTATAAGATAATAGTTATAATAGTATACTAAATATAAAAGTTTATAATACTTTTTTTTTACTTTGTCTCTGTATATAGGGCATTTCTATTCTAGGAAATACTTTTTATAAGAGAGTTTATAATACTATATATTATTCTAGCGCCAGCTGATTTTTCTTTTCTTTTTTCTATAATATCTATATTCTAGTATATATTCCTTCTAATATTACTATTTATATAGTTAGTCTTACTAACTATCTTTATTTTCCGTGTTAATTATAGTATTTAGGGCTTCTAGAATTTATTTATTAAGTTCTTATTTTCTTACTACTTTTTTATATGCCTCTTGTTCTTTTAGTCCTCTTATCTAAATAGAATATATTATCTATTTACATGTTCTTTTTAGATAATTAACTGACTTACAGATCTAACATTTCTAATTCTTTAATTATTAAAAGATATTAGTATCTTTAATTTATATAGTAGGTAAAGATGTTTTTATTTTATTATACTTATTATCCTCACTCTCTAGCTTAGTTTCTTATTTAATTTAAATTGGTTTTTTTTTTAATTCCAGAGTACATACAGTTTCCCTTATTAGATTTTTATAAGAAACTAAGATATCTTTTTTTTTGTAAGGCTATTATGCTATAGAAATACTACTTATTTTAACTAGTTTTTTAAACTATAAAACCCTTCTTCTAGTATGATTTCCTAATGTTTGGTTTTATAGTTATTTTCTATATATTAGTTTAATTTATAGATTTAATATATATTTCTATTTAGCTACTGCTAGATAGTTATTATTATAATCTTAAAAGCTTTATACATTAAAGATTAAATTTCCTAGAATAATTATTATTTTTTATTAATTTCTTATAGTATAAGGAACTGGGCACTTGGGCTTACTATCTAGTATTATTTTCTTACTATTTTTATAATACTTTCTTTAACTATTACTAATTACTTATAAGTTTATACTTTATCTTTTAATATCTTTTCTTATAATTTTTTCTATAATACCTATTAAACCTATAGATTTAATATTAATTATTATTAAGTTTTTTGCTAATAACTTTAACTGATAAGGTTTTTATTTACTATAGGTTTTATTCTATAAGCTTAGGTTTTATTCTTACTATTATAATCCTTAATTTCTTATCTATATATTTTTTTATAAAGTGTTTAATATTACTATATTCTAAACATACTTTCTTATTAAGCCGCTTATAGTATTTTTAAGTTATAAACTATTTTTTTTAACTTTTTCTTCTATAATAGCTTTTTAGTCTGGACTTTATTTATATTAATATCTATTTTATTATAAGCCTATTCTTGTTGTGTTGATGTCTTCTTTTTCTTTATAATTATTACTTAACTCTTTTTATATTCTAATTTATGTTTATACTACTGGTTGTTAATGCATACAGCGGATTCTATAAGGGCGTAAAGGTTATTGTGACGGCCCGTCACATGACACGTTCACGGGAAGCGTTACTACGTGTCATCGCGTCGTCATGTTACAGATGACGTTACTAGTCACGTGCCACGCTTTCACATGCACGCTACGAGCGCCTATATAATCCTCCTCCGCTCTCTTTCTACACTCTTTTCTTTTCTTCATACTAGAGTAGCTCCAATACAGCGCCTTATTGCTCGCAACCACTTGCGATTGCCTACAGGTTCATGCTGGCCGTGACATTACTCTAGTATCACCCATTCTTTGGCCTGTGAAGGCGGCATAATATCAGTCAAACCGAGTGCTCAAACGTAGTTTGCAGTGCCGACGACTTTTCTCACTCTTTTCAAGTCCTACCGTGATAGGCAACCCCAATTGCACTACGAGGTGGTGTAACGAAGCCCTGGATTGGCAGGCAAGAGCGATCAACCTACGACAGGCTCTCATCGCATTTGAACCTCTGGTCATCTCCAAAAAGCAGCAAGCAGCTGGCTCTAGGAGCTCTCACCACGATACGCTCTCTGGTCATCTCCAGATAACGGACCTTCTGGAGCTCTCACCAAGACACTCATTCACTGATCATCCTCAGGAGACGCACTTCCTGCAGGCTCTCATCGTGTTGACGACGACGACGACAACCCACAACAACCCTCCTTCAGGCGGCAATACACATACGTACCGGGCAAAAGGGTAGATGGCAGTGTGACCTGGCAGGTGCCTGTCTCTGGCTAAGCGGCAGTCTCTAGGGAACCGCGAGTAGACGAGACGGCTTGGAAGAGAAGGACCTGCAGGTAGAACGGTCTACATGAGCTGGCAGGCTTGTAAGGTGTACAGCATTAGGAGGCAACATTGGATGACGACGACGACGACGACAACGACAACCTATACAGACAAGCGCCATTACGCCAACTCGGTAACTAGCAGCAACCTACAGACAAGCGTCACTACGTCTGCAGCGTGCAGACGGCCAGTACACACACAAAAACAATCTCAGTGCGCGTCACGAGGCGGCTGAGTGGAGAGGAAGGAGCAAGAGCTAGGAAGCCAAGCACTGCTAGCACTGCCCGGTTGTAAACCGAGTTAGGACGATCTACACCCCCGGGCCCCTGCTTGCAAGCCTGCTGAGTTATAGTAGCCATCAGGTTGCTTTGTGTAGTTGAAAACGTTAAACCTCGTGGTAATTCCTGTGAACTCTGCAGCAGTGTAAGGCAAAGACAAAATGGTGAAAGCAAATACGCCCAGGAGTACTGCACCTTCGAGATGTACTGCGACAAGGCTCAGCACATGGCACGTGGACTAGCCCGATCCAACCGCGAGCGAACAGAGCGTAGAGCGCTGCTCCAAGCCAGAGGAAGCCCGCCAAGAAGTATCGAGAAGAGCAAACCTGCGCCTGCTCTCGATGTCAAACCAGCAATTACCCCAGCCTTGCTCACCAGGCAAACCTGCTATAGCTGTGGCAAACCTGGTCATCTCTCGCGCGATTGCTTGACGCCTAAGAGAATCGAGAACAAAGCAGTTGATCAGGAAGAGTACGTCGGGTACTCAGACGATGCCCTGGAACCAGACGAAAGCTCGGGAAACGAATTACTCTAGGCGAAGTCTCCTGCCTAGAGTCCCCTACTGGAGCATCTGATGCACCCATACGGCTAAGCGATATAATCAGTGGCCCTGCTCTTACAATGAAGTGTCGAGTTGCTTTGGGTGGTGTGGGTATCAATCTTTTTGGCTTACTAGACACCGGAGCTGGAGGAACTGTTTTCATTCATCCTCGACTATACCAAGTTGTCAAGGAACGCCTTCAACCCAGGTTCTATCATTCACAGAAAGGCATTCCTGTTGCAGGGCACAATAATCAGCCAACAGGCGTAGTCAATCAGTTCTTTTCAGCCAATCTAGTAATAGATGGGCATCGCACCGCCACATGGTTTATCTTTTGCAACACTGGACGTCACGACCTGATTATCGGCCGAAAATGGATCGAATCGACAAGAACAATGCTGGACCCAATCAATCGACGCATAGTCTGGCCTGAAGACGCTAAAATCGATGCCAAACGCGACACCGTAATACCCAGTACGGCATTTGCCAAGCCAACAATCAACCCAATGTACCAAGAGGATGCCGATAGAGGAGACAAGCTGCTTGACGCACCCGCGCCAAGGAGAGGCACTTCATGGCATACCGATCCAGCAATAACTGTCGCCAGTCTTGGTCCAGCTTCCGCACCTTCGGTTACAGGCACTGTCTCCCTCGCCCCAGACAACGCGGCGCAACAAGCGACACCAGCAGCAGCTATAGGCAGCGCTGGAGAGAAGCTTGAAGCACCTATCCAAGATTAAGCTCCGTACAAACTTGTAGACTACATCCTGCAGGTTAACCGTTCCATCAACGCTCTCCAGCCTTATCGTGGGTTCGCAAAGCACCACAAGCAGGACTGGAAGCCTGACTGAGAGCCCATCAACGATAAGAGATGCTAGAACCAACGGACAAGGACAATCTAGCAGCCAAAAGAGGCAAAGAGGTGAGGAGAAGAAGGAGAAAGTAATGTGGAGGCAAATAGTCTGTAATTTTGCTTTGCTTTTTGCTAATTTTTGCAACGGAATCGAGGACGATTCCACTCTCTTTTGGAGGGGGGTGATGTGACAGCCCGTCACATGACACGTTCACGGGAAGCGTTACTACGTGTCATCGCGTCGTCATGTTACAGATGACGTTACTAGTCACGTGCCACGCTTTCACATGCACGCTACGAGCGCCTATATAATCCTCCTCCGCTCTCTTTCTACACTCTTTTCTTTTCTTCATACTAGAGTAGCTCCAATACAGCGCCTTATTGCTCGCAACCACTTGCGATTGCCTATAGGTTCATGCTGGCCGTAACAGTTATCTAGTTAATCTCTTTTAGCTAGCTTATTTTTAACTTAGTTTTTAAGTCTAACATAATAAGCTGCTATTAATAGTGTATTATTTTAATTAATTTATAACTATAGCTATCAGAACTCTATAGTATATACTAAAACTAATTTTATTTATTTAAGGTTTTGTATTTTATGTTTTGCAGTACGTTCTTCGTTAATTTCACTAAAAACTATAGTTATCTAAGTTTTAAAGTTATTATAACTCTAGAAAACTACTTTTATCTTATTAGTTATTTTAGTTTCTTTAGTTTCCTTATCTATGTAATTCCTAGCTAAAGGCTTAAACTAATTTATAATTCTATTTTCTATGTTTATACTAGCTGTGAGGATTCTGTTCTAATTTTTAGAAAAAGTATTTTTATTAAAGCAGGTGTATATTTCTATTTTTGTTAAAAAGCCTTTAAGTTATTCACGCATTCTGTTAAATCTTTTTAGTAATTATACCTTAATACTAAATATATAAATCCTTATATCTACTTAGTTTTTTAACTCTAAAACTATTTATTATAACTCTAGAATTTGTGCCTGTTATTGCTGCATAATTTAAGTTATAAATAATACTAATACTAAGACTAAACTACTTAAGCCTATTATTATTATATATAAGTTATAAATTTATAGATATTTATAGTATTATAAAACGATCTTCAGCTCCTACGTATCTAAAGTTATTATATAATATAAATATACGTAGCTTTTACTGTTATACTATAAAAATAGTATATAAGTCTTTTTAACATAATAAGTATGTATACGTGCTATATTAAATACTTTAATAGTTTATAAAATTATATAATATTTTAATAATATAAAGATATAATAAGTGATAGTCTAATTAATTTATTACATAACTAATTCCAAAAAGTCGCTTTAGAATAAGAAGATAAGTATAAAAGAAAAAACTATCTAAAAGCTAAAAAGAATACTTTTTATATAGTAAATTCTCTATTTATAATTTGTTTACTACTTAAGTCTACTATAACTGCTTAGTCTTTATTAGTCTTAATTATTTATATTATACTTATAACTCTATATAACGTATTTAATAAGTGAGTGACTTAGACAAGCGAGTGACTCACCTTAAAACTCACCAAAAAATCAAGAATTCGCACATGAATATCTCAACAACCACTTAATAATAAATTCTATAAATTGAAATTTAGGCTTTCCTACATGCATTACAGCTTCTATGAAGGTTACATATATATTGGTTTAGTAGTTTTTGAGATATAGCAATATGGCATTGTTTTAGCCCCTAAATTGCTATATCTCAGAAACTACTCAACCAATTTTCATGCGACCTTCAGAAACGCTGTAATGCATGTAGAAAAGCCTAAGTTTCAATTTATAGAATTTATTATTAAGTGGTTGTTGAAATATTCATGTGCGAATTCTTGATTTTTTGGTGAGTTTTAAGGTGAGTCACTCGCTTGTCCAAGTCACTCACTTATCAAATACGTTATAAGACGTTACGTATTTTCCTTACTATTAGTTTTATTAATTATCTTAATAATATTAGCTAGAAGCTTTGTTTTTAGTTTAATTCTCTAAAGCGTTTACTCTACTTTTATTCTAGTCTTAAATTTTTATACGTGCTTTTTTACTAATAGCTGGTAATTCTCCTTTAGTTAGTTTACTACTTTCTATTTATAATTATTACCTGTAATAAACCCTTACTTATTACTAACTATAATATTAGAATATTTTAAATTTTAAATAAAACTAGCAAAGCAGCTAAATATTCTATTTATTTTTATTAAAATATACTATTCTAGTTAATAGCTAAGAAGTTTATATAAGCTTAAAGAAAATAGTATAATTTAGTTCATCTAAGTAGTATAATAATTATATTATTTTTTTAAAATTTAGTAAGGCATATAAAGTATATATAGCTATAAAAAAAGAAGTATAATAAAATATAAAACAAAAAGCTCTTAAGGAACACTTTATAAACTTAATATAAATTAGATAAAATAGAAAAAAAAAATAGAAAATTTATACTCTAAAAACTTACTATAGTTATTTAGTTTACCTAATTAATTTTTATAAAAAAAAACTATTAGTTAAAATAATTATAAATAAAAAGTAGTATAAATACTTAGATTTATATAAATAATTAATATTACTATATAAATCATAACACCTTAAGTAATAAGGCAATAAAATATTAATAGTAAAGTAAATAAAAAAAATTTATAAATATATAAAATAATTTAATAAGAAGATATTACGTAATTTTATAATACCTTAGTTTAGTAACATCTTCTTATTTAATAGTAATACTTATTTAAGTATATTATATATATAAAATAGTAATCTAAAAGAAAAAGACCTAATATTAATTAATTTAAGTTAGTAGACTTATATATATGTATTAATAAATACTTAATAAATATAAAGAAAAAAAGTATAAATATCTAAAATATTATTATGCTATTTACTGTTCTATACTATACCTAATTAATTATAAAAGTAAAGATACTTTATAAGCACTTTATATAATTATGTAATCTAAAGTTATATAATCTAAAATTAAGTAAAAACAAAACAAGTAATATACTAAAAAAGTAATTAAAATTTAAGATTAAGAAGTATTTATATTATAAGTCAATTATAGAATTCTGTTCTTAATAAAAGTAAATTAAAATCTTATAAAATAGAAAGTTTAATACGCAATTTACTCTAATAAGCCTATAAACTTTAGAGATTAAAAAAAAAACATTTAGTAAAACTTTCTAAAAAAAAGGTTTATTTATAATAGAATTTCGTATTAATAATAAAATAAATTATTTACATAAAAGGTCTATAAAGAATATTATATTATAATTACTTTATATAAAAGTTAAAAAAAGGTTCTAGAGTAAAAATATACTTTTTATACTTATTTTATTTAAATTTCTACTTATATGCTATAAAGATAGTAGCAGATCTATAAATTATAACTAGTTAAATATTTTCTTTTTAAAGTAAATAGTAAGAGGTTGCTAGTACTAGTAGTAAAGATTTTAGTAATCTTTTTTAAATATTTAACTTAATAATTATTATACTAAAATTTTAAACTAAAATAGTTAATAATTAGATTATATAATAAGTTTTTAATATAAGTAGTAATAATATAATTAAATATATTATATTAATGTAAAAGCAACCCTATACTTAATTAAATAAATAAAGAGTTAAGTTAAATATATAATAAAAATAGATAGCACGTAAAATAGCATATAGAAGAATAAGTAATTAAATAATAAAAGAAAGAACTAATTATAGGAAAAAGACAAAATATTGTTTAGTAATAAATACTTTTAAAGTAAATTTAATATTAACCTATATATTTAAGTATAAGTCTACTTTAAACCTATACTCTTTTATCTTATATATAATTAAAATAAATGTTAATTTTATTTATATTATATAATTTATTATACTAAGTAAGCTTGTACTTTTTCTATAAATATTTAAATTATAAATATCTTTACTTTAAATTTCTTAAAATAGTCTTACTTAAAATTTTCTTTTATTTACTTTATATTGTTTTCACCTCGCTTGTTAATTTACACAGTAAAAATATTAATAAGTTCATAAAAAAAATTTATAAATATATAAAATAATTTAATAAGAAAATGTCACATAATTTTATAATACCTTAGTTTAGTAACATCTTTTTATTTAATGGTAACGCTTATTTAAGTATATTATATATATAAGATAGTAACCTAAAAAAGAAAAAACTAATATCAATTAATTTAGGTTAACAGACTTGTGTATATGTATTAATAAATACTTAATAAATATAAAGAAAAGAAGTGTAAATACCTGAAATATTATTACGCTATTTACTATTCTATACTATACTTAACTAACTATAGAAATAAAGATACTTTATAAGCGCCCTGTATAATTGTGTAATCTAAAGTTATATAATCTAAAGTTAAGTAAAGACAAAGCAAGTAACATACTAAAGGAGTAATTAAGATTTAAGATTAAAGAGTATTTATGTTATATAAGCTAATTATAGGATGCTGCTCTTAACAGAAGTGGATTAGAGCCTTATAGAATAAAAAGTTTAATACGTGATTTGCTCTAATAAGCCCATAAACCTTAAGAGTTAGAAGATAACTTTTAGTAGAACTTTCTAAAAAAAAGGTCTATCCATAACAGGACTCTACATTAATAATGAGACAAGTTATTTATATGGAAGGTCTATAAAGGGCATTATATTATAATTATCCCACATGAAAGTATAGAAAAGGGTTCTGGAGTAAAAATACACTTTCTATACTTATTCTATCTAAATTTCTACTCATGCGCCATGAGGACGGCAGCAGATCTACAAATTACGACCAGTTAAATGTTCTCTCTTTAAAGTATATAATAAGAGGTTGCTAGCGCTAGCAGCGAAGATCTTGGCAATCTTTTTTGAATATTTAATCCAATAATTATTGCACCAAAATCTCAAACCAAAACAGTTGACAATTGGATCATACAATAAGTCTTCAATACAAGTAGCAATGATGTAACTAAATATATTATATCAATATAGAAGCAACCCCATGCTTAATTGAATGAATGAAGAGTTGAGTTAAATACACAATAGAGGTGGATAGCACGTAAGATAGCATGTAGGAGGATAAGCAATCAAACGACGAAAGGAAGGACTGATTGTGGAGAAAAGACGAGACGCTGCTCGGTGATAAATACTTTTGAAGTGGATTTAATATCAACCTGTACATCTGAGTACAAGCCTACTCTTAACCCATACTTTCCTGTCTTATATGTGATCGAAACGAATGCTAATCTCGTTTACATTATATGATTCATTACACCAAGCAAGCTTGCACTTTTCCTACAAACATTTGAATCGCGAATATCTTTACTTCAAATTCCTTAAAATAGCCTCACTCAAAAATTTCCCTTGCTTGCTCTACACTGTTCTCGCCCCGCTCGTTGATCTGCGCAGTAAAAATGTTGGTGAGTTCACTATGGAGGCCAATGAACTCATTGCACCCCGTTCGAAGGAATAATCCTCGAGCAATGGCGCAACGACTTGGGTGTTCGAGTACGCAAATTGCTTTCCAGGCGCATGATATCATGGACGAGTACCAGGGGGCGATAGGAGATGAATGGATTGTGCTCATTGTCGGAAACGATCATAAACTTATGGTAGGTGGGGTCATTCACTATGATCGAATCTGTCACCAAAGTGGCGCTCTTTGTCACCAAGTAGTGCTCTCGCCATCTCTCACACCTGACCCTTATGGCATCAGCAGATTGCGTACTCTTCTACGTACGCTCTTACGTACAATCCACCTCGATTGTGTATATAGATCGAGTCTTCCACTCATTTAATTAATTATGGGTTGCTACATTGATTCCCTGCACTCGGTTACAGAATCTCCAGTGGTGTCGACACATGAAGTCGCTCCGGATTTGCTGGCTTGTGTGCTGTGCGACTGTACGTGAGATGATGGCACGGTATTTCCTCTCGCAGCCTTCGAATTGGTCGATTGCTTTGGCGAATGGTTGATCTAATCAATGGTCGCTTGCTTGATGATTTTCAAGGCTGCAGTCATATCTTCACTACTCATTCCGACCTTAGGTCCGGAATGCTGATGGCTAGTTGAAGAAAAATCAAAATGAAAGGGTAGCACCACAAGTGGTAACTTGGCCCCATCCCTGCGACTCGCCGACTGATACGCCATCACCGTCGGTTTCGCAAGACAGTGACTCCGAATCCCCATCATCCTCTAATTCACCGTCTCTGGGTCAGGGTAAAGAATACCAGCAATCTCATGCCTCTTCCTCGAGAGCCATTTCGCGATTTCTAGCTGCTTAAGTTCTAGAAACTCGGGTCGTTGGAATGTTCTTCATACTTAGGCAGCAGGGTGTCCGCTTTAACCCTAGTCCTCCGACGCATGAACGTAGTAATAGAGCAAACAGTTAGTGTGCCTAACTTCCGTACGTCCTTCTTCCTCGAAGTACTCAATTTAGCTGATGGCCTCCCAGTGGAAGGTTTTGAATGTCGGCCCATTTTCTTCTGCGAAGTAGTTTTGGTCGCGCGGACAATGTAAGAGGCGAAATCATCGGAGTCCTCGACATCGAAGCCCTGGACATCTGAATCACCCTTCTTCGAACGTATGGGAGTCCGTGTGGCCTCATGGCGTATTTGCTCTCCCATTTTAGCCAAATCCTCGGGGCATTAAGACTACCAGTCGGTAATCCAACCCTGCCCAACTGAACATCATCATTTCCATCGGTCAAATAGCCATATTCAACTGAAGAGTTCGTTATCGTCGACTTCATTCAGATATGGCGGAGAGTTCTTCGTTCTTATGGCATGTCATGGCCTTTAGGGTTAGGAGCTTCTGAACTGGTATGGGAAGCCATAGTGCTGGGCAGATGTTGGCAAAGAAGATATTTGACGGGATGTATCAGAGGAATATCAAGCCTTTTCATAGAGGGTATGAGCTCGCATGGGAGTGGACTTACTTTCCGAGGCTTGGTTAGCAATTGTAAAGGTCGAGTATTTTGATGAGCTTTCTCGCTATTAGAAAGTGGTGATTTGTATATAAGACACAAATGACTTAACCGGCCGTACTCCTGAGCATGCCAGCGCTAATAGCACGTAAAATGAGTAATGCCAAATTGTCGACGTGGCAATCGTCTTCACTATATACCGGCGTCAAGGCCATCAGTTTGCCTTGGAAATGCGTGCCCCACCACTAGATACAGGAGTAGAAGAGTTGAAAAATACATAAAACAAATTAAGGTCAGAAAAGGAGATGGCCAGTGCGAAGCTCGTCCACACAATGAATCTCTTCGGAGGGCATTTTGGTGTCGCGGAGCATCAAAAAGAAGCCTTACTTGTAGCTGGGCAATATCGGACATACTCCAATCCTCCGGAAGCCTTAAGCATCGAACTTAGTGCTCCAGCAGGAATGTAGTCGGCAAACTGGGACGGGAACGATGACGAGCTTAACTTTAGAGCACACGGGACAGCCAAAAATGACATGCGCGTATAATTGCCAATAGAAAATGGTGCATCATGAGTCACAGTTACAGTTTACGTTCTCGTTTCCAACCAAGTTTCCACTGACGAATACTACGAGGACGGCAGCGTATCTGCAAAGTGTGATCAGCCCAAACGTCTTTCTTCGTAACATGTAGCAAGTAGCTTACGCAGCACTTGCGGCAAAGAGCTCCGCACGCCCCGCATTGGTCAATAGCCCAACATTAGCAGCGAATAGTGTCGTAAACGCTGCAATGATCCCGAGCTTCTTCCGAGGCGACTTCACGGTGTAGAGACTTACGATGGCTCCGATTAAGAGTACTGCAGCAATGATCGTACTAAGCAATGCAACAAATCCAGCCATTCGACGGTCGGAGGTGTACGCGATATTGCCATTTCTCGCATCGATCTGAGAAAATTGGATGTAAGTGATTGAGCTCCATGTAAATCACGTGATGTTGGGAGGAAATTCGAAACCCACGTCAAAAACCCAAGCTAAGTGGTTTTGCACGAAAGAGGTAAGCCGATCCTGCTCCTGGACACCTAAAACTACCAGATCATTTGAATCATCAAATAGAGTAGCACTGTGTGCCCCAAGGGTCGGATAACCAGTATCCGAGCCGCCATTGAAAAAATGCCATCGGAAGGCCTTCAGTGTTCTCTTGGTGGGTGGTGGGAGGGCGGCAAGTTGGCTTTCGAAGATGATGGCTTTTCCTACTAAGGTCAGAATGGAAGTGATGCACGAACACAACTGCATGAGTGGTGATGTGCACTCACTATATTCATGTAAAGTGGTCCGAATGTTCTCCGCTAGCTGTTTTCTTTCCTTTTGCCTGGGGTCCGAGAGGGCGGCACAACAAAAGTCTGGCCAGTTGCGGGAGAACTGTTTTGAAGCGTTATCTCCGAGTCGCTCCTCTTCATCGAGCCTATCCTGTTCGGCCTCGAGCTCAGCTAGCTCGCTTTGTAAGTGGAGAAGGTTGCGCGCGGCCAGACGATTGTATCGCCTGTAGATGGCAGCCGTTTGATCCCGGTCGCTGGCGATGAAGGCAGCAAGAGATGGATATCCTGGAAGGTAGCGAAGCTGATCGGACATAGCTTCGATATCCATCATTCATTTTCTCACCTTTTCTTAACGAGTCGCAAGCGAAGCAGATAAGGGCATTCTCTTCACCGGTTCTCTTGGCAGCTCTCGGGGTTCGCAACCAAGGATGAATATTTTATGTGAGGCCTTCTGTCATCACGGCGGTCGATGTCAACCTGCATGAGGGCGTCTGCAAAGATTCTGCATGTTAGCATGATTAATGACTTTGATTGGAGAGAAGCCAGGACTTCTGGTCACGTGCTCGATTTTTCATGCGGGTCTCCGTCCTATTCATGCAAGGCTAGGAACGGTGGCAAGTCCCCTGATTTGTCGATATTGCTCACTGCCACACCTCTCCGAGCTCTTGTAATACTTAGTGTGGTCCTTCTTTCTTCCTTGCCAGAATGCTTCTTCCGTTCTCCCCCTTCCTTACCATATGTTGACACAACCTTCCATGTAAGAGGTCGATAACGAACAATTCCCGTTTGCAACTTTAGAAGGTAACGCTTGAAATATCTCTCCTCTCTCGTTTGTCATGTGTTTCTTCGACCAACATCGTTTCGTTTGTGGAGACTGGAAGTGGGGTCATTTCCGGCAACACTGCAATCGAGAGTACAGGATTGGCGAGACATGTGGCATGAAATTAATCATGCAGACAGTCCCAGTCGGGCAGAAATGCAAACTGTGCGAGAAGATAGACACCAAAATGACAAGGCGCGCAGCTGAGGTAGAAAGAGTAAATAGATGGCAACGGGAAGGTAATAAATTCCGGGCGTCGATTGATAAGTCGATGGAAATGATCAGAGGGCTTGACACAGAGATTTATGGCCTTAGCTGCGAGCGCAACAGAAGACTTCAAGGCATCGGCAGTCATTGATGAGTTAAGCCCGCACTCCACTCGAAATCCACTGTTGTTTTCTGAACAGGGCGTAGCAGTGACGCTGAAGATTCTGATAGGAGTCCAGATGAGTACCGAATATCGATTCGTCCCGAAACGAAGGCCCGGCAGAGGATTGCCAATAACCTTCGAAAGCATTCGCAATCCCGCGACGGTAATGGCGATTCCAGACACCGGAGCCGATGAGAACGCAATTTCGTTGGAAATCGTTGCAAAACTTCGACTAGAAGTTGAAGATAGCGACGAAAAGATCTTCAGACTAGTGAACGGCATGACAGTTCGTTGCTGTGGTCGGGCTCGGGCGAGATGCGGATTTGGCACCACGTCTCACTTTGGTCCAAGTGGGCTGCATTGTACGTTCTATGTTTTTCGTACTCTGGCTTCGCCCTTGGTGATGTGCCGAAGATTCCTGGAGGAGACTCAGACCCTGACGAAATACCGACATCGTTTGGTAGCGCTAGCTCGATCGGTCCTATGGATACCCAAAATCAGAACTCTGGGCGAAACGCAAGAGCGTCTTCTATGTTCTCTGGACGGTGAAAACGTTGAGGTGTTGCCGGACAGTGGTTCAGAGGTGGACGTCATGTCGCATTCATACGCTCTGAGACGAGGGTTCTCGATGGAATCAACCCAACGATGGATCATGTTAGCAGATGGGAGCATTGAGAAAACCTGCGGGCTGGTTGTCGCGCAACTAACAGTTGGCTATGGGGCAAAGAAACTCCAACTCGGCGCTAAGAATACTGTCGCTCTCAGCAATTATGAGTTGGGGCATGAGGAGGATGTTATCCAGACGCTTCCGCCCCCGATTGGTTTTACTTCAGCTAATTCCAATCAGCTGATTAAGAGACCACCAGACAAGGAGAAGGGGGAAAGAGTCTACCGGAATGTCATCGAGAGCGAGTTCCACATCCTGAAGGGCTTGACGGTCGATGTTCTCGTTGGTGCAGGTTCATTGGAGTCATTGGAGGTGTACACCCATCACTCGAAAGATCTCATCGTACGACAGTCTCAAAATCCTAGCATGGCCCAGTTGAATCGAATTATCCTCCTGGGAACTGTAGAGCAGAAGCTCCGACAGATTTCGCGGACATGGTTAATGTGGGGTCCAAGAGATAACGTAACCGCTGGTAAGTCCAGGACATATTCGCAGTTGCAAATGCTAGACGAACGATCTAACAGAATCCATAGCACAAAACATCCCTTTCGAACAGTATCTCAGTGAAGCAGACCAGCGCGAAAATGCACGAAGAGAGATGGCCAGAGAAAATTTGAGGATGTTGACTGGTAATGAGCGAAGAAATGCTGAGACTGAAGAAAGCACCCGACAAGCGAATTATGACCAATACAGGGCAATGCTTCTTCAAGCATTTGAAGCAGCGAGAACAACTCCGTGAGGTACAGAGAAGGCATGTATGGGTATTTCTTTGGCACAGAATGACTGTATGTATGACATGAAATGAAATCCAATTGTTCCACCCAATTTACTACCTGAGACCGCCCAAGAGCAAACTCCCCATGTTCTGAACCCAATCTTAGCTATCAAAAGCGGGTGTAAGGATCACCTCTTACACAAGGTACATGAAGATGTTTCAAAGGAAACCTCAGTGACGTTCAAAATCAGCCTTGCCGTATACATCCCTCGAACGCCCCCAATCCGTTATGACTCGAGTATGAAAAGTCAGGCACCATGTCTTGCCATCTCGTCCGACTGAAACACTCCCTGGAGCTAGCAAACCCATATCACCACTTTTTAGTAGCTCTTTAGATGCTCGAGTGCATGGTTCAGTGATGTTCGAGTTTGTCGCATACTTCACATCGTACGTCGGAAACCGTGCACACCCGGATCTGAAGAAGAGGAAGTAGATCCCTTCATCTGGTCGCATCAGTGCTAGCGCTTCAGCCAACTGGCCGTCCTCATTCGGCTGGTCCAAAATCTTGACCGGTGGGCCAGACGGAGTGACAGTATCCTGCTCCATTTTCTGCAGTAGTATCGAGTATCCTTCAAGACTGGAGCTATGATTCCACATTCCCTACCCTTCCCTTTGTTATTCCCATCCACCTTTTATGCAACGTATATGGTCTCATCCGCTTTGGTGATGGGGGAAGGATCAATAGCTCCGCTGGGCTCGATCGGGCAAGCAAGAGGAGTGCGGAGGGCCACAGGGACCTTGTGGTGCGTCACCTATGGCAGCTCCCACGCAATGTTTCAAGGTCGTATTAGCAGCGGTCGCAGCGTAGTAGAGCACAAACTTGCCAGCAGGGCATTGGAGGACGTCGGGAGCCCAGAGGTGCGATCTTTGCACAATAATCGATTCAGTTCCGTGGTCCCTTTCGCAGCCCATTCTCCTCAAGCTGGCAAAGGGTCATTAGTGCGGTCATGCGGCGTCCAAGCTACGAAATCCTAGGAAGTTGCGAGTCGCACATTCGCAATGAATATGCCATTCAGGGCTCAATCCGTCTCCCCACGTAGTTTTCCAGCGGCACTATTCGTTGCAAAAGCATACCAGGTGCCATTCTGTTGCAATAGGGACGGATCGGGGAAGTTGGTGTGGAGACTGCACACCAGGGTGTCTGCGGTTGGTTGGTGACTTGGTCTCCCTGCTTTTCGTCGCAGTACTGTTGACATGACGATGCATATAACTGCAATGGTGATGAGTTTTGTAACACAAATAATGAGTAGCCAGCGGAATTGAATACGCAAAAAGCACAGGTGATTCCTCGTCAGCTCCTTGCACTGGGATAATTATGTAGCAGAATTTATGAGATAAGAGAAGACAAAGGAAGAGAACAGATTTAGCCGCGCCAAGGGATGTCGGCATTTGAGTCGGTCCGACAGCCTCAACTTCACTTCCCACTCACCCATCATTCCTTGGACCCATGATTATCATCGTGAGTTGTGATACTGAAGAATTAAAGCGGGTTTCTATCCCCTACTGCAGACTTGCACAAACCGCCAAAGATGCACCTTCGTATGGCCAGGAGAATTCACATCTGCTTCAAAAGGTACAGGACGTCGACAAGTCTCGCATCGGGGATATTATGACCTAAGAGTAGAGCTGCGAAAGTGGTATTACAATGACGACGTTGGATCTTCGCTTGGGCAATGTATTTTCTGATAATAACAGCGACTAATATGGGTCCCTTTCTTGCCATCCCGATCGTAACTCTTTTCCCCGGTGCTTCACTTTCGTTGCTTCTCTGCTGTTGTGAGAGCAAGCGACAAGGATATATCTCCAGGTCTGATGGGCAACGAACAATGGTGATTGCCAAACGTCTAATTGGTTGACTTCTCTATTATCAGTTTGCCCTTTGCTATGCCTCGCGCTCCCATGGTGAATGACGCCTGCATTTGCCGCGTGTCGAAGAGTCAACTCCGGCTACTGCTATTTCAATATCCTCCACTCTCTCGCTTTCATTGCCCAAACACTTCACCTCGAGATTGGCCATCATGGCTTCCAAGGTCGCCAATCGTTGCGACTTGCTGGACGATGGAGGGACTACGAGCTACCCCGAGCCAGCTACTCCTGGTCTCAGCCGTCCTGCCCTACGAGACAACAAAGCAGCGCTGAATCGCAACTCGCCGACATACTACAACAACATTGGGCAGAAGACAGCGCGCGATCATCAACCCGTGCCTAATACACTCACACTCCGTGAGAACCAAGGGCCGCCAACCTCCTCAGCTCGCTCCCGCCCGATCCTAAAATCACCCCACGAACATCCAACCCCAGGCTACCGACTTTCAATCTCACCCACCATCAACCAATATAGAGCCGACACCCGGCGTCACACGTTCCCTGAGAACTGGTGTGGCGTCTGCCAGAGTGCTTTCCCCACACGAAGCGCCCTAATATCGCACGCGAAATCGACCCCCAAACACTCAAACTTCTGCTCACTCTGCAAACGGATCTTCAAGGATCGCAACGGTTTGCAGAACCACATCGACAATGCCATCGGCCATGAGATATTCTGCAATCTCTGCCTGTCGGCCTTCAAGGATGTGAATGGTCTCCGTAACCACTTCGAGAACAACTACGTAGTCGGTCACGAATTCGCGTGCCTGGTTTGCTTGCTCGGGTTTTGGGGTCGAGAGGAGCTCCACAGACATTTGGTTACTGCCAAGAAGCATGTTTGGTGCACTAAGTGCGATCGTCGATTCCCAAGCCAGGATTCAAGGGACGAGCATTGGGTTAATACGAAGAAACATAAACACTGCCTCCAGCCGGGTTGTGAGTTCGACGGGCGTGATCTGACGGAGCTGAACAAACACATTGAGGAGAACCACTTCAGATGCGAAAACTGCCGGCAGATATTCCCCAGCTTGACGAAACTAGTGGGACATCTCAAGAACTGTTTCCGATGCAGCGAATGTGGCTACCGGACGAGGGCTGAAGGCAATATGATGAATGTAGGCAACCCCAACCCATCCCATTTCTCTCAACCTGTTTTAGCCTACCCTCCCAAAAGGATCAATGTTGCTAAAAGTACACAGCACATGGTGACCCACCAAACCCCGACCCTCCCATGTTGGGCCTGCGCACAGCCCATGCTCACCCACGCCTCCCTCGTCAACCACCTCGAATCCGGCACCTGCCCCACCTTCCCCAAGCCGTATCTCCTAACCTCGCTGCTTGGTAGTTGGTGGTACAGTACCATTTTTATGGATCCCGACGTTCACTTTCAGCTCCGCACTGGCCGCGTCGAAGCCTCTGAATTGTCCGCTTGGGTCAGCAACGGTGCCTTGAAACCCTTCATTTGTCGCCATGTCCATTGCTACAGAGAGTTTGGGCGCTTTAGCTCTTTGATATTGCATGTCGAGAGCCAGGCTTGTGGGTGGAACGTTGAGAAGTTGAGAATCACGGAGTTGAGGAAGCTATTTGAGGAGAGATTTGGCAGTGTGCAGGAGAGACTGGCGGCAATTCAGAAGAGCGGGGTGGAGGGGCAGCAGGATAATACATGGAGCAGTGATGGCGACGAGGACTGCGGAGTTGACCTATTTTAGGCGCTACAAGAGTGTTAGTTTGCCCCTTGCTCCGCGATACAGCTCATCATGGAATCTAATATCCGACAGTCCAGGATGGGGTTAACAGCCAGACGCTTTGGAAGTAGAAACGCCACTCGGCAGCGTTTCGAATCTTGCTTCCGATAGACCATAATGAATGAAATGAATTGATTCCAAAGTGCCAAGCTATTTCCGGAAGAAGGCTTCTCTGCGTATATATACATGCCACCGACATGCAAATGAGAACACCGCCCAAAATCCTGCTACCAAAGATAACGTGCACAACCACTCAATTTCGCTGGGAGCAACGCTTGGCGACATTTGAAATATCAATTCTCCTGACCTACATTCTAAGGATTTTCAGGGACCTGAACTGTCAAGCTGCTGTTTCTCGCCCTAATTACGTGGCCGTCTTCCCCTCGTAGTAGAGATCCATCTAATGCCTCCAGCCAAAGGCAAGGAATTGAAAGTTCAAGAATAATACGATATTAAGAAGGAATATCCGTGGAGGAGAGGATTCGGTGCCTGGAGTTATCCTTCCTTAGTTTTCATGGACCGAAAGCCATTGGAGCGTGAAGCACCAATCCCTGAGTTCTTCCTTCTTCAAGAGCCGATCTCGGCCTATACCAAAGTGGTGTATTTGAAAGTGCGTACAAAAGGCGGCAGAGCTTGAATAAATCTGCTGCTTCCATTTGTGCACCTTGTCGGTATGCTGCTTCCATTCTGGAAGCTGATGTTTCCTCAATAGAAACTAGTGGTTCTTGGGAACAGGTTGCAGTCTGATCTCAAGTTACAAGTTAAATCCGGGTTGATAAGGAAGCGGTATAACCACATTTGGCACTTCTTGTGTGTTTGTGACGCAGTCTAATAGTTTATGAACTGTCTCGCACACAGGACAAACAAATCTTTCCTAGCTGAAAGAAGAAATTAGCAATCCTAAATATTAAGAGTGCGGTGTGCAGGTTCAACGGTGTTCTCTGTCAATCTAGGCTTTGGAAAACGTGTCCACAAATAGATAATTTCCCCTTCACTAAAATGTTCTCCTACATGCTGCTTCCGTTCTGTCCACGAGCGTAGATGTTGAACGCAGAAGCCGCCAGGTAAGACTGGCGAATCTGCTGGAAAGCTTTCCTCTTTGTCCTCCCATATATCCAAGAGAATCTTAGGAAGTCTCCCGTTTTTGATATGGGTCCGCTTGATGTTCTGCATGAGGCGATTCTTGCGAAAGAGAGTGCGTTCGGAAATGCGCGTCTGACGGCACTGGGAAATTGTTCGGACAGTTGGGATCGGAGTGACAAATTTTCGTCCTTGATTCAAGCACCGAGAAGATAGAATTGAAAATTGCTAATCTTTGAGTCCGGTTTGCAGCATATTCATCTTGATTGGAGCCAATGGACAGATTCCTCGTGCCAGGTCTATTTATATTGTCGCATAAATGACTTTTTGCACCCGGGGAAAGGGCAAGAAACCCTTTTTTTTCGAGGGAGGTGCCACATCGATTGACAGCTTCATCCAGCGTCGAATGCCCCTCCAGGAACCACGGCTAGCAATCGAACCCGCACTGCTGCAAGGGGAGCGATTGGAACCTTCCCCAAATTCGGAAATATTGTCCTTTCTTGCAATAAGCCTTTCTTCCACAACACTGTGCGAAGCGGTTCGGATTTCTCAAATCTTTCGTCTGGTTGGTAGCCAGGCTTACTAAATTATTGGCAAAATCTTTTCTATTAACGCCTTATTGTCTAACTAAACTAATTAGGACGTTAGAAATATTAATTCCTATAGTATTAGGAGATTTCAAGAACGAAGTTAGTTGTTTTTATTTAAAGTTAATATAAGTCTATTATAGTACTATTTACTAATAATATTTATATTGTTAAAAAAGTTATTAAAAAATTTAACTTTATTTAAAATATAATAAAATTTAGAGTATAATAATTTTACTAAGTATATATTTATAACTAAATTTTTTTATAAAAATTTTTTAAGTATAGTAGTAAAATTATATTAAAATTATAGTAATTAAAACTTTTTATATAATAAGTTTTTTATTAAAGTTTTTATATACAATTTTTTAAATGTTTAGTAAATACTATAGTATATTTTATTAAAATATTTTTATTAGTAATAAAAATGTATATTATAAATAGTTAATATTATAATAAACAAAATTTTAATAATAATTATTTGTTAACTAATTATTTAAGTTCTTAGTAAATATTTATAAGTTAAACAATTTCTTTTTTTTTTAAAAAAAAAGTAGAAAGTTTGGTAGCTATTTTTTTTTTAAAAAAAATTTAATAAGTAGTAACAAATAAAAGTCAAGTAGATAAGAATTTTAACTTTTATAGTTTTTACTAAAAGAATATAATATACTTTTATTAGCAGAATAAAATTTTAATAAACAATTCATAGAGTAAAATTTATATTAGTATTTTTATAAAAAAATTCCGTTCTGTGGAAAGCCCTTGACAACCAAGAGCAAGATTTCAATCTTCTGTCCGAATGACAATTTTAACATCCGATAGGCTCTCCCAGCAACGAATCTTTACTTTCAGTGCTGTATACGAACAATCCTATTGCAAATAATTAATGCAATATACCCGGCAACGCCCTTCTACCACTCTAAGTTGGCAATCGAAGCATCGACGACTTTTTGAATTGTGGCCTTGGGTACGGTATTGTGTTTAAAGCTTCTGTGCGCTTGCCGCATGCAGGCTGATTCAACGCATTTGCGGCATCCCATGTACTAACATATAACGCACGGAGACTTCAACCTTTGGTAACAGTTCTCAACGCGTTCCTGAACTATGCCCTTTGTATTACAGCTTTTGCAAGTTTGTATGCGGCCGGTATACACTGGATCCTGCCACTTATTTGCGTATGATCCTGCAAGGAACCGGGTTTGACCAATCAACTAAAATCCAATAAGTTCTAGAATTTCGAGGTGTACTGGTACGTCCCAGGAGGTAACTTATCCAGCAACGATGGCAGCCGCAGAGAACTCTTTGCGCTGCGATTTGACATGACGTCATTACCACTCTACCACACCCGCCGCGCTTCAACGCATGGTTGGATGTAATTCGCTGAGACGATCTACGACCTCTTCAATAAGCTGGTCACTAGTCTAATTAGTCGGGCGCTTCGCAGAACTGAGGGGTAGAATGCCGGTTCGCGGTTGCATTGGCCCCCAAACCCCATAAACCGAAAGCGTCTCTGGACTCACTGTTGTTCGCACGTTCAAGATATCAGGGACATGGTGCTTGAGCTATTGATTATGATCCGGAGAAACATGAGAAAAGGTGCTGTATTTACTATAATAGTTCACCGCGCTTCTCTCATCAGCAGTAACTGTTACCAGAATTGGTACTTGTAGAGATTGAGAGGCTGAACAAGGTTGTATCAAGGACCTGAAAATCTAGAGGGCGAGCGGAGACTATATACAGCAGACAAATGCCAAGCCGGTGGATTGCATGTCCGACCGGCAGGAGGTCGCTTTTATGGCAACAGTAACTAAGCTAGTGCACACATAACACCATATCTTGGAGTTCTGGAAGACTCTCTTCAAGCTCGGTCAGTTGAAGCAGATAATTGCTGTTGAAATACCACCTCAAGTTGCTGCAGAACATCTAAGGAATCGCAGAAGAAACCCGTAAAAAGGTCGCAATCGTCACTGAATAGCACCGGGAAAAAGAGGATATGTAGGGGCTCGTAGAAGTTCCAAGATTGCATGAAAGGGAGAGTGGTCATATGATATATTACACTAGTGCCCTTTAGGCTTAGGTAGGGCGGAATAAAACTTCGTCGACCTTCAGCCGCACAATGTCAACTATCAGTCCAATTCTAGCTTCATGCGCCAGAGATATTAGGAAAATTTTGGCATGGATACGCCAAGGAGACATACTGACGCCGGAGTGGCCGAAATTTTAGAAATTGAAGAGCAAAATCCTGATATTGCTGGGCGGGCTGACTGTAAGCTCCTTCGTTTCTGAAAATGCCCCACTCCCGCTAAATGCTGATACTGCTCCAGATCTCCAACAAGCGCCCTTTCAGCAATGCATAATCTGCAAAACCTTAGCCTTTAATGCACTTGCAGCACGAGTAAATGGTAGTTGGGGACAGAAACACCACGAAAGTTGGTTCTCACTCAAGCAGCCGACGAGGGATGCCATATATGCAGGTTGTTGTACTTTGCACCATTGCATGCACTAAAGCACTACGGTCTGGCAAAAGCCTCGAACCATGGGCCAATTCAACTGATGCGGGACGATGACTCGCTGACGTTTATGATTGAGAGGGGGCTCGTCAACTTGGCCTTAGGTACTAAACTAGGTGGACAGCTTCATCTTTATTTTTAAATGGACACCAGCGGTCCTGACATTGTACAGATCGCCCCGAAGACCACTTGAGTGCTAATAGTGAGAGTGGGCGTTTCAGTGGTAGGTTTGTAGAAGAAGACCCAAAATCTGACGAAGCATTCCGTCGAGCGGAGGGATGGCTGAGTGACTGTTCGGCTCGACACAAGTACTGCTTGGAAAACAGTGATGTGCCGTTGCCGACTTGAGTATTAGATCTCGACGAGTTCAGTGCGAGCGGGAATATCAAGCTCCTCAAGACAAACGGCAATACTTCCAAGTATATTGCACTCAGTCATTGTTGGGGCGGATATGGGGATCAGGAAGACCATCTGTGAGAACGTTCCTCCATCGATGGAACAATGGGGCTAAGGTGACAGAATCCGAAAGTGTACAACTTCCAACTTTGCATCCCTTCAGCATGGCTTCTCTGCATCGCATCTACCGCAGAATTTCCAAGATGCAGTGTTTGTAGCGCATCGACTTGGGGTCCGGTATGGACGACACATTGGTCCGAAACCTATCCTCGACCGCTAATTATACAGCAGCTACCTTTGGATCGATTCTCTTTGGATAATCCAGGATTCAAAGGCAGATTGGAGCAGCGAATCCTTATGAATGAACGAGGTTTACGGCAACTCATTCCTTACAATCTACAGTTCATCCGCCGAGAACACTGACGCAGGCTTCCTTCGTCCGCGCGAGCGCAGACGATATCTAGGGACGAAGCTATGTCCTATTCCAAACTTTCCAGACCACTGGATCTGGGTTCGTTGGCCAGCGAGCGACTTAATCTGGTCAACTGACGAATCGTTGGGTAGACTGTGGAGTCGAGGGTGGGCATTCCAGGAGCTGGTCCTACCATCAAGAGTGCTGGAGTATTCCGCCTTGCAGGTGAGGTGGCGTTGTAACCATAGGAAATGGGAGGAGAAGGAAAAAAAACCATACAAGAGGTGCTTATAACAGCTGGAAGTTGGTGATGTGGATCTCGGGTCACCCTGAGGTCGCGAACTCCTCGAAAAACGTAGCTTCAGCACACCCCATGTTCCCAGATGATCCAAATTCGGAGCCAGCCAGCATCTATCGAAGGTGGTATGACTTGGTTGAAGGTTACTCGGCCCGCGACCTCACGAATGAATGGGACAAGCTGCCCGCTATATCCGAACTGGCAAGAAAGATTCAAGAAATATCTGGAGACTGCTACCTTGTAGGAATTTGGAAGAACGACTTGGCGTTCGGCCTGTGCTGGAGAGCTCGTGGAAAGAAATTGACGCCACCAGCGTCGTTCGTGGCGCCGTCTTGGAGCTGGGCTTCCGCACAAGGAGCTGTCACATACGGACCAAAGGAGGGACAAGACTACAGCGGTGTACTTGTTGGTTTCGCCGTTGCAGCGGACCCGCTCAATCCCTTCGGTGAAGTCACTTCCGGTTCATTAAAAGTCACTGGACAGATCCGTACATTCGAAATCCCAAACAACACTGTTTGGGTAAAAGAAGAATGGGACTATGATGCAGAGAAGAAGAAAACTTGGCTGGAAGACCATGATACAACGGAGCCAACTTGGGGTTGCATCTACAATTTCTCTCTTGCGACACAAGAAGCCATATCTAATCCCCGAGGCACCGGAATCTGCGCTGCTTCATTTGATACCGGGTTATCGGAAGACGCGTGCACTGTGTATCTGCTTCAGTTGAAGGTCTCTAAAGAGAATGTGTTGCCTAGAGATGCAAGCGACCCCTTTGTTCCCGATGGGATTGTTCTCCAAAGGTTGGAACCGGATGGCCAAACTTACAGAAGGATAGGGACATATGGGATCGTAGATGCAATGGCTGCATGGATGGAGGGTCCTGAATCAACAACACTGCTGGGTTGGTATCAGTCGACCATCACAATTATCTAGAGATATTCTATCACTGTGGAATCATGCAGGTTGTTCATCTCGGCGAGGAGTTGAAAAATGGATCGGATATCACTTTTCTCTTTACTCTCATCTAATGCGTCGATAGCCAGACACGTTAACGGGCATGGGCAATATGGCATCAATGTACCAGAATCAAGGACGACGGAAGGAGACTGAAAACCTAGACGTACAAGTGATGGAGACGAGAAAGAAGGTGTTGGAGCATGAGCATCGAGACAAGCTGACTAGTATGTATGACCTTGCTTGGGGAGGGAAATTTCTATGCCAGAATGACAGGCTGTAAACTTAATGGTAGAATGTATGCAATTACGGAAACGGAAGTTGGACAAAGATCATCCGCACACAAACTTTTCGAAAAGCCCCAACAAACCAATACATGCAATCGAGTAGGCAAATTCCTGCAAGCAGGGTTATGATCAGTGTTCTACATGGATGGACTATCCATAGCCGTAATCCACGTCCATCCACGTCCATCCATCCATAGTAATCCATGGATAAAATCAAGTTCGATTACCTAACCTTTCCTCTATAATTTCTTCATTTTGGCCATTTTGGTAAACCCATGACGCGTGAAATCGTCAACTATGGCCAAGTTTTAATACTCGAACAACCTCACAAAAATGTCCTCAGCTATCAACATAAATATAAACTAATTAATATACTTTTTAACTTTTTTGTATTAATTATTATACTATAACCTAAAACCTACTTAAAAAGTTTTAGTTTAAAAAAGCTTAATATTTTAACTTAAAAAAACTTTAAACTAACAAAAATTAGTTAAATTTTACAAAACTTACTAAACTTTTTTAAATTATATTAATTATAAAATTAATAAGTATTAAAAAAAGTTAGTATAAAGTACTAGTTATAACTAAAAAAAAAAAAAGCTTTAAACAACAATTATATATATATATATATAAAATAAAAAATAAAAGCTGTTAATAAAAAATTAAGTAGTATTTACTAAATATATAAAGCTTTTTAATTTTTTTTAAACTCTATACTTTAGTTTAAAAACTAAGGTTTAATAAATATTATAAAGTTATTTAAAAAAATACTTTTTATATTTAAATAATTATTAAATATATTTAAGAAATTAAAATTTTATATTACTAATATTAATTATAAGAATTTAAATATATTTAAAAAAATTTTAAATAAACTATAATATTGTATAAGTTAAATTTATAAGTATTATAAAATATTTAATAAATTACTTACTTACTATACTATTATTTAACTACACATATATTATAAAAATATACTAAATATACTTTATAAAGTAGAAGATAATAACAAAAATAAAAGAAAAAAAATAGCTATTTAGTAATAATTGAGCTTTTTAGTAACTTTAAAAATGTTAGAAAAATATATAACTACTAAAGTAGTAACACTAAATATAGTTATTTAACTTTTAGCCAAAAAGCCTTAATTTGCATTAAATAGACAAGATTTCTTAAATGTCGTAGTAAAGACAGCTAGAAAGACCTTGCAGTAAGTAGTTATTAATAAGTATACTATTTAAAGAAAGAACCACTTCTACTAAAGAATAACCTACTTACACTTAATTTTATCCATTACTAGCTTTTTGAAGAGCGTTGATTACCTCTTTTTTGTTAATTTGTAATTAATATATTTGCTATTCCTACATCTACTACAGATCGCGAAAGAAACTTTAGTAAGCTTAGAGACTTACTTGGCGTAAGGAGACTTAGAATAAAAGGTGGATTTGCTTTCTGCACTTTAATCCTTAAGATCTTTTAAAAGGATAGGTCTCAAACGTGCATGAGGGAGTGCAGGTAAGTGTATTTGATCCATTTTTTAGGCCTTACTGACGGCAAAGGATTCTTAACACCACGCCTAGACCTCACGATAGACGCTATCGACGAACGTATTGAGGAACTCAGCGACATTGATTAGCTTATGTAAGTCTCAATCAAGTTCCCCAAATCAATCAAGTCAAATCGGGCGCTGACGGCTGTCAATCAAGTTAAATCAAATCGACGCAGTCGATTTGATTGATTTGATTGTTAGCAACTCTGGCCTAATCCAATCGGCAAGCCGGAAGCTCTGGATAAATTTCCCTGAGCGATAACACTGCCTTCCGCTACATCCGCATGATACAGCACATTGCGTACTGCATACTCTAGGAAGGAAACGCATCAGTAGCTGATTTTCGGAGGGCTGCAGCTGCTCCCTGCGATGAGGCTTTCGGAAGAGGTTTGCTGAGATCTATATGGGAAGAAATGTCGACGCTCATGTAGTTAATGCAGCATCGCTTTAGCCGCTCATGACTCTGTCCTTGGAGGTTGCTTCTAAGATTGGGCCAAATTTCGCCGAGACCGTTTTCTTTGCGGAGAAAGTCGCTCACCAACTCATGAATGAGCTGTAGTTTGACCCTTTGATTTAGTGGCTTTAGTCATTTCCGCAAGTCCCTTTGAGGAACTTAAGATATCTCGTTCCATAGCCTCTTCGGTATCATCCTGCAAATCCCATGCCTTTAGTGCTTCAGGTTCGGCTCCGGCCAGTATCGCGAAGTAGAGTTCCCCACGGTTGAGAGGCCGCTTCGCAAAAAGAATCCATTGTAGACAGAGAATGAGCTCTTCTACGTTCTGGCTATCCCTAGTTAGAATACTTTTGAACAGTTTTATCCAATCCTTTTGGAATCTCGTAAAGCCGTTTTCGGTGTGCCCGCATACTGTCACCAAGTAGTGCTCTCGTCATCTATCACATGTGACCCTCATGGCGTCAGCAGCTTGCG
Organism: Zopfia rhizophila CBS 207.26; assembly: GCA_010093925.1. Lineage (NCBI taxonomy): Eukaryota > Fungi > Ascomycota > Dothideomycetes > Zopfiaceae > Zopfia > Zopfia rhizophila. Next base: position 399,071 of record ML994648.1, read on the forward strand.
TACCCACATTCGTAAGCTCTATGTATATAAGCCCTAGATAGTTCATCAATAGATGATCAGGTTGGTCATGACTTTTACACCAGTGCAATAGGTTACACATACGGCCATGAGCATATTCCTTATTAAGCATCGGTATAACGAGGACAACCCATAGGAAAATTCCAGATGATTTTTCTAGTATCTCTGCCTTGATTTGGTCGATTTTACTCTCAACCTTCAATTCGCTGTGGATGTAGTTGGCTATATCTTGGTAGTAGCCTTTTTGACCATCCAAGACTAATTCCATGCCGTGCCCAATAGTGATATATAGGTAATGGTGACTTAAAAGCAGACACGAACTGGAGTTGAGATGAAACCACTAGGCAAACTTGGCTCTTCAAAGAACGCCACCATCTCGTGCACCTGGTCCTCATTGCACTCATCCAGAGCATCAATAAAGCAAGCCAAGGAGTGTTGTCCGAGCCTTTCGACGGCATGTTGGAAGAGACTCTTCATTGTCTCAGCATTGTTCGTAGGAAATTCGTTATCACCCAGTGCCGTCAGTGATATCAAGTTGAAGCCACCTTGAAGGTGAGGAAACTTCTCTAGGAGCTGAACTAGAAGTAATCGATACATTCCTAGAATTGACTTCTCAAGTCCTTCGCCTCTGGCGTTGAAGAAGAACGATATGACAGTGAGTTTTAATATGTCCTTTTTGGCATTCCTTGTGATATTTGCAAAAGCAAACTTCATGATCGTTGATTTGCCAGTGCCCGGATTCCCTTTGATCCAAAACAAGCGGTGATGTTCAGAGAGCTTGTTAACATCAAGCCACTCTCGGTATTCCGATTTGATAAGCAACCATCTACAAGTTTTGGTATGAGCGGTTTTAATTGTTGCGTGACGAGTTTCGATTTGATCAAACTACATAAGGGTGTAGTAGCTTTTGAAAAGCGATCTCTGTACTCTCCTCTAGTTGATTTTGAAGGGTGTCGCCCTTTCCTAGACCGCAGCGCGCCCTGTTGATGCCTGAAGGTCCCGTGACCGATAAAAGGGCTTCTTCTAATAATTTGGAGCCTCAGGCATCGATAATAAAGAGATATGGATTGCATGCCCAGACTTTTGTTATCGGAGCCGCCATATACTTCGTACTCCAGACCGTCCCGTCGATCGTGCTGTCACATGCTTTAATTCTTCACCCCTAAGGATGTGCGACTTCTCATATCCATAGGTCCGAATGTAGGAGTACTAAGGCGAAGTCCAAATGATATACTGCTACATCAAATCTGGTTGCAAGACCTGAACCCGACTACGACAGCTAGCAGAGAATCGGACAGAAGATCGACTGGGTCAAATAATCTTCAGCTACGTCCTTAGAATTCCTCAGTAGATCAGTCAATGATACATATTGAGCATACCTCCCTTCGATCCCTTCATCATGAACCGTGATCAATCCCTCTTTCCTCCGAAAGTGCCCTCTGCAAATAGTGACCCTCCCCACTACCTTGCACGTCCAATCGAACGCCATCGACACTTGCACATATCTTACGTGGTCTCTTGAATTCGGATTGTCTTCAAGAGGATCGAAAACCCGCAACGCAACGCCCTTTCTAACGGGAATCATGCCCTCCCTTCTTACTCAAAGTCTCCAGCTACCTGGGAATGGATTGCGAATTTGTCAAACCCTACACCATCTCACGGATCCTTCACCCGACATCCCCCAGGCTTCCCTCCCCAGTCCCAGTCCCAACCTCCCCCTCCTCACAACCCCAAACAAGCCTATTCAACCTCCGAATCTCCAAATCCAACTTACTCCTCTCAATCATCAACCTCTTAATCCGAATCTTCATTCCCTCCATCTCCACCTGACTCAACTCCCTCTCCTCCTCATTCTCCATCAAGCTTCCCTGCTGCGGTTCCTCGCCACTGGAATCCGGAGTAATCGGGTCTTGCAACAAACCAAACCCGCCCATCATCCCTAGATTCATGTTTAGAGACAAACTCATATTCCCCATAACTCCTGACAGCATTGGATCGACCATGGTTAATGAAGGGTCAGGTTGGGCGGAAGGGTTGATATTGGTAGGGTGTTTTTCCCGCATGTGCTCTTCCAGCCCGAGCAGAGTGGCGAAACCTTTGCTCTTTTTGCGCCGCCAACAGGACTTATCAGGACACGCATACAACTTATCACTATGATCATGACTCTTCAACCCATGCACGCTCTTCCTATGATCCATAAGCGCCTTAATATCCAGGAATGCCGGCGCATTGCACCCCTTGAAATTGCACGTCGTGTAATTCTTATATTTATCCATTTGCTTCTTCACTTCACTTATATCTTGTCCCGGATACGCCTTTTTCAGTGCTCCATTCAGGATATTCTGGACCTCTTGCCTGGATAGGTATAGGCCCCCAGCGTCCTTGAGCACGTCCTTTGAGGGGTCGGAAGCCGAAGTGTCCCGCAAGAAAGCAAGTATACCCCCTGCTTCCCACGACTTGAAAAAGTCGTCTAGAACAAGATTCCTAACCCCGCTATTCCTTTTAATACTATCAATATGCTCCAAACTATGACTATGCATCTCCCCGGTCCTCTCCACGACTCTCCGTCCATCCGGATACACCGTCAACCTAAACTTCGCCTTACACGTCCCGCCTTCTCTCCTCTGCCTGGGTCGTGAATTCTCATGTATGACCGGCGGTGGGAAATTAGTTTTCCGGTTCAGGCGACATCCCCCGTAGACTTTGGCTACGCCTGTGCTAGGAGAGGGATGAGGCTTTTGGTGCACACACCATACGTTGTCGATGTAGGGCCAGAAGCGATCCCAGACAGTGGGGGTGAGTTGGACGGGGGTGTCGAGGGCGAAGAGGAGGGCGCGGTGGGTGGCGATATCAGTGGGGATGTTGTTTAAAGGAGATACGGCTGGGAGTGTGGGTTGTGCGGGGGCTGGTTGTGGAAGGGAGGACTGCGGGGGTTCGACGATTTGCGGAAGGGTGGAGAGTTGGTGGGGGGGGGTGTCGGGGCGGAGAGGGTCGTGTGGAATGGATGTTTGGTGCGGTGTCATAGCTAGAGGAGAGGCGCGTGTGCCGACGCGGACGGGATGAGGTGTGTGCTGTCAATAGGAGTCGTGATAAAGCTGTGGTGTTGATGTTCGACGTCCTGCAATTGAGCTGCGAGCCGAAATGATCAACACAAGGTGCTTGGCGAACAAAGCTTGTCATGTCCGCGGAGAATGGAGGGGCCTATCAGAAAAAGCATATTTGAAGATGCGTCTTTTCCCTCATTCTCATTCTCCTTCTCCAACCTGATCGATAAACATACTATTCAGTCAGAGAAACTTGCAAACATGTCAGAACCCTACAACAACGCATTTGCCGCCATCGACGCCGCCCATGCCCTCGATCCCAAGAAAATCTCACTGGACGGCAACGAGATACCCTACGAGCTGCATTATGCGCAAAAGTGCTCCGATTATCTCTCCAAGCGCGAAACGAATGCTTCAGAACCCCTCCGCCTAGCGATCCGAGCCCAGCATTTTCGACGTTGGGAAGTTCCGCGAGATTCGTACCCCATGACGAAAGTGGGATATCATGCATGGCGGACATACTTGAAGAAGAGGCAGGCAGAACAGGTAGAACAAATATGCAAGGAATCCGGATACTCAGATGAGGTAGCTGCCAGAGTGGCGGCGCTGATAAGGAAGGAGGATCTGAAGCAGGATGAAGAGACGCAGACACTGGAGGATGTGGCATGCCTGGTATTTCTGGACGATCAGTTCGCGCAGTTTGAGAAGGAGCACGACGAGGAGAAGATCGTTAGTATACTGCGAAAGACATGGGGTAAGATGAGCGATAAGGGTCACGAATTGGCTCTACAAATTCCCATGAGCGGAAGACCACAAGAGTTGGTGCAGAAGGCGCTTGCCGGATAACAACCGATCGATTCAATTATGGTACGTGAGTAGAGTGTAGTAGGGTGCTGGTGATGGATATCTCAGTTTAAACCTATAAATAGTCGCGGTCGTCATAGTAGATAGGAGGTTTAGGCACCGCCCTCCCTCTTCGCATACTCCTCCTCGATCCTCTCCTCGTATAATCTCTCCGCCTCAAGCTCGGCCTCGGTTTTCTGTTGCTGCTGGTTGTTCGAAGCGATGCTCTGAGTAGACGGATTGGGCGCTTCGGATGCTGTGTTGGCAACAGCTGAGGTGATCGTCCCTGAAGTCGAGGACTTGTCTGTCGATGGCACTGGAACAGGCATGTTGGAAGTTTATGTAGATCTAGGTAGAATTGAAAAGACAGTCTTGAGAAACCGGAGAGTTATATCGATTTCGAAGTGTTTTTCTGGTGCATTTGTTTGGTTCCTTTGGATTGTTGACTGGCACTGGGTTCAAGAACGCTTGAATTTTATATACGTGGTCTGATGGGCTGCGTCATTGTGGCTGTGCTGTGGCTAGAAGCTTCCCCTCTAACCTGCTATTCACCCAATCACACGCAGTCACTCACCAAACCCTCATACACTGCTTTGCCCCTTCCTCGGTCTCACATTTTCACTTCAGAATGGCGGTTAATTGGTTCAAACGCCGTACCGGCGCCGTGAGGATTGCCTAATACACCCTGACCCCAATTGTTCACCGCATACTGGACTTCACTTTCCAATGGTACAACGCTCGCAATGGAATAAAGACTAATTCTCTTCCCTCATACTCCATTCCCACCAGCTTCGCTACCCCAATTCCCGAATTACCCTCCCCATGTCAAACATCATCCCCATACCACAATTGACAAGAAGCATACACTATCAACGAGCCATTTATGGCAGGTCGATACTTACTCTCATTCTTCTATCCGACATGTCGCTCAACTGGGTATATGCACGTGCAGTCTATACTCCGCTCCCGGGCACGCTCACCCTCTATCCTCTCACACCTGCAAACACAAGTCTCCCAAGCTTCGGTGACATCGGCTGTCCAGGCGAATCGCCTGTTTGCAACGGTATCTGCTATGGCCCCGAAATCTACCATTGCTGCGGTTTTTGGGTCTGTAACTCTCAATACGACTGCACCCTCGGCGGCTGCTGCCCTAAGGGACTCGCTCAATGCGGCCAACTCGGATGCTACGACCCCGATTTGATGAAATGCTGTCAAGACGGCACAATGTCTTGCGATATGCGTTCCGAATGCGTGCATAGCGGCAACGGGACTCGTGTGTGCATAGGGTGCAGCATGGTTGGTAGGACGGCTTGCGGCTAGGTCTGCATCGATCCGAAGGAGAATGTATGTTGGCAGAATGAAGGGGGTACTATAGGAATGTGCATGCCTGGGCAGGTTTGCTGTGGCGAGTTCTGCTGTGAGTGATGGCGAAGTTTGTGCATAGGGCAGCTCAGGGTGGAAGTGTTGGGGTGATAATGTGGGCACTTCGGCAATGACGACAACCCGAACGACGACCGAGACTGCGACACCACCAAGGAGGCGGCGCCCGGGCAAGCCCCGAGAACGAATAATTCGACGATGACGGGGTTTGCAGGTGATTTCTAGGGAGTTTGTGGATGCGGGTGGATGAATGTCGCTCTATCCTTCCTTGTGGGTATCTTTGTCTTTTTCCTCGTGTAAGTGACCGAGGGCCCAGTTTTGAATTTGAAAGTGGGTAGTGTGTCGAACTCAGTCGAACGTACAGCTTTTGGCTCATGGAGTAGGTCGACCTTGAAATGGGCGAAGTGCTTCCCTCAGCGGCTTGGGAGTTGGGCGAGGAGTTTATTTGTATGGAATATTGATAATGACGAGAACGTACGTGTAATGGTACCTTGGTATACATGTCTATAGACACTTAGAAATCCCATGCGAGGGCGGCCCTGTGCGCCAAATGTCAGTCGCACTTACACACATTGTCGGAGTGACGACTTGCACAAGTGATGCCGCGCGGCTCAGACTTGCCTTTTACACTAGGTGAGGTCAGCGAGCCCAAGTCTTTCCCTGTACATAGTGATCTCATCGCCCGGTTACTACAGGTCAGAAACACAGAAGCGATTAGAAAGTAGAGGTACAGGGCAGTGTTCTTGGGGTCTCCCCCTTTGGCCCGGTTTTGCATCATCGCGGCAAAGAGGTGCGGCAAAATGAAGAGAATGACTCATACTCATATGCAGAGATTAGGATAGCACCTGTGTGCCTTTTGTCTTTCCAGTTTCCATCTTCGCAGTGCGAGCTCCAAACTGAATGGCACGCTTCTTCTCCGCTGCCACACCTTTCATACCGAGCTTCCAGGCCAGCAGCCGTAGCACCTTCTTCCCTGGCTCCAGCGTCGCTGATGAGTCTGTTGAATTCTCCAGGTTTGCTCCGCCGAAACCGCATTTGGACCATACTGGACAGTCCAGAGCCCATGCGATCAGGTCTTCATCGAGGTACGGGAACCTAACTTCTTTCTCGGAATCACTAATGACACGGTCATCTCTCCCAAGGTTACGCTTTCCAAGGCGATTGAAGTCGAGTCCCAGCTCTTCGATCAGTCCAGGGTACCCATTCCGAGTAAAGGCAGTGGCATGGCGTTGGTATCCTCCGAATAGCTCATCCGCTCCAAGCCCTGAGAGAAGCACGTGCGCTGGGGTAACATATTCACTAATTCCAGAGCCAGTATTGACTTGACCGATGCCCCTTGAGGCGAAGTAGAGCGCGTACGAAATTGAAAGGTCCATTTCTGTATTGTGAGGATGCATGAGTGTAATGACTTTCTCGCGACGCGCAAGTGTCTCCGAGTATGGTACATTGATCTCGACAAACCGCCAGCACCTTCCGGGGCATATTTTTTGAAGCTCGGCATAAGAGGCTCTCCCTGTGACGCGATCCGGGCAGAGCTCGTATGGGGAAACGTCTGGTTTAGACTCGTCCGGAAAACTGTGGACGCGCGGGTTCTGGAATCCAACGTTTAGAAGGTCAATGCTTTGGTTAATTGGAAGGATCTCATGAATTAGTCGAGCAAGAACAGTACAGTCCAGTCCACCCGAGAATAGGATTGCAACCTTAGCATCCTGATCAGGAATGTTCGGGCTATCTGGTTTGATCGACTCACGAACATGACTGGTGCGAAGCTCAAGAGAGCGTCTCAAGGCCTGATCAAGCTCATGGACAGAAGTTGATTCAAGATCAAGTTGAATATGAGCACCGTCTGGTACAGATTTGTTCATGGAAGGAAAGGGGAGTGCCTAGATGTGGTTCAGCAAACCTCAAGGAGATGTGTGGACTTACCTACTATTGTTGGCGCGGGAGCTTGTTCCTCGCCTTTACGACGATGCGGAATGTGGCTTACGGCGAATTCACCTTTCTCGGACCAGACCTTAAGATCAATGACGTAGATGCCATTTGCCTCTACCTCCGACCAGCCGTCCCCCGAATCACATACGCTGGCCAGAGCAAATACATGCACTGTTTCCTCAGACTTGACCTTTTGCAATAGGGAACGCCTGCCAAGGCAATCCCTGCCATAATAGAGGTAGTCATTAACTGCATCATAGAAGACGAAAGCGAAAGGACCTCTGATGGCGGAAATCATATCCGCAATACGTTCAATTGAAGAGCTCCTGTGTTCTATCGAACTTGTTCTGCTGAACAGGAGAAATGACTCAAAGATAGCTTGAGAGTCGTTGCCCTCGACGATGTTTGGTCCAGTTTTCCATGCCTCGCCATTCCAGCAAAGAAAGGATTGGGTTGCATCGTCCTCGAGGGGCTGTTGTACAATTTCGGTGCCACGTAGAGAGAGCACCGTTGATATAAAAGTGGCATGGAGTCCTGATAAAGAACCCTTGGTAGAATTTGGCCTTCGAGGAATGAGTACTTGATGCTTCCCAAAAGCATCAGGGCCTCGGTTCTTCAACAGTTGCTCTACCCTGAAGGTTGGTAAAAGGTATTGGTCTGGGCTGAGAGAGACGAAAATGCCACACATGATGAGCGGGCTGGGGATGATGTTGTGACGTTGAGGTGAAAGAGTCAAAAGTGGTAGCTCTACAGCAAGACACCTTGGTGCTAGCGCTAGGGCTCGGTCGTTTCGGCTCAGACAACCAAGCAGCTGCTCTTGGCGGCTTGGCATTGCGTTGCACCTCCAGACAGCCCCAGGCACAGCACAGCACTGCCTCAGACACCTAAACCCCCTACGATTTACGAACAAATTCACCTATAAACTCTCTTCCAGTTCATGGACACATTTTACGCTCAAACTAGCATTTTGTCGCTAATTCCCAGCCGGACGACGGCCTATGTCTTCGCCGACACAGACACAGAAACCCGATGAAGGTCAGGATAGCTCCCACCACGAGGCTAAGCTAGTGAATGGGGTTGAGATAACGAAGGAAGCAACAGAAAGGAAGCCAGAGCCCGTGAAATCAAAACTACCTCAGCCCGAGGCGACAAACAACCATGAGACTACGGCCGGCGAGGTAGCGGGGCAGGTCTCGAAGCCTCAAGAAGCGGGGCAGCAAGCAGAGAGTGCGAACAAAGATGTGAATAAATCAAATCACGAGGTTCGGGATGAATCCACTCAAAGAGACTCTGACGTGGGCAAAAAAATTGAGGATGGGAGGACGGAGTCCCAGCCGGGTGTAAAGGAGGCCAGGGAGCAAATAACGACTAAAACAGAAGATATGGCCCTATCATTGACACCACCCCCCGAACCCGCACCTATCTCGTCTGGGAAAGCACCTGTTCGGTCTCCCTCGCCTCCCCCTCCGCCCCCTAAAGACGACAAATACCTCTCCTCTGGCCAGGATGTGCCTAGTCGAACCACCTCTCCGATTTCACAGGGGAAATCAAGTGGGAGAAACTCCGAAGATGCGGAAGCAGCAGAATATGCTGCCAAGTATGGAGGCAGTGATGATATCATGGACGACTCGAGATCTGAAATACAGAGCATAATGGAGCAGTTTGATCACGGTTCCGGAGGACCAGGTGCAGATGAGATCATGTCTCCGCGCCTGGAGCTTGCCGGCCCCATGTTAGATTCTCCCATAACACATCCGCCACGAAGATCGAGTTTGGAGCCTCTGAATAAGCCGCTACCTACACCCATAGATCCAGGATCACAAGAACAGGCGCTCCAATCCCCGCCCCCAAGGACATCATCTCTATATCGAGTTGGCACAAATACCTCTCTGAATGAAAAGGCATCCGCGTCTGGTCCCATGTCCCCAAGTGTGCATGCTCCACAATACAAGCCCACTCCTCCTGTACCCGACCCAGAACCTGATCTACCCTTCGATTTCCACCGCTTTCTTGAGCAGCTACGCCATCGAACTGCCGACCCCGTCGCAAAATTCCTCCGGTCTTTTCTCCTCGAATTTGGAAAGAAGCAGTGGATGGTGCACGAGCAAGTCAAGATAATAGGAGACTTTCTGGAATTTATAAGCAAGAAGATGGCACAGTGTGAAGTCTGGCGAACTGTGTCTGATGCAGAGTTTGATAATGCGAGAGAGGGCATGGAGAAACTCGTGATGAATAGGCTGTATTCTCAGACGTTTTCTCCCGCCATACCACCACCGGATCCCATCCCACATAGCAAGGGAAGGCGAAGAGCTCAGGAACCAATTGGTCCCGGGCGGCGGGGGCAGCATCAGGAAGATGTGGAGAGAGACGAGGTTCTAGCGCAGAAGGTTCGGATATACAAGTGGGTAAAAGAGGAGCACCTGGATATCACACCTGTCGGCGAAAAAGGCAGAAAATTCCTGCAGCTGGCTCAGCAGGAACTACTAAAAATTAAGAGCTACCGCGCACCCAGAGACAAGGTCATCTGCGTACTCAACTGTTGCAAAGTAATCTTCGGTTTCCTCCGTACATCCCAATCAGACCAATCCGCCGATGCCTTCGTACCACTGCTCATCTACACCGTCCTACAAGCGAATCCCGACCACCTTGTGTCTAATGTGCAATACATCCTGCGTTTCCGTAATCAGGAGAAGCTTGGGGGCGAGGCGGGATACTACATTTCCTCTCTGATGGGGGTTATTCAGTTCATCGAAGGCCTAGATCGAACCAGTCTCACTGTATCCGACGAAGAATTTGAAAAGAACGTCGAAGCAGCAGTCTCGGCAATAGCAGAACGTCATTCCGAGCCCGAACCCTCGCCTACCTCCCCTGAATCTTCAAACCCCCCCCAACTCCGCATCCAAACCAACCCTCCCCAAACCCCTGGGCACCGTCGCATGCCATCACCTCATCTCCACCTATCCGAGAAATCAACGCTCTCACGGCCAGAAGTCACGCCCCGGAACTCCCTCGAAGCCGAACGTGCCCGGCCCCGTCGTACAACTAGCTTACGAAATAGCGGCAAGGACGAACCAGAAGAAGAAAATGCCGCCGTTGCAGGCCTCCTCCGCACAATCCAACGCCCCCTCAGCACAATCGGCCGGATCTTCTCCGACAACGATACTTCCACCACGACCGCATCATCCTCTCACCCCGTCTCAACACCCCAACCCGGTTCAACACCGCGCTTATCACCCCAACCTCCAATGCCGCGGCGCTCAAGTGACTACCCACCCAACGCACCCCCTCAACTCAACGAGAAAGAAATGCAGAGAAGATCAGCGGAGGAACAGCGTCATCGACAGAGATTGTCGGCTGAAGAGTCGGCGGCCAGACAGGCGTCAGCAGAAGCGGAGGAGGCGAGAAGGATTCAGAGACAGGAACATCAGGTTGTGGTTGAGACGCTCGCCGGCATGTTTCCGGGGTTGGATAGGGAGGTTATAGATGATGTTGTTAGGGTTAAGGAGGGGAGGTATGTCCACAATTGTTCTTATCCTGATACTATGGAAAGTTTAGCAGCAGTGCGTTAGACAGACGCTGACTTTAAGCAGGGTGGGACTTGCAGTTGATGCTTGTTTGGCGCTTAGTAATCCTTGAATGATGACTACCAATGACGGACCTTTGAATCCCTTCAGAGGGCTGAATATTAAGGATGCTTAGTGATGAGTGTTCTACTTTGACTTGGAGTCGTCGCAATTTTGCATTGACTGCATTGCGGATGCCGGGTTTTTCTGATGAACGTTTGGTTGGTGTTTGCTTGGTGAAGTCAGAGAGGGCATTGATCACCCTTGATCTTGTGAGATAGATAATCCAAAGGGATTTCATGATTCAAACACGCTATTAACCCCTCTGTGAAGATTCATGTGCAATTTTAGGAAAGGAGCTTTTTGAAATGTTCGGCGTACAGGACCATAGTTTTCGCGGAAATTTAAAGGTTCATGGTAGGTATAGCGTTTCTTGGGCCCTTTTAATCTGTGACTCTTGCTTTTATATTAGGCTCGGGTTTCCGTGGACTTCGTTATCATAGCTAAAGAATGCTAGTATACTATATCCTGACGTACGATTTTTTTTTTTTTTTTTTTTTTTTTCGTTGGATGTTTGGGGAGGGGTAGGCCTAAGTTGCCGGGTAAGTAGAAGTGTCTGGAGATAACACATGGCGCAGGATTGGAGAAAAGAGGATGAAGGGAGGTGGAAAGTCACCTTAATACGAAGAGAGAGTGGAAGGAACACGTCGTAGAATCGGAAGATGCAGGGAAAGAAGAAAAGTGGGGAAAGACAAGAGTTGCAGCGAAGCAACAAAGCATAAATTCGAAATCTCAATTGAAAGCTATGGAGACTGTAACTCGTTTCATTAGAGCGCATAGCCAATCCAAGGCCCAAGTGGCTTTAAATATTCGAGCCATGTGATTCATTTGCTTTTAGCCCTTGTAAAAAGTTCCCTTTCCATATGTTCAGTCTCCCAACTCCATCGCTGGAAGGAGTTAGCCAAAAAAGATAAAATACCCTCATCAACAATCATGTCCTGGCCGATGCCCAAAATCAGTTTTACGCAACCAATATTCATATGCCCAGATGTAAAACGATGATATCTACATATACCGCTCATCCATCTCTTGTGTCGACATATCCCATCCCTGTTCCACATTCCCTAAATCACTCCCATCCTGTCCCGGGATTTGCTGTCCTGGCGACGATACCGGTAGTCCGGGACCATAAACCAATGCCTGCCTCACTCTTCCCTCACTTGGCCGCGGCATCTCCGGAATCGTCGACGTGGACTGTGGTGATGGGGTAGCCCAATCTGGGACCTGTTGTGTCGGCGCCGCAAACGGGCTCGGATTGTACGGGCTCGTAGAAAAGGGACTCTGTTGTGGCGGGTACGCTGTGGGAGGCGTTGTGGGGTGTGTATGATATATCTGCTGGGGGCTTGTGCTAGGTACCCAAGGTTGAGGATGGTAAGGAGTTTGGACGCTCTGAGATGCCGGTGAAGGGATGGGGGAAACGGAAGCGCGGTGGTAGAGTTGCGATAGGAGAGCGGCAGATTCGCGCTGGAAGCGGTCGCGCCAGTGTGTGTAGCCGAAGCGGAGACCAAAGCGGGAGAGGATGGTTGTGAAGTCGTTGATAGCGTTTATAGCTCTGGTTGTGGGATCTTGCGCTAGCGTCTGCCCATCCGGAATGAGAGGTGCTGGGAAAGGAGGCGCAAAAACCTCCACCGGCGGGGCTAGGGGGTCCTCAGAATTCGAAGGTGGTACTGATGGGGCAGGAGGTGTGGGGGTAATTGGATCTAGAATGACGTCGAAGTTGCGGGATAGGACGTCAACGAACTGACGGCCTGTCATGTAGGCTCTCATAGCGTCGTAGAACGTGATCAGTGGTCTGGTCGTGTTTGCAGGTTTCGAGATTAATGAAAGGAGGGACGTGGCGTAGGCGATGCAGTGCTCAAATATAAGCCGCTGGGCATATTCGTTTATGTGAGGTATTCGTGGACTAGGGGAGAGGATATAGACATAGCTATACAGCAGTTCCAGCTCAAAGAATATTTTTGTCGACGGGAGAGTGCTTGCCGGCATTCCCTTGAACCAGTCTGTCATTTTGGCGTACATTTTCCAGATATACGGGTATGGGTCTTGCCAAGGGTCGCGACCCGATTGGAAGAGGTCCATATACCATCCTGACTGGATTTCTCGGATCTTGAACAGGTCAAGAGCAGAGTCAAACGATTGGAGAAAGACATGAGCTTGTGCAGAGGAGTGTTTAGGTGAAGTTGACGATGAGCTAAAGGGACGCGCAACATGGGAGGAATCATCGGAAAAGGAGAAAGCGCGGGTCTGGACGAGGGATGTGGATCTGAGCCACGGTTAGAAGATGGGAGATGGGCGAGGGGGATGACGTTACCTGTCTAGCGCATATACACACCAGTGCACTCTTCTTCGCATGTCGAGCTTAGTTCTCGAGATCGACGTGCTCCGTGATGGGTCTTGATGAATGCCAAGGTCTACCATAGCTCGTGACGCAGCGCCGATCAAAGTCCAGCTATCAAAATGGTGCGGGTCCATCATGGAATATTCAATCAAAAGTATCAGTGCCTGAATGCTGCTGATGAAGCCAGGATGCAGGACGTCCTCAGCATATTCAAGAGCGGCACTGACATGGCCAACTGCCTCTGAGTACAGAGCATCGCCGCGTTGCTCCGATTGTGATAAACATGATATTGCAAGCACCATACGCACATTCCAATGGTCGAAGGGCGATGCTGCGTCATCTGGATGATACAAAGCATCCACAGACGCATAAAGGGTCGCTTCGTCAAAAACTGGAAGTAGCACGAAGATATTGGTGAGGTAATGTTGGATATGGGGATTCGCAGCATATCTTGGCGGAAGAGCCTGGACAAGTCCAGTGGGCAATGCTTCTTTGGAGCTTGCAGACAAAATGAGACGGGCATAGGACATGGCTGATGTAAAGCCATAGAAGTCCCTCGCCGTCGCATTGACGGCACTGGGAAAGTAAGAAAAGTTTGACGTTGTCGACACTGGATTATACTCACAGGAGGCCGAAATCAGACACCAGATCATCAATGTCAGATGCTTCTTTCTTTCGCGCAGCCCGTTTGCTGAGTGGCTTGGGAGTAGCTTTCAGAGTATCTGTAGAGGTTCGGCGAGCCGTCACTGAGTCGATATCCTGCATCAAAACTGAAGATGATTTCCTCCGTGCTCTTGCCTCGACGATTTTCTTCTCGAGCCTTTCCACACGGGCTTCCAGTGTGGCGACATAGCTCCTTTCCTTACCCCGGGCAAACTGATCGTTTGTGCTCGAGCACTCTGACGCCCGGTTCGACTTCTCGCATGCTGTACACGCCGGCAGCTTGCCGTCGCACTTGACTTTCGCCGCGCGACACCGTGAGCAAGCAGCTACGGGCCTGCTAACACGGAGTAAAGGGGTTTCCAGCACCATCAAGTCGTTGTTGAATGGGGGTATGGGCGTGTCTACAGCCATGACGAACGAATCAATTCAAGTACACGTGAACGCTGAATTAGGCAACGGATAGTAGATCGACAGGCACCGAAGAGCTGGAGAGACGATAAAGCTAATAGTGAGACAAGATGAAGGGGCCGGCGGGAGCATAAAGAAAGCTGGGGAACAGGAGGGGCTTTTCGGAGGGTTGCGACGGAAATGGCTTGAAATGTCTCGAACCCGCGACGAACGAAACATAACTTACAGGGCCCCGGAGCAAGATACGGTGAGGGTTTAGTGTGGCAGTACAGGGCGTGAGACTGCTGGGGGCATAAATGAGGTTAGAGAAAAAGGTCCCTCAGCTGCGATGGGTGGTTTGCAGGCGGGCTTGGGTGGTGTTGAGGCGTGGTAATGTGCCTGCGGGGGGCGCAGCAGACGTCCAAAGCGGGCGCTCAGCCTTCTCAGGGCTGCATGCAGATTGGTCTCACCGGTACTCGAGGGAATATGCCTAGGTTGATTAATTGTGCCCCGCGATGATGTAGTGTAGTTAGTATGGTTGCGTATGGGAGCGTTGTAGGCGTCAGGGTGCCAGTCTGCTAGCGGTGAGGTTGGCTGCATCCAGCCCTTTTTTGACGGATGTCGCCTTAAATTATATCCCCCCGTCCAAGACGCTTGACCGAGCGAGGCTTTGGGGGCTGCCAAACAACCTATCAGCGCCCTGTCGCCCTCTAAAAGCCCAACACTTCCGGCGGTTCTGGCCTGTCAATATGCATCGAGTTCATGCCAAGGTCCGTTTATAACAGGCAGTATGTATGGGATGCCCGCTCTGATTGGGCCGATCCCGTAACAAGAACGTTATTTTCGATTGAAAGCTACATACAAGAAGCGCCTTGCACCATTGAACGCTCTCCATCTCCGTCCCGCCTCTTTTCTATCAGTGTTGCTTGGCTGTGCCACGACATCGACGCCTCATATACTCTTCCTTGACCATGGCCACTCCGTGATTTTTACGAGTGCTTGCTTCTTTCTTGGAATGGACGTCCGCACCACACCTATAACCGTTGTCTGCCTCCCCGCCCTCACTCAGTTGTGCGAGACAACCCAACCCTCACACCTGCGATAATGGCGTCGACGGAACAGAAGAATAATCGGCCTGCGACACAGGTCAAGCAGAATGGAGCCGTCCGCGCGAACGAGGACGCTCCCTCTCCGAACCGCATCGCCCACACCTTGACAGCGTGCTGTCGGTGTCGCACAGTAAGGCATCCTAAGGCTGTTTCGCGTTTCGAAACTAACCGTCATCTCCGCAGCGTAAAACTAGATGCGACCCAGGTTTGCCTCGATGCGGGCCATGCGAGCGAACGAATTCCCACTGCGAATACTACGACCCGACCAAGGGCACGAAGATACCCCGAAACTATGTCGTGCACCTACAGCATAAAGTGCGCGACTTGGAGAAGCAATTGGCAGACTTGGAGAAGGACGATCTCGAACCGGACCCAGAGGATGTGATGCGGGGGGCCGCTTCAGTGAGGATACAAGAGACGGATGAGTCCAAGTTCCTGGGTCCATCGAGCGGCATCACCATCACTCGATTGGTTATGCAACTGGCGAAACAATTTACCGACTCTAAGAGCATAACGGACATAGTGCCGGATTCAAGAGCAAAATCAATAAAAAAGAAGTTTGACGAAGAGGACAAAAAGCCGACGTCCAAAGTCTATCCTTTGATAAGCGACGTTGCGGCTGAAGAGCTACCGAATAGAGATCTCACCAATCTACTCGTTCAGCTCTTCTACGGCAAAGGCTCGTATTCCCCTGCCTAGTACCT
The DNA here is from genome assembly GCA_010093925.1 of Zopfia rhizophila CBS 207.26. NCBI lineage: Eukaryota > Fungi > Ascomycota > Dothideomycetes > Zopfiaceae > Zopfia > Zopfia rhizophila. The sequence goes on from ML994648.1 coordinate 415,112, forward strand.
ACCTTAAATCCTTCTAACGGTGCTTGTAGTGCACCCCATGTATCCAATGTTCCACGAGCCAACATTCACTCAAGACGTTGAGGATGTCTACAATGGGTCAAACGACCCCTACCAAAACTTCTGTCTTCGGATGGTCATCGCTATCAGCCTTCAAAAGATGGACACCCAATATGCTGGCCTCGCTGACAGCTACTACCTTGCTGCGCTAAAGTTTCTGGAGGGATCCATCAAACCCATGAATGTCAAGACACTGCAATGCTTCGCTCTCATCGCCGGCTACTCCCTTCTCACACCGACCCGGACAGCTGTTTACTATATCATCGGTCTGGGAGTCCGACTCAGCCAAGCTCTTGGACTACATGAAGAAAAGACCATTACTCGCGGCCCTAGTGGTGTGCCAGCAGACCCGCTCGAGATTGACATGCGAAGACGTCTCTTTTGGTGCCTTCTTACTATGGATTTTGGTCTGGCCCACAGTCTCGGCCGACCTTCTATCTTTGCGGCGCGACGGGATCACATCGACGTCAACTTTTTTGAGCTTGTAGATGATGAATACATCACGAGGGAGGGTATTCGACCAGCTCCTCAAGCCTCGCTGAAGAAATGGATAGCTATTCACTTCTTCAAGATGAGGCTGCTGCAACTTGAGATTAGAAGAAAGCTGTATCAAAGAAAAAGACCAGAACCGAAAGACGACCAAGATCCGTGGTTCGCAGAAATGCAGGCCAAAATGATCGCCTGGAGGGACACTAGCCCGGAGATGGACGGCGGTTCGGGACTGAACAAGGTTTGGTGAGTAGATATGTCTTCTAAACGTCAGCTTCCTAACCTATCGCCAAGGTTCACTGGAAGGTACAACACAATGGTTGTTTTCCTCTTCCGCCCGTCCCCTCAAGTGCCACGACCATCCGTCCGAGCCGCTGTACAATGTTATGATGCTTGCGAGTACAACATCCACATGCATCGGAAGCAGATTGAGACCGGGAGTGTAGACCTTACTTGGATCTTCGCCCAGTCAATTTTCATGGCTATAAATACCATGCTCTGGACCCTTTCGTATGAGGAAGTCCGTCGCAACCACCATCGTGATGAAGTCGAACGACATTTATCCGTGGCACTTGAATGCATTCAGTTAGCATCTGAGCGATGGCCTGGTGTTGCTTCCGCCTTGGAGTTGTACCAGAACCTGATTGGCGCTTGCATGAAGATCTTCGACAAAGATGGTGATATCCCCATCGCAGCAGGGTCCCCATCAGAAAGCGCATCAGTCACATCAAGCGTCGTTGAAGGCATCAACAGGTCTCGCACAACAAGCCCTGCGACGGCTTCAACTGCCTCCATCCATACACCTGAAAAGTCACAGCCTCCTTTTGGCTACCTGCCCTCCCAGACGCTCTTCAACTTCACTCAGCAGAACGCTCCGAGTGCGTACCAATCATCTCCACCTCCCCAGCCCCAATCCGTGCACACCTCTCCTCAACAAATCCCCCCTCAACCCTTCATGGAGACGACCCCGAAGTCAATAGATGCAAGCACACCCAACTTTAATACTCTGCCGACCACACAGTTCAACCCTCTCCCCACGACCTTTGCCGAACTACCTCAGTGGAATCCTAGCTTCTCTTTACCTCACCATGAACCATACACAATGCCGCCTGTCTCCCACGCCCTCTCTTCTCCAGTTTTCAATGAGAACTACGCCGCAAATCAAGGCTATCCCATGACAGACTACCTCTACCCACAGTGGAGCTCTGAAGGTAGAGGCATGGGCCTAAATCAAGAGCAACAGATGGAACTTATGCAGGCTTTAGAGGCGAATGAGACAGGCAAGATCGAGGCGATGATCCAGCAAAGTAACCAACTCTTCAGCCCACGGATACAGACGTACTAAAAGATTCATCACTTGGATTTGCCAGTTGTTCAGTATCTGAAGGGACATCATTAACGTTAATGAGATTCTCTGATTAGCGACTAATATTCCATTTGTAGCCTTGCTAGATGCGAATGATCTCAGTATCGACGATCGGGTCGCTTAGATTAACGGCGATCGGCAACTCCGAGCTTCCCCTGGAGCCGTGTGCCGTCGAGCGATTCATCATTCCGTGGTTCGACCCTCTACCAGCAGCCCTCGTGCCTGCAACCCTGTGCGGACCTCGGCGGTTCTTCGAACATGCGATGGATTGTCAAGGTCAGTCGAGATGCGCAATTCATGCCGACCTCTATCAAGCCATCCTCCATCGGAGTCCGCGACAATATCTCAGTCAGCTGGATCAGTAATCCAGATTGAACTTGTATTCGAGACTCTCGTTCTCATCTAATTCCTTGGGTGGTGAAGACGTATTTCGGGTCTTGTAGCGCCAGTGTCAAGAAAAATGCTATGAAATTTCAATGATATCCCACTATTTCATGAAAGACAATTTTGCCGTCTTGGGAAGGCCTATCTACGACACCACTACATGTACGCGAGGAGCTGGGGATGGAAGTGAAGTAGGTATTAGGGCTTCTTCAGCTGGCCTGACTCTGCCCTTCTCGTATCAACAAACTAGTCTCCATAGCTGTTGCCCATGGAATTGGACTTGTTTGTCTACTTTCAGTGGTCGTCGCTCTGATGCCCACGTTTTCCTGCGTCACGTGTGATGTGGTCTATTCTCCGATTCGCTACCGGCACATTCACACTTCTTTTTTCAAGCCTGAAATACTAACGGAGACCAAGATATGACCCCAAAGTGGTATTCCTCGCTGAAACTCGCATCAACAAATGTAACCTGCTCATATGAATCTCGTTGGTACCCAGACTCACCGAACAATCTATGTCGCCTACACTTCTCACTCATGCTCATGTTGAGACACTCCATAGCACCTTCGTCATCATCCACTCCACCTCCCTGAGCAATACGCACAGCCGCCCCACCGCCCGTCTCAACATCTCCATCTCTCTTTCTCACCTTCCTCATCTTCCTCCCACTGCCTATTCCCATCAGAATCCACATCCAACTTCAACTCCTTTCTCAAATGCCCCTCTAACGAACCCAGAACTGGAAACATGGTCTTAGGAAGCGTAGGGGTGGTCTTCTTGACCAGCAAATCCATGGCGTAAACAGCGCCTGCATAAAGACATTTCTCGAGTTGGCGCGATCGGAGGGGGTGAGGGTGGGGGTGGTGGTCGGCCAACCGTCTTTTGGCACAGGGGTGGTGGAGTGCAGTAGTGTTAGTGTTCTTGGGTTGGATGGAGGTACAGTGGAGTCGGGAATGCGGTGGATTGAGGTGGAGGGGATGGGATGGGTTTGGTGAGAGATGGTGGGTGGTTAATAGATACAAGGGGGTTTATGGGGATGGAGGAAGGGGCTGAGGCATGGTGGACTCGGGGGTGTTATGGGGTAGGTCAAAGGTGATGCCCCTGGGGAACTGGAAATGTGCTGTAGGAAAGGTCGGATCGGCTTCCCTGATGGACAAACTTCTGTTTCATTCTCCTAAGTCAAAAATCGATAACTCCGGAGTCCTGGTTTTCCCTACCAGATCCACTAACACCAGATATCCCCTCGGTACTAGCTGTCAAGCTCTTTCGCTTACGAGAACCACCTAATTCCAACATCGGGTGCACCTTCTTCAAGTGTTCAAACTCCCTGTCCACCTTCAGAATATCTGGAGCGTTGGTATGAGAATCATGGACGTTGATAACCGCAGCGCCGAAGAGTAGAATAGCTTCGCAATAGAGTTTGCTGCACATGTCAATTGAGATGACGAAGCGCGCTTTGCGGCTTACAAGCATCTTGAGGACATCGGTGGAGCGGTGGGGGTCGAGCTCGATGATGTCGGAGAACGAAATGTCGCTGTTCGCATTTTCCTCTTTTTCTTCGCCATTATCCCTTTCACCCCGATTTCTTGCCTGGATTAGTAGACCTCTTTGCTGGATTAGTAGACCTCTTTGCTGGATTAGTAGACCTCTTTGCTGGATTAGTAGACCTCTTTGCTGGATTAGTAGCTGTTTGTGTTGGAGTTAGCAAGCCCGTCAAACCGCTCGTGAATTACCCATATTTTATCCTGCACATCCTTCTGAATGGCTTTCGGACTCTGAAGTCTCATGCGGCTTGCTTGCAATGCGTCTCAAATGGCGGATTGGACTTGGTCCACGCGGTTGAAGTCTTTGACAGAGGGGTATTTTTCGGCTATTTGTTTGTAGGACTGACGTAGGGAGGCCAGGAAGCCCCACACTGTACGATTATAGGAGGGAAGGGGCCAACTGACCCAGAGAGATGGGCGCCAGACATGAACGCGGTCAGAGCAACCGTCAAGTACACCATAGCTACAGGACGACTAAACAAGTAAACTGACCGCACCCCAAAAGGTGCGATGCCCATCTACAACCACAGAGCATACTAACCCTCACCTTGCACCCTCATGCATGAGCAGACTACGCTTCAATCGCCGCAGATAGGACACTAGACACTTGGAGGAAAGCCTCCAAGATTGCTTGCTACTAACCGCGCACGAGAGTGGAATAAAAATAATAGTAGACAGTAGACAGAGGCAGAGCGGAGACACATATGGGCTTGAGGAGTTTAAGTCGGCATCGGAGGAGGCGTGGCTATGTAACATAGTGTATTAGTGACCTTTAGGCTTAGAGCCGGGCGGAATAAAACCCTACCTACCTGTACGATTATTGAAGTCGCTTGCATCATAGAGTGACTGGACGGGTCAACACGGCATGGCGTGGTGAGGCATAGCGCTATAAATTGCTCCGCCAAGAACGATTCCCAAGACACATATGCCGCCTCTTCTTGTGGGCTCTCGAATCCTGCTGCTGCATTGTTCTTCCAAGCTCAAGCAAGAGAACCTCTCTTCCGACTTCTCCTACAACCCGTGATATTGTCGTTATGGTGTCTCGACCAATATGGTTGAATACATGACCAGAAGTGAATACCAGGCCAAAAGTCTAGACAAACATAGCTTGCTGGCAACGCTCACGTTTTCCGACAATCACACCCAATCATTAAAGATTTGTCCACTCTGCGCGAGATTCCAGATCAGAGCGGTTCCTGAAGTACCTGAGGAAGGGTGTCTCCTTTTTTCCGTTATTTCGCGACGCAAAATTCATCATGAATATGAAGATATATATCCGGCCTTTCCAAACATGGAGAAACGGGCCACTAATGGCTGCACTTTTTGCACCTTCATCAGAACCAGCTTGCTATCGGAGTACTGTAAACTAAACCGATGTTTGGGGCGCAAGGAAGAAGCAGTACAGGTTATTCTCACCGCATCTCTGGATGAGGGGGTGGAAGATGAATCCGCTCTTTCAATGTACAGGAGCCAGGAACCCCATACCATTGAAGCTCGGGTGCGTAGAAGGGACGACAACTGGAATGCGGGGCTTCTGACGTATGAAATTGCATTTCAGATGTTACGTACGCAACAGCAAAAATATAGGGAAGACAGGATTAATGATAAGAAATAGAAGCTACTATCACAACAGAGGATCCACTCTCAGTTGCCAACGTTAGCAATTTCACGGAATGGTTGCAAGAATGCGATGCAAAACATTCCCCCTGCAGTGCCGCCTTGACTGGATATACTCCGACCCGTCTTCTTGCGGTGGAGGATGGGACGTTACGAATAGTAGCGGGGCGGAGACCGAATATCACAGATACGTGGCTCTCAGCTACTGCTGGGGACGAATACCCGAGGATCAAAAGTTCTTCTTGACAATAAAAAGCAACATTGCTGCAAGACTATCTGGCTTCTAAATGAACGAGCTTCCTCGCACGCTTAAAGATGCTATTCGGACTGTACGAGCTCTGGGTATCGATTTCATCTGGATTGATGCGGTCTGCACGTATCCTGATCGATCCAGAATCAAATACCGCAGAAACTTGAGGTCAGGACCTCTGTTTTCTGAGGCGTCTGATTCCGCGCATTTAGCGTGCCGGACCGGAAAAATTTACTCTCCGCGTTTTCGATGTGGAAATCTATCAATACGTCGCTCTCTACCTTCATCCAACAATGCCGCCTTCGCGTCGCCTTGCTTGTTCTTCGTCTCAATACAACTCCCTATCCTTGTTTTGAAACTGCGCGAATTTCGCTTCCACCGGTGTCACCAATAGGGGGCGCCAACGCGTAGAAAAGTAATGTGATGTACCAGAGAGCAGAGTGGTAGGTGAGAGCAGCATATTACCGAGTACTGGATGAGTGGATGAGCACATAGTGGGTAATGGGTGAGTAGCGAGTGAGCAGCGGGTGGGCGGCAGGTGAATACGGGTGAGCTCCGGGTGAGTTCCGGGTGAGTATCCGATAGGTAGTGAGTGAGTGCTGGGCAAGTGCCAGGGAGTAGTGGGATGGGGCAAGCAAGCTGCAGGACTCCGATCCTCGCGTCTTTCGCTGATGTGATTGCGTCGACGAGTGCGCGAGAGCTGTAGGTGAGATGCAATAGATGCTGGTCTACAGCTGAATAATCTTGGACGGATTTTGGAGAGCCGGGAAGCGAAGAGACAAGAGTGTTGTTCTAGGACTAGGAGCTCCGGACCATCAATTTACGCAAAATCACGTGATTTTCTTGCTTTTTAATTATCAATCTTTGTCCGCTCCTCAAATCGTTGAAGCAGGTCGAAAATCAGATTAATTTAGATATGAGAATATCTTTTTTTTTTTTTTTTTTTGATGAGAGTTATTCAATTTCGAGGTTCTGATTGATTGTCCTGTCGTGAAACACGATCTCAACCAAGGTAGTCAGAAACCACGCGATAGGAAGGACTCAACAATGAACAATTCCTGTGGTTTCGAATGATTCAAGCTGGTGTCGAGGGAATCATACCAGAACCATGTACTCCTATCTTTGCTTCTGCTTCAATGCCTCCTAGTTACTCTCCTCCATTGGCCTCGAAGCCATGAATCCTGCACTTGTGTGCAATCTTGAATCCAAGCTCTGTCTGACGAAGAACAAATGGCATCGTTGTTCCAAAAGCCCGTACAGTTCGTCTATCATTCTCGGTCTTGCTCCGGAGCATGGAATCATCCCAAAATGTCCCGAGGTCAATTCGAAATACGAGTGGTTGTTGGACGCAATCTCACTAATATTCTACAAAAGAATTGATCCTCGCTTTCTGAGAAGGTGGGCTCAAGTGATGTGGTTGAGGTCTTCCATAATCTCAGAAACGCCTTGATGACATCTTTCGATGGCTTTGCCCGGACCTTCATAAGCTCGATGAGAGCTCTATCTACAGGATCACCAGCGTCGGCATTCGGATCATTACTAGGCCTCTGTTATATTGCGGGCGTTTTGGGATCTATAACAGCCATGTTGAACCAATCAAGCAACTCTTTGTCCGATTCAGAAGCCGAGGAGAGACTGCCAACTTTCTTGATGCAACCAAGAGGAGTAGCTCAGATCATGAACTTTTGAGCATAACTTGAGAACCTCAGCCCTGAGTTACTTCTATAGAGTACGTACCTAAGCCGACTAGCATTCTCTAACCCTGCGCTGCTTAACTGGTTCTAGATTACTAGGCTTCTGAACTTAAGGTGTGTGGAGTGCAATAGAATAATAAAGGCCGTATATCTGTGAACTTAGCAGTAAGGAAACTAGCATAAGATAACTACGAGAAAATCCCAACTCTTACATAGAGAAGTCCTCCTTAAATATAATTTCGCTGCTTCCTATTTGGGTCTTTCTGCGTTCTGATGGATGCTATGGCTTCGCCAAGCTTCTCCCTAGTGATGAACCTGTATAGGTTATGTGATCCTCGTGCGCCATATCTAATGATAGTAAATACTTTCGTTTTTTCAGTTAGCTTCAGAAACAATAAACTTTCTTTATAATTATTTAATTAGTCGTTTTCGGGCCAGCGCCCATCAGGTTCCTTCCCGCCAAGAACGGTTTATACCCTCGAACTAAACTCAACTTTATATAGTTCGGCGAATCTAGTTGCATTAAAGCATTGGGGTGCCAGGACAATATGCAATGTCTCTTAATATAATACATGTCTTATTAACTTTGACATTTTTCACCTATATTGAACCCGTTTAGCGCGTTCTATTCATCGTATCTGCCACCTTTGCATAGCGACGAACCCCATCATGCACGAGAGTTCATTGACCCTGCTTAACCATTACACGCGCAATGTTCTGTGCTTCGACACAGTCGTCGTTGTCGTAGAACTTCAATCCGTGCGAGTACATGAATTTCATCGAGTTACCAAAGTGCTTTTCAATCCAATCTAAGGATTTCTCATCAAAGAGATAGTCGGTCATGTGTCCTTCCAAGTCCTCCTCCAAGTTCTCACCATCCTCCTCAGAGTCCTCACCATCATCCTCCGAGTCGCCTTCAAGCTCTTTCTCATCCTCCATCATTTTACATGCGATAGCATGTGCCTCGTTGCAGTCATCAGGCTCGTAGATCTTGAGTCCGAATGAATGCATGAAGCTCATTGAAGTGCCGTAGTTATTTTTGATCCAGCGTAGAGACTTTTCGTCGAAGAGATAATCAACCATGCTTCCTTCCCAGTCCTCATCAGATTCTTCAGATTCATCTTCCGAATCGTCATTCTTGGCATCTGCGGCTCCTTCAGATTCCCCCAGCAGCGCCAGAACGAACTCTTTACCCTCCGAGCCCTCATCTGCCATGAACTGGCGAACCATAGCCCTACCCTCCTCGCGGTCTTCGTCCTTGAAGATGCTTAAACCATAGGCCTGTAGGAGGTGGTACTCATTACCGTAATGAACCTTGAGCCATTGTTTCTCGTATGTGGTATATGGCGCACTAGGTTGCGGATGTTGAATCTTGTTATTCTTGGGCTGTCCTTTGACTGTGCTCTTCTTTGGTTGATCTTTGACTGTTTCCTTCTTTGACTGCACGACGGAAAGTGGACCACCACGGCTCTGCTTGTACGTCTCCCAACGTGCTTGCTCTAACTTAGACCAGCGCACATTCAACATGAAAATGTCATCTCGTAGGGCACTTGGTCCAACGGCTGGACCGACGGGCGGCCCACTTAGCTTGACTTGATAAAAGCGCTTCTTGGGAGCAAAGTACGCGACGGATCGCCCATGCCTGTCCTTGATTGTGCCCATGGACTTCCCGGTCTCAGCAAAGCCTAAAAGAATGTGGTAGTTTGCGTCGATTGCTGCGGTGTATCCAATGATGTTGCATATGGCCGACGGACAGTGGACGACGTCGTGGAGAACGAGCTGGCCATGGGCGTCGGGACCGGAGCGGTTAGGCGACTTTTTCACAGGAAGTACGACGACGCCTACGCCGGCGACGGGGGTCTTTTGGTTATCGAAATAGATGGAGCCGACGAAAGATTCGAATGGGGTGTAATCGGTGAACCAACCACGGTCCTTGCATGCACTGGGGTTGTTAACAAGGTTTCCTTCGATCCCGTGGCTTGAATCTTACTGGACATTGCTATTATTAGAGAATACCCAATCCGGGCATAGCAGATCGGAGGATGAGCTCGAAGCCATCTTCGCCGTTCGCTGCTGTGGAGGTAGAAACGGAGAGTGGAAGGTCGGATGAAGATGGAGCAACGTTTGGAGTGCAAGGTTCTGGTTAGATGGGGTAGGAACCATGCCGCCGGGAGATGCCAAGCCGATCCCTGTCGATCATGGAGCAGCAAGGGTAACAAAACGCATTGACACACTTAAACTAGCGTTAGGTTACCAGAATTACATGACTTATTGCAATTTCTTCTTTCTCTTCCATATCTATCTGCTATGCATATATTCTGATCAATCCCGAACTAAATACCCCAGAAACTTGAGGTGTTTGTTTTCACATGTTAGAGAGCTAAATTGGGAATCTCTTTCGGGGCACGGAAAATCTTTTATCCAAGCATACTTGATTGGCCAGCATTCCCAACGCACACCTGCCGCAAACCAGCCACCCCACCTGAGCGGAGCCACGTCAGGTGACTTTTCGCATTTCAGAAGCCCTGGCCTCTCAGATGGAACAACAGGTCAGATCATCTCAATCGAAGTCTCGAAGCCTCAAATACAGCATCAATTACCTCGTTCAATCTCTCTTATCTAATGCACACTATCCTAATATCCTATCTCTTAATTAAAGAGCTGTTTCTGCTCAATACTGCACCACTTCCCAGCAATAGGTAACACACGTGATTTGCGACACTAGAATAACACTACTCGCCTCCAGTGTAGATATTTATGTTGGAGGTCATGTCTTGGCAGCTGGAAGTACTCATATTGTCTTGAACGTCATCGATTGAATTGAATGCTTGAGGTAATGACTAATTAAGTACATCATAATCAAATGTGTAGTAATGACAGTATGTCTCATCAATGTTTCATGATGAGGTAATGGAGTCTCACCTTTGAATGCTGCTAATTTTAGCGTAAGGTAGCAAGGTTGCATATCCTGGGTTCTGCCAACAATTTATCCCCACCTGAAGTTCTGCATACTAAAGCCTTTAGGATTCTACGTAGCTGACATTCTTTGTGACTCTTGCTTGTCTATCTTCAATTGCAATCAAGTGCAGGGAGAAAAAGGTTCTCTAAACAGGTTTCACGTTGTCTGCCTCTGCGGCGTCCAGCTATCTGGACGTATAGGTTGCGCACTGTGCGCTTAGCTATATTGCAAGCTGAAGTGTAGTATTGTTCCCGCAAATAAGCCTGAAGAAGACTTCTAGCTAACTAGATATCACCTTTACTATCAAATTATCGAGCATAGTGGTAGTTCGGATCATTTCAATCTTTCTTTCCGACTTTCAACAGAGTGCCTGGTCGAGGATGCAGCCCCGGAAGGTCCTGCAAGAGACACAATTATCTGCACCTATAAGTTTCAAATAGCCTCTTTTAACAGCAGCTATAAATCCTTGATATGGCTCTCTTCAGTTAAATCCTGACCTTCTGAAGGCATTGCGGCTTATATTACTATCATGCGACCTTAGCACTGACAGCAAAGATACCTAGAACCTAGCAAACAAGTAGATAGCGTGTTGTATCAAAGACCACCCCGAGTGTTGCCTAAACAGTCGCCCTTAGAAATAGTACCCAAGCCGGCTGCTTGATGTTGTATCTCCATCCGAGTCTCAGTCGCGCATGGATCTGACTGAAGCAAAAGTCAGACTCCACGATACAAAGGAACAGGAAACGTTAGGTCATTATAAAACTGTGTCCTACTAGGGGGAGACAAGAAGCCCATAAGCTTGACGCAAGTATCCGCGGTGGATTTGAAGGGCAGAATGCATGTGGCGGAACTGCCCAAGACTTTCGCTGATGCGGTCAAGGTGGCCTGGAAGCTGAGTGTTCGATATATCTGGATAGACTGTCTCTGTATCTACCAGGATTCCGAACATTAATGGCGGCCTGAATCCGCTAAGATGGGTCTTGTTTACAAGAATTCCTGGCTGAACATTGCTGCTATTTATTCAAAGGCAGGAGACTTGAGCATCTCTCGTGCTCGGCCTGTAACCCCACAGACTGACATCGTGCTAGCCTTGGCACCCCAAGAGCCCGTGGGCGCTAACACTATCCAAGTTTGGCATATTCGCGCTCGCGAAGACGTGCCCACAGATGTAAGTGAACATCTCGCTGGGACTTAATCGACAATGCTTATTTCTACGGGACACAACTACCCAGAAACCATGTACCTAGCCTACTCGCTAAACAGCTTCTCATTCAACGACCTCTACTACTTCTCCTGGCTCTCATCCACTATCCTCTCCTCCTGTCTAAACGCCATCAAATCCCTTCGCGTATACTAGGATTTCAACGACCCGTTGCACATCAACTGGAGTGGTTGTCAATTGGTCAGACGCTTCAATCAATGAAGGGACTCAAAGAACTCCATGGCAATTTGGCGGTGACACAACGAGGGGTGGGTAGCATTACGATGAGACATTTGACCTGCAGCCGCTAGGGGAGATCGGGTTTCCAGGTATATGTGCCTTGGGGTGCTGGGTGGAGGCGGCGGGGGGTGAGGCGCCGTTTCGATTCATTTCAAGGTTGAGTTGAGGGAGTGGCCACAGTTGTGAAAACGTCGACCTATTGGAGATTATATTGAGCTATTGCACATTCGACCGCTGGAGACAATGTCGCTGCCAAGGTACCAACCGGGTTTCGTGGGCTCCGCCAATTGGCCCTCTTATTTATGCAACAAAGCCACAGAGTGGGCCATTAGTGGACCACAAGTTCAGCCTTGCTGCACTCTATATTGGAATCAGCCACGGACGGGGCAGCGTCCAATAACGGGAAGGGCTTCCCCGCCCAGGTCGCACAAATCAGTCTCGAGGGTCGCCTTCCGGTCAACGAACGATTGACAGCAGCAACATACTGTGCCTAAGACTTGAGAGTCTCATGTGCCCTCTAGCATAGCTCATTATTTCCTCCTTCTTCTTCTACTACTAGAGATCAGAGAATGGACAACCACAACGCGAAAGCTCTCACGGGGAAGCGGGGACCGCAGTGGGACGTCAGCTAAACAGCTTTCAATTCTGCAGGAGCTCTTCGAGACCTCATTCGTGCGGTCTCGTACGACGATGTGCAGCCTCAGGCGCTGTTAGCCGCGGAAGCTCTCGGCTTGGGTCCTTTAGTATCGCCTGTGCGGATCAACGAGGCCATCATTGCTCTTGATGGGGAAGAGTCAGTCAGGTGGGACAACTTCAAGATACTCCTAGGATTTCGAGCCCAAGGAACTGTGAAAAATATAAGGAATTCGACCGCATTAACGCAATTTTTCCTCGTAGCGACCGCTTGCAAGCTATGCTGCACAGATGCGGAGCTCGGTGACGTCTTCTTCGATATTATCTCTGAATCTGGAGTCTTGAATCTCTTCCCGGTAGCCTCTAGTCAGCTTTCAAAGCTTATAGGCACCTTTAGCGGATATAGTGATCGCATCCTACCGGTCAACTTCATGCACAAACTGGCCGTCGCGGTTGACGGATGCTCTGGGAACCGCGCATTCTATCAACGAATGGAGAACTCCAGGCTCGCAACGCTCATCTGCAAAATATTTGAGTACTTGCGGGATGACTTCGTAGAGTACATTTCTCTTACCGGGTGTTTGTCCGGACTCTGGTTGGCAACAGCCTTCTCGTGGCTTTTGCCTGATAAGACAGGCATTTTTGTCGGCGGACAACTTGTCAAGGGTGCTAGCCTGGCTACACCGACGATCAATCTGACCAAAGACACCATGGAGTCTACGAATTTCGAAACAAGAGCATGGCAAATACAGACTTGGCTATCTGAAGGCGATCCGACAACATTTGTGCTCGAGAACAAGGAGCAGATACAGAACCGGGGCATCTCGGAGCTCCCCATAAAGCTAGCAAAGAGCTTTTTTCATCATAACTATATCCTACCCATTTCGGACCCCAATGGCACGGGAAGGCGTGAGGCCATTGAAGCCATTGGGGAGTTAGCTGGAGCTCTAGTCACTTACACAACGGAAAACGGGCATATTTATGTCTCAAAGCGCTGCTGCTCTGATCCAGCACTTCAGAAAGCTCCTTGCTCGAGGGTCACACTTTTGAGCTTACAAAAGGAGAACTGGATCGAGTCTTATGCTAGATCAGTAGTCGACTACGGATGGGACGTTGATTCTGCAGCATCGGATGGTCGAACATCCGCTCTCGAGGCAATCGAGGCTCTTTTCTCTGCTGATATTGATCAATGGAACAGCATCCCCGTTACCCAGCAAGTCAATGCTTTCAAAAATCGGTTGAAGGCCTGGGCCACCAAAAGGTCGAAGGAATGGAAGGGTGATTCAACCCCTTGCCTGCCTGATAGCGTTGTCGAATGTGCTATTCAGATTGCAGCTCACGCAGTTGCATCATCCCTGTGCAATGTGGAATCTGGACACCTCAAAATGGGGTTCTCAACTCGTTCGATGGTGGGTGGCCGCACTAGCTCAGAAGAAAATTTCATCCTCAGCATTCTAAGCAAGAGTGGGCTAGAGGTTGGACAGTTGAGACTTTCAGCGCTTGCATGTGTCTTCCCCTACGCTTCTCCCAGTATTCAAGACTTGGTAATCAGTCAGGACGGTTTGGTCGCGGGATGGTCGGTCATGTGGGAGCAAACAACACTACAAAGAAACGCTTTACAGTTAAGGGTTCTGAGAGGAACCATCCAGAAGCAAGGCTTTCGATACTAGAGAATCTTAGAGCCATACGTGGAGGGTTCGGGAAGCGCATCCAGCTGCCACGCCAAGGTTCCCCTGAACTTATTCCATGGCGAAACATATGCCGGTTTGGGTCCAGAGCGAGAGACACATCATCTTTCCACAAAATTCGTATGCTCGGCGGTTGGGAATACCTTGGAGGTCAAAACCTTCTTGCAGTGTCGAGACGAAGTCAGCAGAGAGGATCGGCGGCTGGTGTCTTGGATTTCAGCGCTGTCTTACCTCGCGGGAGCTACGCACATCGAACGACCTAACCCCATGTCGCGCCTGCAGGAAGAAGCCATCGCTCGTATCTTACACAACAAACCGCTCGAAGCGTACTGGGTATCTGCTTGTCATAACAATGTTAGAGGTATGATGGATGAAAACAACATTGTGCTGCGAACATTGGGCAATGAGGAGCTAAGATTTTGGGCAGCAGCTGTGCTCGCTCAGAGAAGCGGTATGACTCATCAGTGTCTTTCGCTCGTCGTCCGTCATTCTGGTCCACTGATCTCAAGCCTTCACGTAGCCGCCAAAAAGGGAGACTTCTGGGCACTGATTTGCTAGACTGTGTGAGAGCGTGCTGTATGATGGCGGTGGCTTGAGGCTGCGCAATCGGGCAACAACAGAATTCCTCCAGAATGCCCGAAAGACAACGGCTCTACACAAGGGCAGATTAGTTTCCAGTTCAAGCTTAGTCAGCGCTATTTAGGTACGCCTCACCAAAGCGGGTGCCAAGGATTTGCCAAGGAGGGACTTGCTCGACTCTTTCGCCTGGGTCGATCAGCTATGCATAATTCAAGACGATACGGAGGACTGGAGCAAAGAAGCATTGAGAATGGGCAAGATTTACAATCATGCCTACTTGACCATTGCCGCCACAAACTCGAAGTCATCCTTTGATGGGTTTCTGCAAGACCGTGAACCATCCTGCAGAGCAGGCTTGGGGTTTACTTTCAAAGGAGTTTGTTACCGTAATTGGAGCTTGTGGAGATTGAGAGACTGAACAAGATTGCTTTAAGGACCTGTAAATCTAGAGGGCAAGCAGAGGCTATATACAGCAGAGTAATGCCAAGCTGGCGGATTGTATGTCCAACCAACAGGAGGTCGCTTTTCCGGCAACAGAGTTCAACCTACTCGTTCGCAGACTGCAGTGAATGAAACAGGAATCATCCATTTCCGGTACCCGCTTGAGACAGGTGTTGACGATCATCTTTCCAAATGCAATTGGAACCAGAGAGGTTGGACTTTATAGAAAATTTTACGATAGTAACTTGTTGGCAGAACCGCGGTAGGCAACCTTTGCTATCTTGCACTAGGATGGGCAGAACCCAAGGTACAGATGCTAACAGCATCATTGATGCAATCATGCTATCGTTACCACCCATGTGATTGTTATGTATTTAATCAGTCATTACCTCAAGCATTCAATTTAATGCATAATGTTCAAGACAATATTTATGAGTACTTCCAGCTGCCAATTCATGATCTCCATGATAACTCTATGTCCGGGGACTTTTGACTTCTTTTTTGGAGGTTTTCTGTCGCCGCTTTTGGAGTCACTTGCACCCAAAGTGCCAAGTCCAACCCTTGCAACCCCGTCAGCTTTTCTTGCCTAGTTCCCGCACCGCCCCAATACTGTCTCGTTTCATGCTTCCTGGATTCTAAAATTCACAACAACTGAACGAGCCCAAAATTGGACCCACATCCATCCTGTCGATATATTGTCGACGCTTCCTCCGCCATGCCCGCCTCGCTAGAATATCGCCTTTTTTGTACTCAGAGAAGCCTAACGCGCGCGTTCGCTCGCCCTCCATCAGCCTGCCGTCTTTGCTCGCACCCCATTATACTATACAGCTCCCCTTCCTACTTTCATTTAATGCAGGCTCCTATTATATTTAGCAGCCTGTTCTGTACAGTCTACTGTCGATCTGTCCCGTTAATCTATAATTGATGTCATTTCCTCCTAGACCACCAGCATACGTGTAATCGTTCTTAATCAAGGAAGCGTACAGGTACATACGTGCTCAACGGTGTAGACCAACTAAATTAAGATGCTGGGCTATACAGCAACAGAAACCACAAACTAACCCTAAATTTTTAGTTAAGTATTATTAAAAACTTTACAAAGATCCCAAAAAAATAGGAATAGTAAAGAGTAAGTATTTACCGTTAACAACAAACAATATAAATAATATCTTATAAAAATAAGTAAGGTAAAAAATTTCTATACTTTAGAATTTAGCTTATAAAGCTAACTCTTTCTAAATACTATAAAAATGTTAAAACAAAACTTATTCTACTAATTAAAAGTGTTTAAAACAAGATATTCTACTTTTTTTTAAATAGAATTTAAACAACTTTCATTTCTACAAAAAACTAGTATTTATTAAAAATTTACGTAGTAGTAATAGTTTTACTAAAATTACACTAGTTAAATTTAGCTAAATATAAAAAAAGAAAATTAATAACATATAACTAGTACCTTAAATATTAAAAAAAAAGTTATAAATTATAATAGGATATTAATAGGCCTTTTTTAAAAAGTATAATTTAATATTATTTATAAACAAAAAGCTAGTTATAAATATAAATATAAATATTTTTATTTTTTATTACTACTAGGTTTAAAATACTTTAATATTTTTTAAATATATAATAGCTACTTTAGTTTACATTCTTTATATATATATATATATTTATATATAAATAACGTATTTAATAAGTAAGTTATGTAAATAAGTAAACTATATACTTTAAAACTATTATATAATAAACGCTTTACTTAATTTAAAAATATTAAATTAAAGTAAAGTCTATTAAAAACTAACTTTTAAAGTTTAACTATATTTAGTAAAATAGTTTTTAAGGTATAATAAAGGTTTAAAGTAGCATAAAAAAGAATAAGTTATTAGTAAAGTTAAAACATTTTATTTAATTTAGAATAGAAAAGTAAAAATACTAAAGTACCTATAAAAAATAAAGTAATAAAAAAAACCCATTTTTATATAGTCTTAGCTTTTAGTAGTTATAGTTAATTAACTTTTACTTAAACTCATTAAACTAATTTACTATAATTTTATTAATTTATAAAAAAGTATATAAATTACTTTTTTTATAACTCTTTATGTTTACTTAACTTTTTTTAGTAAGTATTTTACTAATTTAGTTTTTAATACTTATTTATAACTATTACTAATTAGGGTTCTAAAGTCTAGTAAGTTTATAAGCCTTTTTTATTTTTATAACTATATTATCTTTTTTTACTAAGTATTTTATTTAGTTTCTTTATTATATATTTACTATATATAGAGCTTAGTACTTTTTATTTTACTTATTAGTTTACTACTAAAGTTCTTAGTTTTTTATAACTACATATATATTATTATATAGCCACGTTTTTATATTAATATATTTTATAATATATACTTCTTTTTTTAAGTTTTTAGCTTAAATGTCTGTATATTTATTTTTATAATCTTTATTATAAAAAAAGCCTATACATTTTATTATATTATATGCTTTTTTTTAATAACTTACTTTTTATTCTAATAATGTCTAAAGCTAAGTTATTAACTATATACTATTATTATTTTATAAATTTAATTCATACTTATAATTATTAAATACTAATATTATATAGAAACTATTATTACTTAAATAAGTATTATTTAGTAAATACTTTATTTAACTATTATTTTAAGAATTTTAACTATAATATAAAGTATAATTTTATAGTTTTGTAGAAAAAGTTTAATTATATAAATTAACTAAAATTAGACTTATATTAGTGAATTTTTATAGTTAAAAATACAATTATTTTACTAGAAAATTAGTTTATATTACTTTAGCTTATAATATTTGTTTTTATAAATAGCTAAAGTTATTAAAGTTCTAAAATACTAAAGCTAACATAAATGTTAGAGGACTTTGCTACGCTTAGCAACAAGTAGTGTAAGAAAAGCTACGTAAAAAGAGTAGTCATAGAGAAGTAGCGGGACAAAAGCAGCGTTCAAGAAGCAGCGTCAGAGAAGCAGCGTCAGAGAAGCAGCAGGAGATGAGCAGCGGGAGAGAAGCAGCGTCAGAGAAGCAGCGTGCGAGAAGCAGCGTCAAAGAGAAGAGCAGCGTCAAAGAGAAGAGCAGCGTCAAAGAGAAGAGCAGCGTCAAAGAGAAGAGCAGCGTCAAAGAGAAGAGCAGCGTCAAAGAGAAGAGCAGCGTCAAAGAGAAGAGCAGCGTCAAAGAGAAGAGCAGCGTCAAAGAGAAGAGCAGCGTCAAAGAGAAGAGCAGCGTCAAAGAGAAGAGCAGCGTCAAAGAGAAAAGCAGCGTCAAAGAGAAAAGCAGGGTAAGAGAAGCAGCGTCAGGGAAGCAGTTGCAGAGAGGCAGCACCATTAGAGAAGCCGCCGTTAGAGAAGCAGGGCCGTCAGAGAAGCAGGGTGAGGAGAGAAGCAGGGTGAGGAGAGAAGCAGGGTGAGGAGAGAAGCAGGGTGAGGAGAGAAGCAGCATCAAAAGAGAAGCAGCGTGACAGAACTTACGTTAGAGAAGCGACTATCGAATCTGAATTGGCTCCTACTTTGAATCTGAATTGGCTTCTACAATTGAATTGGAATTGGCTCCTACATCGAACTGAATTGGCTTCTACATTAAATTAGATTTGGCTATCAAGGGGGAGACCCCCTTGAACCCCCCTTTCCCCTGCAGGGAGCGCAATTTGAATCGAATTTAATGTATATCAAGGGGGAGACCCCCTTGGACCCCCCTTTCTCCCGTAGGAAGCATGATTCGAATTTAATGTAGAGCTCCAAGGGCAGCTCGGTGCAGGACCCCAGGGGTAGCTCGGTGAAGGACTCCGGAGGCAGCTCGGTGTAGGACTCCGAGGGCAGCTCGGTGTAGGCCCAGATATAGGTTAGTGAACAAGTTAGTAAAGGCCCCGGTAGAGCTGAATATTAGCTCGATACAGCGCAAGCACCCAGCTTTCTAAGCAATATAGTTTGTCTTCTTGGTGGCAGCATCTTTAGAGCTACCACATTGGTAGCAAGGAGGCATATCTATTAGTAAAGAATATGGCAAAGTACTTCGGTATTAGTCGCGTGAGAGAAGTATTAGTAGAGCAAAAAAAGCTTTGGCGGTAAAGAGTAGTAGTAATTTAATGTTTCTTGCTAAGAATTTGCCCACGTGATGTCCGAATTTTTTGTCTAATTAGAAGGCGAAAAACTTCGGTGTAACCTCGGAGCAGTTTTGAATGAAACTCCCCCTCTCTAATTGAATGGAAGGAGTTTTGCTACACTCAGTAATAATTACAGTAAATTAACCTAATAAAACTAAGTAAGAATTAATTAGCTGTAGCTCCTAAGAGTTAGAACTATATAAAAAGGCGTTTTTTCTTATATTATTTTTACTTTTTATAGTTACTTAACGTTTTACTTTTATTATATATAGTGTTTTAAATTAAATAAAATGTTTTAACTTTATTAATAACTTGTTCTCTTTTTATTTTTAACTAAAGCTCTATTATGCTAAAGTAATTAGCTAAAGCTAATAGCTAAGTCTTTAAATTTTATTTTTAATAGACTTTACTTTAATTAAATTCTATTAAATTAAGTAAACTTTTATTATGTAACACTATACTTTTAAATTAATTTTTTAAATTAAAGTACTTTTATTTAACGTATATAAAGTAGTTATTATAGTAATATACTAAATATAATAACTTACTATACTCTTTTTTTACTTTATTTTTGTGTTCTAAATATTTCCATTCTAAGAAGTATTTCTTATAAGAGAGTTCTTAGTATTATAGGTTATTTTAGTACTATTCTATTTTCCTTTTTTTTTCTATAGTATTTATATTCTAATATATACTTTTTTTAGTACCGTTATTGATATTAGTAATTTTACTAATTATTTTTATTTTCTATATTAACTATAGTGTTTAGGGCTTTTGAAACTTGTTTATTTAGTTTCTATTTTCTTATAATTTTTTTTATATGCTTTCTGTTCTTTTATTTTCTCTATTTAAATTAAATATATTATTTATATACATGTTTTTATTATATGGTTAACTAACTTACAAATCTAATATTTCTAATTCTTTAATTATTAAAAGATATTAGTATCTTTAATTTATATAGTAAGTAAAAGTATTTTTCTTTTATTATATTTATTATCTTTACTTTCTAGCTTAGTTTCTTATTTTTCTTAAGTTAGTTTTTTTCTTTATATTTAAAGAATATATAGTTTTCCTTATTAGATCTTTATAAAAAACTAAGATACTACTTTTTTTATAAGACTGTTATGTTATAAAAACACTACTTTAGTAATTTAGCCTCTTAATTTATAAAACTCCTTTTTTAATATTACTTTCTAATACTTAGTTTTACATGTAAATTTTAAATATTAGTTTAATTTATAAATTTAGTATTTATTTTTATATAGCTACTACTAAATAGTTATTATTATAATTCTAAAAGCTTTATATATTAAAAGTTAAATTTTCTAAAATAACTACTTTCTTTTATTAATTTCTTAATGTATAAAGTTTTCTACTGTTGTGTTTACTACATAGTATTATTTTCTTATTTTTTTTTATAATATTTTCTTTAATTATTACTAGCTATTTATAAGTTTGTATTTTTTTTTAATACTGTTTTTTACAATTCTTTTATAGTATTTATTAAATCTATAAATTTAATACTAATTATTATTAAGCCTTTTACTAATAACTTTAATTAATAGGTTTTTTTGTTATAAGTTTTATTCTATAAGCTTAGGTTTTATTTTAACTATTATAATTTTTATTTTATTATTTAAATATTTCTTTATAAAGTGTTTAATAATATTATTTTTTAGACATACTTTCTTATTAAGTTATTTTCTGCATTTTTAAGTTATAAGTAATTTTTTTAGTGTTTTTAGTAATTTAGACTTTTTTATTTAAACCTTATTAACGTTTATTTTATTATATACCTAACTTTATTATATTAATATTTTTTTTATAGTTATTACTTATCACGAGAGTGCTACGTGCAGGAGGTTAAGAACTTAAAAAAAAAAAAAAAAAGTATTAATTAATTACTATATATAATACCAAGTAATAATTTAAAACGTTACGTAAAGAAAGGAAGAAATAAAATAAATTATAAATAAAGTATTTAAACAAGAGCTCGTGCGCTAGCGTGAGACTAATATATAAATATATAATATAATAAAAAAACTTATAAAAAAGGCTTCTTTAGAAGGCTTTATAAGGTATTATAGATAATTACTATAATAATACTCCTCTTTTAAATCTAAGCTCCTGTAATAGGTGTTTATGTTAAGTCTTAAATAGTAAATTAATTTAGATTCTAAAAGTAGAATTCTTTTATAATAGTTATATCTTAAAGGTTATTTATAAATTACTATATTAGGTTATTATATTTAGTTTATTTAATAAGATATTTATAGTATTTCCGTCTGTAATTAAAGCGAAGCTTTTTAATTTATTTAATATAGTATTTAATATTACTATTAATTTTAATAGGTTCTAGTAATAGTGTGATGGTATATATAAGTATATATAGAATTATATATAGAATTACATACAGGATTACATACAGGATCATATACAGGACGTGTTAACTAGTTCTATTAATATATATAAGCTTTATTACTTAAATAACTAAGCCTTTAGTTTAGTTGTTTTTATTAATAAATTAGTTAGGTTCTGCACACCATGCTGACGTGATAAATAGATTTTATTAACTTAAAAAATATTTAAATTTAAGCATAGCTAGCCAAAGCAAAGATACATAAAAAACTAAGTATATACTTAAGGATTTAGAAAGTTTAAGTTAGTATGTATATAAAAAAACTGCTTAGAAGATACAGTATTTCCCTAAAGCCTTTAAATCTAGTTTCTTAAATAATTATTTAGTTTTAATATTTTGTATATTAAGCCAGATTATGTCTTCTATTTGGTAGTTAAGTATAAGTAATTATTTTTAATTTACGTATTTTTTTTAAAGAGCTTAGGCTTAGATTATCTCTTTTTAAACTAGCTATTAAATATTAGCTATTTTTTCTACTACATAGTTAGCTTTTAAGGCTTATAATACCTAGTAAGGCTGTTTTTAAGTTCTTATAAAAAGTTTAAAACCTATTTAGAAGTGTTAGCCTATATTAGCTAGGAATAATAAAACCTTTATAAATTTAAATATAGTATTATTAGCTTTAAACTATACTAAAAGGAGCCAGTTTACCTAGTTATCTTATTAGTAGTTTATATATATATATAGAACTTATTTTATTATGCTATTAGCTCTTTCTGTTTAGCTATTAATTTCTAGATAATATATAAAAAATAGTTAGGGTTTAATTTATAGTTATTTACAGAGTTTATTATAGAAAGTAAAAATAAATTATGTTCTTTAGTCTAATATAATTATTTCTAGGAGGCTATAGTTTATTTATATATACTAATAAAAAAATAAACTATATCTACAGTAGTTATATTAATATAAGAAATTAGATATTAGTATTTTATAAAATAGTTTATTATAACCATAATATTAGTACAGCCTTTAAATTCTAGGAGATTAGTAATAAAGTCTATAGAAATATTCTTCTATCTTCTCTTAGAAATAGATAAGGGCTTTAAGAGGCTATAATACTTCTTATAAAAGATCTTAAATCTTTAATAAGTATAATAATAGAAAATATATTAGTATATTATCTTAAATATTTAAGACTAGTAGCATTTATGTTATAGGATTTTAAGAGTCTTCTTATAACTAAAATAGCCGCTAATAGGGGAGTTATATACAATCTAGAGAATTTTAATTTTAAGTTTATTATTATTTAGTATTACTAACCGGCCGTAATAGTATAATTAATCTTTTTAGTTTTTATATTTACTTAAGAAAAGCTTTTTAGAGTGTTAGATTTTATCCCATTTTAGTAACAGAATTTCCTAAATAAACTTATTATTAGAATACTTATTATTAATAATCTATTAAATAGACCTATCTGTTTTAGTTAAGTTTAATTCTAGTATTTTATTAAATAGTTTAGAGTAGAGAAGTATTTATTATTAGGCTCTATAAACTTCTTCTTAAGCTAAAGTATTTTATATATAGTAAGTAAAAGTATTTAGTTTCTTATTCTACCTACCAGGCTAGTACGTGATTATGAAGTTAAATTAAAATAAGTATTTAATCTAACAAGCCTGTTAGTAACTTAGCTATTTTATAATAGTAAAATACTATAAATTCTTATAGTTACTTAATACTTAAATTAGAAAGATAATATTTTTTAGCTTAAGTCTCTATTATTTAAAATAGTATATAATAGCTAATAGTTTTTTATTATAGATTTTATAGTTACCTTTAGCAGGGCTTAATCTCTTTAAGAAGTAAGTAATAAATTTTAGTTTATTTAATTTATTTTTCTAGAAAAGTACTCTAGTGGTTACGTAGTCTGAAGAATCAGCTTCTATAATAATTAGTTTAAATTAAAGTATTAGAAAATTAGAGTAGTTATAAATATATATTTTAAGAATTCAAACACTATTTAGCAGGCATTATTAAATTTAAATTAAGTATTCTTTTTAGTTAGGGTCGTAAGTGGGAACGTAAAATAAAAAAAGTTATTAATAAATTATTAGTAGAAATTAGTAAACTCTAAGAATACTTTTATGTCTTTTACGTTTCTAGAGAATTTCTAGTTAAGAATATTCTTTACCTTATTTAGATTCATGCTAATTCCTTTTATTAAAATTATATACCTAAAATAGGTAACTTATTCTTAATAGAACTTATATTTATTAATATTAAGTTAAAGGCCGGCTTCTTTTAGGGCTTTTAGAATTTATTTTATATATTATCTATATTCACGTAAAAAGTTACTATAGATTAAAATATCATTAAAATAAGCTATATAGAATATATTAAGAAATAGTTAAAGAGTATTGTTTATATAGTATTAGAATATACTTAGTATATTAGCTAGTCTAAAGAGCATAATAAAATATTTAAATAAGCTATATTAAATTTAAAAAATAGTTAACTATTTATCTTCTTCCACCACACGGAGGTAGTTAAAGGCTGAGATGATATTTAACTTTATAAAATACTTTATCTTACTAAAACAGAACAGAATTTCTTAGATTAATAAAATAAAATAATAGTTTTTAATAGTAATAGCATTTAGAGCTTAGTAGTTTATATAAAATTAAAAACCTTTATTAAATTTCTTTATAAAGATAACTAGTATAGCTATAGGAAATATACTTACTTTAATAAATCCTTTAGTAAAATAGTCATCAAAATACTTCCTAAGAACTTTTAATTTGTTTTAGGATATTCTGTAGAGAGGTCCAAATCTAAGTTACTTTTCTTCTTTAAAAATAATTTTATAATTATATAGATAATATCTAAGTAATCTATTAGCCTCTTTACGTAAAAATATTCTAAGAATATTATAATAATCCTTTAGGACCTTAGTAGCTAGATTTGTGTAAATTTTTAAAGCTAAAGTTATAATAATAAGCTCAGTCTTCACGTATTATAGTATAAATACAGATTAATAGAATAAGTTAGCTCTATTTTAGCTATACTAAAATAGGGAGAGAAGAGATATAAAGAGGGCTTATCTCTAAATAGAATAGTATATAGCTTAAGTATAAGCTAGCTATACTCTAAGCTTTATACTAGGTTATAACTAGCATAGCTAGTTATAATATTATATAGCCTATAGTAAATAGAGTAAGCAGTATTGTTATAAAAGTCTTATTAATATTAGCTATTAAAATAGTAAAGATTTTATATTTATGTTTCTAAGCTATTTATATAAAGGAGGCTGCTTTAATTAGGTAAATATTTATACTTAATTTAGGTTTCTTATAAAGCCTTTTTAGTAAAGGTTTTACTAAGAAGTTTTTAAGGCCTTAAGAGAAAAGCTTCTTTATAAAATTCTTATTTAATTTAGTATTAGATTTAGGTACGTGTCTAGGTATAAATCTAGACTTTAAATAAAAATCCTTTAAAGAATAGTTTATTAAAGAGGTCTTTAAATAAATATCTAATTCTTATAACTAACAGTTCATTTTAGTTAACCAGTAGTTATATTAGGATTAAATAGTTAATAATAACTTTAGAGAACGGATTTAAGTATGCTGTATATAAATAGTATTAAAATAAAAGTCTTTTAATAAAAGATTTATTAGAAAGTCCCTTAGGTAGGTAGTATATTCTTTTAAGTAAATTAAAAATTAAAATAAGCATAGGCATTAAGCCTAGTAATAGAGAGCATTAAAAAACAACTTTTATAAATTATAATTAAAATTAACTTTATGCTTTTTTATCTATAGTTAGCTAAAAATTAATTTATAATTTCTAGTAGCTATCTTAAAAAGGCGGATATCTTTAATATAATTTAGATAATAAAGAGTTATACTAGTAGTATATAAGATATAACTCTTTTTAAAGCATTTACTATTAAAACCAGTAGGATAAAAAACGTTTAAGAGAGACAAAAAATAGAGTTTTTAAATATAAGCTAAAAATCTATTAATATAACTTATACTAGTAACTCTAGTATTAATTAAAGCAGTAATAGAATAGAAAAAGCTATTTTATTAAATAGTATACAGAATATTTACTTAATAGTTCTAAGAATTAGTTATTAGGTGGGAGGTTTATAGGTTAATAGAAATTTAGTATTAAAAACATTCTAAAAAGCAACTTAACTCTAGAATAGAGCTTTTAGTAGGCTAGCTTTAGGAATTTAGAAATATTCTTATCTATAAAAAAATTCAAATCTAAAAGAAGAATAAGAGTGGGTTAATTATTAGGATTTAAATAAACTCATAAATTAAAGTTCTAGCAGGAGGATAGAGTAGTTTTAGGAAATATAACTATATTTATTATACTTAAAGTATTAGCTATTATACTTTTAGGCTTTTTATTTAGCTAATTTAAAGAGAATATAATTAGAAATATTAATTTCTATAGCATTAAAGTTTTATTATAATATAAATTATAACCTATAGTAGCGTGACGTAGAAAGGTACTAAAAATTATTATTATATAAGAATATTAGGTTAACGTAGTTATTTAACGTATTAGAAATTTTAATACCTACTATTATTTAGTAAAGCTCGTTATTTAATAATCTCTTTTACTATATAATTAGATTAATTTCATTTAATCTAGTATTAGCAGCTAGTTTATAGAATTTAGTAAAATAAATAGTAAAGCTTTTTCACTCTTAGCAAAATAAATTAAGTTTATTTAAAATAGTAAGTTTCTTATTAGGGTCTCTATACATAGCTAGTAGAAAAACAATTAATTATTTTATTATATATATATTCTAATTTATAAGAGAGTCTATAAGTGTTACTAGGTTCTTCTCTAGTCTTAAATATACATATAAAAGCTAGGAGTATTTAATAGAATATTAGTTAATATTATCTTTAAGTTTATAATAGAGTTTCTAATAAAGATAGATAAATCCCTTTACTTTCCAGTAAACATTAAAGGGTTAGGTAGATAATTAGATTTTGTTATTACTAATAAGATAATAAAACTTAGCGTAGAGAATAACTTCGCTTACCTAACTATAATTTAGAAAACTTAGAGATAGGTACTAGTTATAATTATAGGTAGAATTAAAATTATAGAACTTAAGCTATTTTTAGATAAACTAGTAGCGCCTATTAAGACTTTTTTAGCAGTAGTTATTTAAATAGTAAAGTAAGAAAAAATAGATATAGTTTATTTTTAAACTTTCTATAATTCTTTTTAAAGAGTGTTAATAGATTCCTGTTGTTATATTTACTAATATTTTAGCTATACTTATTATTATTTTAGCGCTTTAGTAAATACGTTCTATATTATAATTATTTACTTCTTAAATAACTACATAAGTTCTGTAGTTAGAATGGGGGTATTTAAAGAGTTAGATATTCTACTAATAATAGTAGTAATCTAATATAGTATCACGAAAGTGCTACGTGTAGAAAGTTAAGAACTTAAAAAAAAGTATTAATTAATTACTATATATAGTACCAAGTAATAATTCAAAACATTGCGTAAAAAAAGAAAGAAATAAAATAAATTATAAATAAAGTGTTTAGGCGAGAGCTTATGTGCTAACGTAAAACTAATATATAAACACATAATATAATAAAAAAGCTTATAGAAAAGGCTTTTTTAGAAGGCTTTATAAGATATTATAGATAGTTACCATAACACTACTTAACTTTTCTTATATTCTAATTCTTATTTATACTATTAATTATCTATATATACAGTAAATTCTATAAAGGCGTAATGGTTATTTAGTTAATTTCTTTTAGCTAGCTTATTTTTAATTTAATTCTTAAGTTTAGTATAGTAAGCTACTATTAATAGTATATTATTTTAGTTAATTTATAACTATAGCTATTAGAACTTTATAATATATATTAAAACTGATTTTATTTATTTAAAGTTTTATATCTTCTATTTTATAGTTTATTCTTTGTTAATTTCTTTAAAGACTATTGTTATTTATGTTTTAAAGTTATTATAACTTTTAAATACTATTTTTATTTTATTAGTTATTTTAGTTTCTTTAGTTTCTTTATTTATATAATTTTAAGTTAAGAGCTTAAACTAATTAATAGTTTTACTTTTTATATTTATACTAGTTACAAGAATCTTGTCTTAATTTTTAGAAAAGGTGTTTTTATTAAAGTAGGTGCATATTTCTATTTTTATTAAGAAATTTTTAAAGTGTTTATATATTCTATTAAATTTCTTTAGTAGTTATACTTTAGTAGTAAATATATAAACTCTTATATTAGCCTAGTTTTTAACTTTATAACTATTTATTATAGCTTTATAATTTGTGCCTGTTATTACTATATAATTTAAGCTATAGATAATATTAGTACTAAAGCTAAACTACTTAAGCCTATTATTATTATATATAAGTTATATAACTTATAGGTACTTATAGTATTATAGAATATTTTATAGCTTCTATATATCTAAAGTCTTTATGTAATAGAATGTTATGTAGTTTTTATTACTATATAATAAAAAAAATATATATATATAAGTTTCTTTAATATAGTAAGTATAAATATGTACTAAGTTAAATACTTTAGTAATTATATAAAGTTATATAATAACTTACTTACATAATATTCTAATAAGATAAAAACATAATAAGATAATGGTTTAGCTAATTTATTATATAACGAATTTTAAAGAGTTACTCTAAAATAAGAAAATAAGTATAAAAAGAAAATTATCTAAAAGCTAAAAAGAATGCCCTTTATATAATAAATCTATTATTTATAATTTATATTATAATTAGTTTTATTATAGCTGCTTAGTTTCTGTTAATTTTAATTACCTATATTATATTTATAACTTTATATGTAAAATGTTATATGTTTTCTTTACTATTAGTTCTATTAATTACCTTAATAATATTAGCTAGAAACTTTGTCTTTTGCCTAGTTTTTTAGAGCGTTTGTTTTATTTTTATTTTAATATTATATTTTTATACATACTTTTTTACTAATAGCTAATAATTTTCTTTTAATTAGTTTACTACTTCCTATTTGTAATTATTATTTGTAATAAACTCTTATTTATTACTAACTATAATAACTAAAAAACTTTTATAAAAAAAATAAAATTAAATAAACGCGTATAATATAATAATACTGAAGTTAAAATTTTAGTATTTAACTATATATAGTGTAATTTCATTAAGTAATCTAATAATTTAAATATTAACTAGCTAATTATAACAAAATAACTTAAAATATAAAATAAGTAATTCTATTTTAATAAAAAGCTTTAAGTAAACTTATATTTTAATTATATAAATATATATCTTTCTTTAGCTATACTAAAGTATAAAACTAAATAAAGCTTATTAATAACATAAAAAATACTTATTAAACAGACTATATAACTTAAGACTAATAATATAAATAGTAACTTCTTTATTTAGTATTAAATATATACTATAATGTAATACATTAGTATACTATATAATCTTAAACTTTATTATTAGTATAATTTTTATAGTAAAAAGTATTATAAACTTAAAATACTACATTTTAAAACTTTAATTAAGTATGTAAAGTAGAAAAATATTATAAAAAATCTATAAAAATATTTCTATTTATTACTATTACTAATATTATGCTCTAATTCTATTAATTGTTTTTAATTTACAAAATTTAGCTATTAAAATTTATAGTAAGTAGTAGTAATTAAATATTATTAATAAAATACTTAAAGTAAAGTTTTATAAAGCTTATAAAATAATATTATAAAATAAATTAAACTTTAAATAAGTATATAGCAATTAAAATGTAGCTTTTTTTTATTAAAAGTAGTATTAAACTAAAAATTACTTAGTAGTTTATTAATAATATTAAACACTAAATAAAGTAATATAAAGCATTTTATAAAAGTAATATAATAATATAGTAAAAGTTTTATTTAATTTAATATTAGTTAATTTTTCTAGTATTAGTAAAAGAATAAAGTTTTTTATATATAAATTACTTTTAACTTACTGTAGTAGTAAGTCTAATTAGGTACTATAAACTTTTAAAAACTATTATTTAAATAAGCTACAACCTATAAATATAAAGTAACTAATTAAAAAAAGTATTTATATATTTATATTTTATACTTATTAGTTAATTCTTTTAAAATAGGTTATTACTGTTCTAAACTAAATATAAACTAAGTATAGTAGTATTATACTTATAACTTATAATTTAGAAATATTTTATGTAATTATTTTTAATTTTAATTTTACTAAAAACTATTAACTTTTCTAAAGTATATTTTATTAGTATTTTTTTTTAAGTTTAATTAAAAATTAGCTGTTATAGTACTATATATAGTAGATTTTTAGTAGACTCTTATTTATATTATAATTATTAGTTTATTATATACTACTAATAAAATTACTAATATTACTAGTTATAGTACTTATTTTATTAAGTTTATTTACTTTAATATTTATATTTTTAAAATAGTAAAAGTATTATAAAATAGTAGTAGCTACTTTTAATTAATTATTTTTTTAATACTAAAAGCTTTCTATAAATACTTCTTTAAAAAGCTTAACTAATACTTTAATAAAATAGTGGTTTTTTTATAAAATAAATTTTAAGTATTTTTAATAGTTTATACTATTAGCAGAACCCTAAAGTTAATTAAATAATTAAAGAAATAATATTATTAAGTAGTAAAAAGTTAAAATATAGACTTTTAAAATTACTACTTATATAACTTGTTATTATACTCTTTTTATTAACTTATATATATAAACAAGTTTAGTTATAATAAACGTATTAAGTTTAAACAAATAGAGTAGTTTCTATTTAAAATAATATTAATTAAAATTACTTAATATTAGTATGAAAATAGGTTCTAGATTCTTTTAGTATATATTTAAAAAAGCATTCTTTTTTACGTATGTTTTAAAAAAGTATTAATAGTATTATATTTAAAAACTACGTTAAGCAGCTTCTTTATTACTATAGTAAATATTTAAAGTAGAATTTAGTACTAGTTATAAATAATATATTTTTCTACTATACTAAATAAATTAAGTAATTATATATTAATACTAGTATTAAACTCATATATTTACTACTATACTAAACTTGAATTTAATTAAAAAGTTTTTTGTAGAACTAAAAACTTTTATTAAATATAAGTAAATACTATACAAAGAAAATTTAAACTAAGAATTTAATTTTTTTTAGAGTAGTATGTAAATTGTGTTAAAAGTAGAAAAAAATAATATAAAAAGTTATTTTAGACATTCTAGATAAATAATTACTAAAATGTAAATATATACTTTTAAAAAATATATATTTAAATAGTTAAATATAAAAAGTGCTTTAATTTATATTTAAAGTTTATACTATTAACTAAGCTATTAATAATTCTAGTTTAAAAGCCTTTATTATAGCTATTAAAAGTTATTTTTATTAAACTACTACTATATTCTTTATTAATAGAAATAGTATTTTTAATACTTCTTACAATTTCTATTAATAATAAATAAATTTAAAGAAGTAGTTTTTTAGTATATACTACTACTATTATTACTACATATTCTTACTAAATATTATTTTTATAAGTGTTGTAATAATTTAAAATACCTTAAATAACTAAGTATAAAAAGTAGTTTATTAGTTTTACTACTTTTATTTTAAAGTAAAGCACATTTCTTTTTTTTACTAATTTATTATAAATTATTGTATTCTTTATTAGTTAATTTGTAAACGTAATTAACTTATAGTATATAGCTAAGTTATTTTTCTATAAATTTTACTTATATTAATAAACTAGTACTTTAATATTATTATAGCTTATACTTATTTTATTATTACTAGAATATAGTATATTAAGTTAATGTAACTTATTATTATTTAAGTTAGGTTACTAAATTTTTTACTTAAGCTTTAAATTCTTTTAGATAATAGCTTTAATTATACTCTTAATATTATATCTATTAATTTTATACTATATTATAAGAGTATTAACTACTATTTGTTATAGTAACTATCTGTAATATAAGAATTTTTTAAAGAAGCCTTTTTATAAGCTCTTTTTTTATATTATATATTTATATATTAGTTTTATACTAGTGTATAAGCCCTTGCTCTAAATATTTTAGCTTATAACTTATTATATTCTTTCTTTTTTTACGTAACGTTTTAAATTATTATCTGGTACTATATTTAGTAATTAATTAATGCTCTTTATTAAGTACTTAACTCTCTACTTATAGCACTACTATAATATTATATTATATCTTTACTAATTTCTTATAATAGATAACCTAGATCTTACTAAAATCTTTAGAGATCTTATCTCTTAACTTGTAACTTTAAAGGTAAGTAATAAATCACTTATAAACACCTTAATAAAATAAGAAACCTAATATAAAAAGAGTATAAAAGCTTTTTATATTAAGCTTAGTAAGATAAAATAAGTGTTTATTAGCTTAACCTCTATTATTATTATCTTCCCTATTAAAAAAAGTCTAGCTTTTTTTACTGGTTTATCTGGAAGTAGCTTAAGTCCTATAATTTTAATTCTATCTATAACTATAATTAGTACCTATCTTTAAGTTCCTTAAGTTATGGTTAGAAATGTGAGATTAATTATTACACTAAAATCTATTATACTATTAATAATAACGAAATCTGACTATTTACTTAATTCTTTAATATTTACTAGAAAATAAAAAGATCTACGTATTTTTATTAGGAAACTTAATTATAAGCTTAAAGATAATACTAACTAATATTCTACTAAATACTTTTAACTTCTATATATATATTTAAAGCTAGAGAAGGACCTAGTAACACTTATAAACTCTTTTATAAATAAAGATATATACTTAGTAGAATAATTAATTACTGTTTTATAAGCTATATATAGAGACTTAAATAGAAAACTTACTATCTTAAATAAGCTTAATTTATTTTATTAAGAATAAAAAAGTTTTATTATTTACTTTACTAAATTCTGTAGACTAGCTGCTGATATTAGACTAAATAAAATTAATTTAATTACTTAGCTAAAAAGGTCGTTAAATGATGATCTTTATTAAATAATAGTAAATATTAAAATCCCTAATACATTAAATAACTACACTAACTTGATATTTTTGTATAATAATAATCTTTAGTATTTTCTTTTACTGTATCTTACTAGGCTATAACCTGTATTATAAAGAGATTTTAATATTATAGAAATTAATACTTTTAATTATACTCTTATCAGATTAGCTAAACGAGAAGCCTGAAAACATAATAGCTAATATTTTAAGTATAATAAATATAGTTATATTTCCTAAAACTACTCTGTTCTTTTACTAGAATTCTGATTTATAAGCTTATTTTAACCCTAATAAGTGACCTGCTTCTGTTCTTTCTCTAGATTTAAATCTTTCTATAAATAAGAATACTTCTAAACTTCCTAAAATAGCCTATTAAAAGCTTTATTCTGGTATTAAGTTACTTCTTAGGACGTTTCTAATACTAGATTTCTATTAACCTTTAGACTTCTCACTCAGTAATTAACTCTTAGAACTATTAAGTAAATATTCTGTATACTATCTAATAAAATAGTTCGTCCTACTCTATTACTACTTTAATTAATACTAGAGTAACTAGTATAGGTTATATTAGTAGATCTCTAATTAGTATTTAGAAACTCTATTTTTTACCACTCCCAAACATCCTATATCTTACTAGTTTTAATAGTAAATATCTTAAAAGAGGTTATATCTCATATACTGCTAGTATAACTCTCTATTATATAAATTACGTTAAGAAAATTTATCTTTTTATAATAGCTATAGGAAACCATAAATTGATTCTTAGCTAATCTTAAATAAGAAAATATAAAATTAACTTTAACTATAACTTATAAAAGCTGTTTTTTAATGTTTCCTATTACTAAGCCCATTACCTACGCTTATTTTAATTTCTGATTTATTTAAAAGAAAATATTACCCACCTAAAGGACCTTTTAGTAAACTTTTTATTAAAAGGTTTTTATTTTAATATTATTTATATATAGCATTTATAGACTTACTCTCTAAAGTTATTATTAACTATTTAAACTTAATATAATAACTAGTTAGCTAAAATAAATTATTAATTATAAGAACTTAATATCTATTTAAAGGACTTTCTAGTGAACTGTTCTCTAAAGAGTTTCTATCTAGAATTTAAATTTACACCTAAATTTAATACTAAACTAAATAGGGACCTTATGAGGAAATCTTTTTTTTAAGGCTTTAAAGACTTTTTAGTAAAGGCTTCGCTAGAAAGCCCTTATGAGAATTCTAAACTAAGTATAGATATCTATCTAATTAGGGCAGCCCCTTTTATATAAATAGTTTAGAAACATAAATATAAAATCTTTACTATTTTAATAGCTAATATTAATAAAGCTGTACCTTTAAAAATCTATACTAATCTAGCTACTAAAGTTCTAAAGGAGTACTATAATACTCTTTAAATATTTTTATATAAGAAAGCTAATAGACTACCTAAATATTATTTATATAATTATAAGATTATTCTTAAGAAAGAAAAGTAACCTAGATTTAAACCTCTCTATAAGATATTCTAAAATAAACTAAAAGTTTTTAGAAAGTATTTTAATAACTATTTTATTAAAGGATTTATTAGAGTAAGTTTGTCTCCTATAGCTATCTTAATTATTTTTATAAAAAAACCTAATAAAAGTTTTTAATTCTATGTAGGCTATTAAGCTCTAAACGCTATTACTATTAAAAACTACTATTTAATTCTATTAATCTAAAAAACTCTGTTCTGCTTTAGTAAAGTAAAGTACTTTATAAAGCTAAATATCATCTTAGCTTTTAACTATCTTTATATAGTAAAGAGGGATAAATAGTTAACTACCTTCTAAATCTAATACAGCTTATTTAAATATCTTATTATATTATTTAAACTAGCTAATACACTAAGCATGTTTTAACACTATATAAACAATATCTTTTAACTATTTTTTAATGTGTTTTATATAGTCTATCTTAATAATATTCTAATCTATAGTAATTCTTTATATAAATACTGATAATATATAAAATAAGTTTTAAAAGCCCTAGATAAAGCTGGCCTGTAACTTAATATTAATAAATATAAGTTCTACTAAAAATAAGTTACTTATCTTAAGTATATAATTTTAACAAGAGAAATTAGCATGGACCTAAATAAAATAAAGAATATTCTTAACTAGAAATTCCCTAAGAACGTAAAGGATGTAAGAGTATTCCTAGAATTTACTAACTTCTATTAATAATTTATTAATAATTTTTTCTATATTACGTCCCTGCTTATAGCCCTAATAAAGAAGGATATTTAATTTAAATTTAATAACACTTATTAAGAGGTATTTGAATGCTTAAAATATGTATTTATAACTACCCTAATTTTCTAACACTTTAATTCTGAATTATTGATTGTTATAGAAACTGATTTTTTAAACTACATAACTACTAGAGTCCTCTTCTAAAAAAATAAATAGAGTAAACTAAAACCTATAGTCTACTTTTCTAAGAGACTAAATTCTGCTGAATGTAATTATAAGATATATAATAAGAAACTACTAGCTATTATACGTTGCTTTAAATAATAGAGACCTAAATTAGAAGATATTATATTCCTAATTTAAGTACTAAATAACTATAAAAATCTTTAGTACTTTACTATAATAAAGTAACGTAACTATTAATAAGCTTACTAGGCTAAATATTTATTCTAATTTAACTTTACTATCACGTACTAACTAGGTAAGTAGGGTGGAAAACTAGATGCTTTTACTTACTATATATAAAATACTCTAGCTTAAGAAGAAGTTTAAAAAGCTTAATAATAAATACTCCTTTACCTTAAACTATTTAATAATATTTTAGAATTAAACTTAACTAAGACAGATAGATTAATTTAACAGATCATTAATAATAAATACCTAAATAATGAATTTATTTAGGAAATTCTGTTACTAATATGGGATAAAACCCAACACTTTAAGAAACTTTCTCTAAGTAAATATAAAAACTAAAAAAGCTAGTTATACTATTACGATTAGTTAGTAATATTAAATAATAATAAATTTAAAATTAAATTTTTTTAAATTATGCACGATTCTCCTGCTGGCGGCTATTCTAGTTATAAAAAAAATCTTAAAATCCTACAACGCGAATACTACTAGCCTTAGATATTTAAAATAATATATTAATATATATCTTATTATTATACCTACTAAAGATTTAAGACTTTTTATAAAAAGTATTATAGCCTCTTAAAACCTCTTCCTGTCTCTAAAAGGAAATGAAAGAATATTTCTATAGACTTTATTACCAATTTCCTAGAATCTAAAAGCTGTATTAATATAATAGTTATAGTTAATTACCTTATAAAATACTAATACCTAATTTCTTATAATAAGATAACTATTGTGGATGTTACCTGTTTCTTTTATTAGCACGTATAAATAAACTACGGCTTTTAAAAGATAATTATATTAAACTAAGAAACATAATTTATTTCTACCTTCTATAATGAATTCTATAAATAACTATAAATTAAATCCTAATTGTCTTCTATATATTACCTAGAAACTAATAGCTAAATAGAAAGAGCTAATAATATAATAAAATAAATCCTATATATATATATATATAAATTATTAGTAAAATAACTAAATAAGCTAGCTCCTTTTAGTATAGTTTAAAGCTAATAATACTATATCTAAATTTATAAAAGTTTTACTATTTCTAGCCAATACAGGCTAATATCCTTAAATGGGTTTTAAACTTTTTATAAGAATTTAAAAACGTTCTTACTAAGCGTTATAAGCCTTAGAAGTTAACCATATAGTAAAAAAAAAAGCTAATATCTAATAATTAATTTAAAAAGAGATAATTTAGGTCTAAGTCTTTTAAAAAGAATATATAAACTAAAAACAATCACCTACACTTAACTATCAGATAGGAGATATAGTTTAGCTTAATATATAAAATATCTAAATAAAATAATCTTCTAAGAAGCTAGACTTAAAGGCTTTAGGGAAATACTATATTTCTTAAATAATTTCTTTATACACGTACTAACTTAAACTCCCTGAATTCTTAAATATATACTTAGTTTTTTATGTATTATTGCTTCGGCCTGCTGTGCCTGAATTTGAATACTTTTTAAGTCAACAAAACCCGCTATCTAAACCCGTTAAAGTTAATAGAGAAACTGAATACTATATTAAATAAATTAAAGAACTACGCCTAAATTACAGGCAGAAATGCTATAAATATCTAGTTAAATAAACTAGATGTAATAACCTAATATAGGAACTTATAAGTAATCTTTAAGATATAGTTACTATAAAAAAATTCTATTTTAAAATCCTAGATTAATTTAGATTTGATATTTAATATAAATACTTCTTATAAAAGCTTAAATCTAAAAAGAGAGTACTATTATAATAACTATTTATAACATAAAAGTCTTTTAAAGAAGCCTTTTTTATAAGCTTTTTTTTTATATTATATATTTATATATTAGTTTTACGCTGGCGCATAAGCCCTTACTCTAAATATTTTAGCTTATAATTTATTATATTCTTTTATTTTTACGCAACGTTTTAAATTATTATTTGGTATTATACTTAGTAATTAATTAATACTTTTTATTAAGTACTTAACTCTCTACTTATAGCACTACCATAACACTATTTATAAGAATATTAAAGATTAGTTTAAGAATTTAGTGTATTAAAAGCTTTTCTTTTATACTATTCTACTAAAATTATATTAAAACACGCTGCTATTTTTATTATAAAAAGAGTTAATAATAATATTACTAAAATAAATATTATTTATTTTTATAAAATTACTATTACTAATACCAACTATTAAGTTTACTCTAATATTAGAAAAACTATAAACTATGTTTCTAGTAATACTAGTAGTAGTTAAAATGCTATATTTTCTATTAAAAAGTATAATAATAACTATATTATATATTTTTAATCTTACTAAGTATATAGCTATTATTGTTATGTTAAGATATATATTTAGGCCCTTTTTTATAATACTTGTTGAAAAATAGCTAGATTATAATACTTTTATAAAATAAGGTATAAATCTAGCTAACTATATACTTCTCTAATTTTAGTATGTTAATAATAGTTTTATTGTTAAATACTATTTTAAAATTTAATAGTTAGCTTTTTTATTTATTTCTTTTAAAATTTAACAGCAATTTTACTTATAGTTTAAACTAAAAAAATTACTTAATAAAATAAAGTTATAAAATAAGATTATAGTTTACTTTGTATAAAGAAAATAATTTTAACTTTAACTACTTTAGTTTTATACTTTATATCCTTATTTTATAATATAAGCTTTATTTTAAGTTAGTTTTAGTTTTATTTAAGCTAAGTCTAAGCACTTTATTATATTAAGCTAAAGTTAATTTTATTATGCTATTAAAAGCTATTTACTTTAACTATAGTTATTATAATATTTTTTAGTAATATTTACTCTAGCCTTTAGGCTAGTATAATTAATAGTTTAATAAATACTAAGTTCTATCTTTCTTCTAGTAAGTTAACATAAATTTTAGGTAATTAGTACTAATAATAGGTTAACTTTAAAATAACTAGAAACTCTACTAAACTTATTAGCCTTTATATTATTTAGTTAAAACTAAAATTTTATTAAATAAAGAGATTTACTTAACTAAATCTATTAAAAATATTCTGTACCAAGCTTTTAAACTACTTTTATAGGCCTAGAAAGTATTAGGTAAAAACAAATAGTATTCTTAATAATAGCTAATATTTAATAATAAGTTATAATTTACTATTAAGTACACTTATTACACATAAAAGTAGTCTTTTAAAATATAAGTTTTCTAGGTTTATGTAAGTAATATAGTATAATTTAAATAAAATTATTATAACTTTACTAGCCACGTTAAAATCTATAAATAATAGAATTTAAAAGTAAATATATTTAAGTTAGTGTATAATTAGCTATATAAAAAAAAATATAAATACTTATACTTAATAATATTAATAATACTAGCTTTTTGGTTAATGCTTGCAGCATAAATAAAAATAGGTAAGTAAATAACTTTAATTATAAAAACTTATAACTACTTAAGTTATATTTTTTATATTACTAGCATAAATTAAATTTTATAATAACTTAGAATATAGAGGTAGTACTAAAGTTAGTTAAGTAATATAATATTATTATAGTTAATTTAATACATAAGGTAAATACACTTACTTTATTTTTAAAAAAAGTTAAAAACATAAAACTATAGTAACACCTTTACTAAGCTTACTATAATACTTAAATATATATTATTTATTATTATTTAAGTAGCTACTTATATTTCTTAAAAAAAATACTATATTACTTTATAGAATAATACTTTAAAAGTTTTTAGAAAAGTAATTATAAGAAAGTAACTTTTTTTAACTTTAAAAATAACTAGCTTTATTAAAATTATAATACAAACAACTTTATTATTATTATATAATAGATATTACTTAATTATATTTAGTATATTAGACTGTTCGTAACTAATCTACTATTATTAATAAGCTTTTTTAACTAGTAAAGTATTTTAAAAACTCTATTTTATAAATAAAATAAGTAAGAAAACATTTAGCTAAATAAAATTACTACTAAAAATTATATTAATAAAAATATAAATAATAACAGTAGTACAAATTATAATAAAAGTAAAAATAAAAATAATAAGTTTAAAAAAGATATTTTAACTCTATAAAATTACTTATTTATTTAAACTATAGTAGGTAGATTTTTTTATTATAAGTAGTTAATAATTATACTTTATAAATTCTACTCTTTAACTAATTATAATAAAAATAGTAGATAGTTATAATTTTTTTACTAAGTATACTATACTAAAAGATTCCTTAATTTTTTATAAGTAGGTTATAAGTATTAATATAAAAATACTAGACTATAATAAAAATACTACTATAATATTAATAATAAGCTATTTATATTCTATAGTTTAATACTTTTAATATTTAAAAATATAAGTAATATGCTAACTACAGCTACTAACTTAAATAAGCTAGTAAATAATATTATAAGTAATATAATAACAACTACTTCTTTACTTTAGTTTTTTTAAGTAGAGTATTATACTAAATACTTTTTAGTATTACTATTTTAAGCTTTTTCAAACTAAAGCCTAAGCTTAATACTTAATAGTATATATATGTAGTTAATATTATTATCTTTACTTATTTATTATCTTTAATTTATCTTATGCTCTGGTGATAACTACTTTTAGTTAACTAGTTACTTAAAAAGCAATTACTAAAAGTAACTTCAATTACTAATTTTTATAGAGAAAATATAAACATCTATAAATAACACGCTATAATTTAATAACGTAATGACTAATTAGTATAGAATTAATAATAATCTAGTTAAAAAGGTTAATAAGGTTAATTTTATAAAAAAGTGTAATAAACTACTTCTCCTTAATACTACGCCGCCACTCTTGTGGGATTTTCTATATATTAAAAACCTAAACTAGCATAATTTTACTAACCTGTCTCTAGGTATTAATAAAGAATTACTAATTAAACTATTTAAGCTATTTTTTATTAATAATTTAGTTAATAAGCTATATATTTATACTAATTACAACGCGGAACTTGTATGTGCTGTAGCTTAAAAAATAGAAAAACACTAATACTAGTTATAATACCTAGTTAATAGAAAGAAAATATATACGTACTTTATAACGCTAATTTATATAAAAATCTATTAAAAACTATACGTAAGCGACTACTGGAGATCTTATAAATATTTTAGTATTAAATATTTTATAAAAGAGTATATCTTTAGTACGCGCTTTAAGTAAATTAACTACTACTTTTATTATACTAAACTATATAAAAATAGAGACCTACTTTTTACTAGTATGTTTAAATATGTATAGGAGTTTTTTAAGTACCTCTAATACTACTTACAGCTCTACTAGATGCTAGAGCGTAATCTTATAGTTAATAAATTTATATAGAAGTTTATAAAGCGCTTTAAGAAGATTACTATTATTAACTATAAGACAGTATTAACTAGCTATAAAATATAGATACTTAGGGATTAAAGGTATATTTTAAACTAGCTGTTATACCTAAAGGGCATAGAACCTACAGGTAGGCTATATAAAATTAATCTTTAATACTAAAAAAAAGTTGTCTTAGTGACTTATACTGTTATACTTTATTTAGTAAATTAGCTAGTTAATAAACAATACCTTCTACTACCTAGTAGACATATAATCTAGCTTAATAACCTATTTACAACTATTTAACTTCTAGAGTAATTATATGAGAATAGGATTAGTAGTATAGATACTATAAGAACTATAAAAACATCTTATAAAAAAACAGAGGAAAGTAGGTGTAGGAAGTATAGAAATAATTTATCTAAGTTCTTACAGAGCACCTTAAAAATAGAAAGTTAAAATAGGTAATAGAGTTTAAAGTTAAATAGTTAGAAAAGTAACTAGAAAAGTAGCTAGAAAAGTAGCCAGAAAAGTAGCCAGAAAAGTAGCTAAGAAAGTAGCTAGAAAAGTAGCTAAGAAAGTAGCTAGAAAAGTAGCTAAAAAAGTAGCCAGAAAAGCAGCCAGGAAAGCAGCTAAAAAAGTAGTTAAAAAAGTAGCTAGAAAAGTAGCTAGGAAAGTAGCTAAAAAAGTACTTAGAAGCTACCTCTAAGCGTTTTTAGAAAGTAATTTTTAGAAAAGCTTATTAACATACGTCTTTACTACTATAACTCTATTAAGTAAAAGACTACTTTCTATAAAGTAAATATACAAAAAACAGTAAGCTAGCTTACTTAAAAAAATAATATTATTATTTTATTTACTATAATAGTTAGTGATTTATAAAAGACGGTAATTTAATTACGTAAGTAACTATCTAAGACTTGAACTAGCGCAATAAAAACCTATAGAATATTTAAAGACTATATTAGAAAGAAGTTATTTATTTCTAAGCTAATAGATCTTTATAACTACTATATAAACTTAATTAATTACTTTAATTAATTAAAGAGCTATTATACTACTCTTAGGAGCTATAAAAAGACCTAAAAAGTATTTTTCTACCTATTATTTAATATTACATTACTTAATTATTATAAGCTATTAACTTTTTTAGTAGAACTAAGCTCTCTAGCTACTAGTACTTCCTATTAGAGTTAGTTTATTAGCTTTAAGATAACTTAATTTAAGCCCTATAGTAGTTTTTAAAACGCTTTTAATTAATAGAGCTTAGTTACTAAAAAGTAAATAACTATAAGTAGGTATAGTTTTTTAGGTATTTAAAAACCTACTTAGCATGTATAAGTAAAAACTAATATATATAGTAACTACTAAAAAAACTCTTTTAAGAAGAGTAGAATTTATAGAAGCGACTAAAAAAACCTACTTATAGCTACTTATAGTATAGAATATTCTTATATAAGTCTATAAAAAGGCCTTATTAGAGAGAGTATTTTTATAAGGTGTAGAAATAATTAAAGTTTAATATCTCCTACACTTAAAGCTCTTTATTATACTATAAAATTAATAATAATAGTTCTTTATACTAATTTAAATAGCTTTAATTATTAATTAAGATGCCCACAGGTCATAGATTTAATTCTATTAGATTATTTATATATATTTTATATTAAAAATCTCTAGCTTTAATTTTTAGTTAACTTTTAAGTAATTAGTTAATAACTAAAAGCAGTTATCACTAAAGCATAGGATAAAATAGCTAGACTCTTTATACAAAAACTATTTTATATATAGGCTTAAAAATATATTAGAAATTATTAAGCTTAGTAACTTTTATTTTTAAAAAAATATAATAAGCTTTATAAAGTTCTTTTACTATAAATAGAAATAAAAGAGCTTTTAGTACTACTTTTTTTTAAATAATTTAACTATTAATAGCTTTATAGATAAAAAAACGCTAAAAAGTTTTTATTATACTAAAATAACTAGGCATAACTCTACTATAAATCTAGTTAGGCTTAGAATAGTAAGAATTTTTTTTACTATTATTTTAAGAAAAAACGTATTAATATATAAAAGAATTCAAACCTACTAAACTTACTTTCTTAAAGAAAGTATATATTTAGTATTGTTTTAAATATAATTCTAGAAGATATATATAGTTATTATAATAAATAAGTTAATTTATAAGTAAGAAAGTAACACTAAAAGAGTTTAAAATATAATAAAAAATTAAGTAAATAATAGTTAATTCTAGCAACTTACCTTAGAATTAGAATTATAATAATTTATAATAAAAGCTTTAAAATTTATATATAAAATTTAAGTCTATACTTAAACTATATTATTACTAATACTTTTAGGACCAATAAAAATTTTACTAAAAAAATAATAATAAATCTGTTAATATATATACTAAATATATATTTTTAATGTATTTAAGCTAAGTAAATAGCAGACTTTTTTATTTAATATATAATAAAAAGAGCTTTACTATTTACTTAATTAGTAACAAAAAGATTAACTACTATTAATAAATATAAAAAAAAAGAAAAAGCACTATTATAAAAATAATAAATAATAACTAATAATATATTTAAAAACTTTTATATAATTTATTTTAATTTAAAAAGCTTAGTAGTATTAAACTATACTTTAAACAAAATATAGAGTAAATAGAACTATATTTATAATCTATTTTTAATAAGTTTTTAAAAGTAGCTTTTTAGAAACCTACGTAGTAATAAGTATAGCTATAAGTAAAGTAGCTACTTTTATATATTATACTTTTTTTATATAGCTTTTTAGACATACTTAAATAAAAATAATAACTTATATATAATATTATAGTAGTAAATCTTTTAAAAAAGCTTAATAGCTTAATAGTATCTTTTTAGCATATTTATATCTTAATATCTTTTAGTTAAAAAAACTATAGAATTATTAATATAGGTATACTTTTTATAGCTATTATAAATAGAATTTAGTAGACTCTTTTTAAATAATACTAGTATCTTAAATTTTAAATTAAGGTGTCTATTTTATATCTTGTAGTTATAATAGCTAAGTATTATAGTTAGTAATAAGTAAAAGTTTATTATAAATAATAATTATAAATAAAAAATAGTAAACTAACTAAAAGAAAATTATTAGCTATTAGTAAAAAAGCACGCATAAGAATATAAGACTAGAATAAAGGTAAAATAAATGCTTTAGAAAACTAAACAAAAAATAGAACTTTTAGCTAATATTATTAAAGTAATTAATAAAACTAATAGTAAAAAAAACGTAATATCTTACATACATAGTTATAAGTATAATATAAGTAATTAAGTTTAATAGAAACTAAGCAGCTATAGTAATTTTAAAAACTAGTAAAATTATAAATAAAGAATTTATTATATAAAAAGTATTCTCTTTAGTTTTTAAATAGTTTCTCTTTTTATACTTATACTTTTATTCTAAAGTAACTCTCTAGAATTATTATATAAAAAATTAGCTAGACTATTTTTTTTTATATCTTTATATTATTAGAACAATTGTGTAAGTAAATTATTATATATTTTTATATAATTACTAAAGTATTTAACTTAGTATATACTTATACTTACTACGTTAAAAAGACCTATATATGATCTTTTATAGTATAGTAATAAATGCTATGTAATATACTATTATATAAAGATTTTAAGTAAGTAGAAGCTATAAACTATTTTATAATACTATAAATACTTACAAGTTATATAACTTATATATAATAATAATAAGTTTAAGTAATTTAGCCTTAGTACTAGCATTATTTATATTCCAAATTATGCAGTAATAATAGGCATAAATTATAGAGCTATAATAAATAGTTTTTAAACTTAAAAATTAAATAAATATATAAGTATATATATTAAGCACTAAAGTATAACTACTTAAAAAGTTTAATAGTATAAGAGAACATCTTAAGGAATTCCTAATAAGAATAGAAATATATACTTAGTTTAATAAATCTATTTTCTCTGAGAAATAAAATAG
Source organism: Zopfia rhizophila CBS 207.26 (assembly GCA_010093925.1). NCBI lineage: Eukaryota > Fungi > Ascomycota > Dothideomycetes > Zopfiaceae > Zopfia > Zopfia rhizophila. Next base: position 459,868 of record ML994648.1, read on the forward strand.
AATCTTTGTAGTAAATATAAATATAAAAGGTAAAGCTATAGATTAGTTTAAGCCCTTAGTAAAAAATTACATAAAAAAAAGAAAACATATTAAAAATATTAAATAAAACTAAGAAAATATTTAAAAGTTATAATAACTTCATTTAATAAATTAAAATAGTTTTTAAAAAATTTAATAAAAAACATTTTATAAAGCAAAAAATATAAAATCTTAAATAAATAAAGTTAGTCTTAGTTTATATTATAGAATTTTAATAGTTATAGTTATAAATTAACTAAGATAATATACTATTAATAGTAGTTTATTATACTAAACTTAAGAACTAAGTGTTATAGTAACTATTTATAATATAAAAGCTTTTTAAGAAAGCCTTTTCTATAAGCTCTTTTTTTATATTATATATTTATATATTAGTTTTATACTAGTATATAAGCTCTCGCTCTAAATATTTTAGCTTATAACTTATTATATTTTTTTTTACGTAATGTCTTAAATTATTATTTGGTACTATACTTAGTAATTAATTAATACTTTTTATTAAGTACTTAACTTTTTACTTATAGCACTACTGTAATATTATATTATGTCTTTACTAATTTCTTATAATAGATAACTTAAATCTTGCTGAAATCCTTAGAGACTTTATTTCTTAACTTATGACTCTAAAGGTAAGTAATAAATTACTTATAGATACCTTAACAAGATAAAAAACCTAATATAAAAAAAGTATAAAAGTTTTTTATATTAAGCTTAATAAAATAAAGTAAGTATTTACTAGTTTAATCTCTATTATTATTATCTCTCTTATTAAAGAAAGTCTAGCTCTTATTACTGGTTTATCTAGAAGTAGTTTAAGTCCTATAATTTTAATTCTATCTATAATTATAACTAGTACCTATCTCTAAGTTCTTTAAGTTATGGTTAGGAATATAAGATTAATTATTACACTAGAATTTATTATACTACTAATAATAATGAAATCTAACTGCTTATTTGACTCTCTAATGTTTACTAGAAAATAAAAGAACCTATATATTTTTATTAGGAAACTTAACTATAAGCTTAAAGATAATACTAATTAATATTCTATTAAACACTCTTAACTTCTATATGTATATTTAAGGCTAGAGAAGGACCTAGTAACACTTATAGACTCTCTTATAAATAAGAATATATACTTAATAAAATAATTAATTACTTTTCTATAAGCTATATACAGAGACCTAAATAGAAAACTTACTATCTTAAGTAAGCTTAATTTATTTTACTAAAGATAAAAAAGTTTTATTACTTACTTTATTAAATTTTATAAACTAGCTATTAATATTAGACTAAATGAAATTAGTCTAATTACTTAGTTAAGAAGGTCATTAAATAACGATCTTTATTAGATAATAGTAGATATTAAAATCTCTAATATATTAAATAACTACGCTAACTTAATATTCTTATATAATAATAATCTTTAGTATCTCTTTTTATTATATCTTACTAGGCTGTAATCTGTATTATGAAGAGATTCTAATACTATAGAGATTAATATCTCTAACTATACTTCTATTAGGTTAACTAAATAAAAAACTTAAAAACGTAATAGCTAATATTTTAAGTATAATAAATATAGTTATATTTTCTAAAACTACTTTATCTTCTTATTAGAACTTTAATTTATAAGCTTATTTTAACCCTAATAAGTAACCTACTCCTATTCTTTCTCTAAAATTTAATTTTTTTTATAGATAAGAATATTTTTAAACTTTTTAAGCTAGCCTGCTAAAAGCTCTATCCTAGTGTTAAATCACTCTTTAGGATGTTTTTAATACTAGATTTCTATTAATCTTTAGACTTCTCATCTAGTAACTGACTCTTGGAACTATTAAGTGAATATTCTATATATTATTTAATAAGATAGCTCATCCTACTCTGTTACTACTTTAATTAATACTAAAATAACTAGTATAGATTATATTAGTAGATTTCTATTTAGTATTTAAAAACTTTATCTCTTACTACTCCCAAACGTCCTATATTCTACTAGTTTTAATAGTAAATATCTTAAAAAGAGTTATATCTTATATACTACTAGTATAACTCTTTATTATATTAATTACGTTAAGAAAATTTATCTCTTTATAATAGCTATAGGAAATTATGAATTGATTTTTAGCTAATCTTAAATAAGAAAGTATAAGGTTAACTTTAACTATAATTTATAAAAGCTATTTTTTAATACTTCTTATTACTAGGTCTATTACCTACGCTTATCTTAATCTCTAATTTATTTAAAAGAAAATATTACCTGCTTAGGAGACTTTCTGGTAAACTTTTTATTAAAAAACTTTTATTTTAATATTATTTATATACAGCGCCTATAGATTTGCTTTCTAAAGTTATTACTAACTACTTAAACTTAACATAATAACTAGTTAGCTAAAATAAACTATTAATTATAAGAACTTAATACTTATTTAAAGGACTTTCTAGTAAACTGTTCTTTAGAGAGCTTCTATTTAGAATCTAAATTTATATTTAAATTTAATACTAAACTAAATAAGAACCTTATAAGAAAATCTTTCTCTTAAGGCTTTAAAAATTTCTTAGTAAAGGCTTTACTAAAAGGCCTTTATAAGAACTTTAAATTAAGTATAAATATCTATTTAATTAGGGCAGCTCTCTTTATATAAATAGCCTAGAAATATAAATATAAAATCTTTACTATTTTAATAGCTGATATTAATAAAGCTTTAGTTTTAAAAACCTATACTAATTTAGTTACTAAGATTCTAAAGGAGTACTATGATATTTTTTAAATATTCTTATATAAAAAAACTAATAGACTATTTAAATATTATCTATATAACTATAAGATTATCCTTAAAGAAGGAAAACAACCCAGATTTAGACCTCTTTATAAAATATTCTAAAATTAACTAAAAGTTTTTAGAAAGTATCTTAATGACTATCTTGCTAAAAGATTTATTAGAGTAAGTTTATTTTCTATAGTTGCTCTAGTTATTTTTATAAAGAAATCTAATAGAAAATTTTAATTTTATATAAGCTATTAAGCTCTAAACGCTATTACTATTAAGAACTATTATCTAATTCTATTAATCTAAGAAACTCTATTCTACTTTAGTAAAGTAAAGTACTTTATAAAGCTAGATATTATCTTAGCTTTTAACTACCTTTATATAGCGGAGGGAAATAAATAGTTAACTACTTTCTAAACCTAATATAGCTTATTTAAATATCTTATTATACTATTTAGACTAGCTAATATATTAAGTATATTCTAATACTATATAAATAATATCCTTTAACTATTTCTTAATATGTTTTATATGGTCTACCTTGATGATATTCTAATCTATAGTAATTCTTTATATAAATATTAATAATATATAAAATAAGTTTTAAAAGCCCTAGATAAAGCTGGCCTGTGTGATGACGGGCTCGGTCTTCACGCGTCGTAGCATTGATGCAGATTGACGGGATAAGTTGGCTCTATTTCAGCTACACTAAGATGGAGAGAGAAGAGGTACAAAGGGGGCTCGCCCCTAAATAGGGCGGTGCATGGCCTGAGCGCGAGCTAGCCATGCTCCGGGCTCTGCGCTAGATCGTGGCTGGCGTAGCCAGTCGCGATATCATGTGGCCTGCAGCGAGCAGAGCGAGCAGCACCGTCACATTACCCCCCTCTAAGGGAGGCTCGTCCCCGAGTCTCTAGGTTACAGTCTCCTCCTTGCCGGTCTCTGTACCACTCTTGTCTTTGAAGCCGCCTTGTCGTCCTCCTCTGTTACTTCCAGGTCCTCCTCTGCTTCGTACGCTTTCAACCAGGCGTCTAGTCGTGCCGGCGGTCCTGCTTTCTCTGGATAGGCCTCGTGGTAGTCTCTTACCTTGTGTGGGGCGCCTATAAAGCCTCGGGCGTTGTACCAGGTAGGATCTGGGTCATGAGCTAGCCAGGATGCTTTGTACTGTAGTCGGCCATGGAATAGGCGGCTATCAAGGATTTCCTGCACTGGCCACTCGGGATGCCCGTTGATCTCGATAGGCGGTTCCTCAGGTTCAATTTGGCCAGGCAGTGGGTGAGTAGAAGCCTTCCGTAGGCGGTCTGCGTGGAAGACGTCAAGCATGCGCATGTACGGCGGCAGCTTAAGGTGATAGGAGTGTCCCTTCATGCCTATAATAGGATAGGGTCCGTACATCTGCTGGTCGAGCTTCTGGCTAGGTCGGCTAGTGGTGAAGCCCTTAGGTGTAACGTACACCTCGTCTCCTGTAGAGAAGTCTGGCTCGCGGCGCTTCTTGTTAGCCTGTCGAGCCTGTCGCTCTTATGCTTGAGCGATCCCTTGTTGAGCTATCTCTATAGCTAGCTTTACCGCATCGTATCGAGCTTTAGCGTAGCTCTGCGCTTCCTCACAAGACATCTGTTCACGGACTGTAGTAGATGTCTTCATACGTTCCTCCCAGTCCCAGTGATAGATTGGCTGGTGGCTAAACTCAATTTGATAGGGTGACAAGCCTGTAGTCTCATGTGGCAGAATTGCTTGGGCCCAGTCCATACAGGGCAGCAGGTCTGACCAGTTGTCTTGATGGTAGTTGACGAATGGGCGTAGGCGCTGGTCAATGTACTGGTTCAGGACCTCAGTGTTCCCGTCAGTTTGGGGGTGATACGGCGTTGAGAGCTTTTGCTTAATTCCTGTTAGTCGGCATAGCTCATCCATGAATGCTGAGATGAACTAAGGACCGCGGTTAGAGACTATTGACCTAGGCGGGCCAAATACTCGCCAGATGTAGCGATAGTACATATCAGCTGCCTGAGCAGCTGTAGTTGTCTTACGGCAAGGTAGTGAGAAGCAGCGCTTGCTTAGCCGGTCCACGACGACAAAGGCGCAGTCGTATCCTTTCTTATCTAGAGAGAAGGACTTAAAGTCTATGGAGACGTCTCGCCATGCTCGCTCAGGGATTGGCAGTGATTTAAGTAAGCCTGGGTCTTGTCGCGAGGTATGTGGCTCCATCTGCAAGCTTTACACGCAGCTACGTAGTCGTCTACATCTTTGCCCATGCGGCCCCAGTAGTAGCGGTCGCGAAGTAGCTTGCCTGTCTTTCTCTTACCTGGGTGAGCAGTCACCTGGGTAGCATAGATAGCTTGAATGAGGTGGGTCCTTAAGAAGTGTACAGCAGGGACTACCAGCTTGCCGTGGTGCATGAGAAGGCCCTGGCTGAGTTTCCATGCTAGGTAGTTGCCAGAGAGGGCGCGCTCTCAGAATGGCTGTAGGCTCTCATGGCTGCGATTCGCCTCAATGATGCGATCGATCAGTAAGTGAGGGTCGTTTAGGGGAGGCGAGGCCATGAAAGTATCAGCAGTAGCTACTTCAATTGTATTGGCAGCTAGCATGCCTCTTGCTGACAGCGCAGCTAGGTTATCACTCGCGGCCTCAATAAAGCTAACGTCGATTTGCTCTGCTGAGAGAAAGGCACGTGTTCGGGCTGCTTTGTCCTTATCTTTCTGGGTCTTCAGTTCCTCTTGCTTGCGCGAGAGCGCGTCGGCTACTACGTTGGCCGTGCCAGGGCGATAGGTAAGCGTTAGGTGATAGTCTGCTACGCTCATTACCCAGCGCATCTGGCGGGGAGTAAGCTCTCGCTTCATAGAGAAGTACTCTAGCGCGCGGTGGTCAGTCAGGGTACTAAATAACTCTATAGTCTGCAAGCCTATAAGCTGCGAGCGCCATTCTCAGAGGCCGTAGATTACAGCTAACATCTCTTTATCGTGTATGTCGTAGTTCATCTGGGGCTCGCTTATAGTCTTAGAGTAGAAGGCTACAGGTCGTCAGAGGCCATCCTCTTGGAGCTGTGATAGTACCCCTGTGACGACTCTATCACTTACGTCTGTCTCCATACGCGTCTGGCGGTAGGGCGAGTAGTGAGCTAAGACATTATCTGATAGCATTAGATCTTTAGCTTACTAGAAGGCTGCCAGCTCGCGTTCACCAAAGGCGTGCCATGCGCCCTTCTTAAGCAGCTTAGTAAGCGGTCGAATGATACGTCCATAGTCTTTTAGGAAAGCTCTGTAGAAATTATAGAATCCTAGGAAAGATTGCAGGCTTTTGACTGACGTAGGTACTAGCCATTCCTGTACAGCAGCGACCTTCTCAGGGTCCTTTTAGATCCCTTCTGTGCTGATGATGAGGCCTAGGAACTTCGTTCTAGTAACAGCGAACTCGCTCTTCTTAATGTCTGCCTGGAGGCCTGCGTCCTGGAGACGTCTTAGCACCTAAGCAACGTGCTCCTCATGCTGCAGCAGGTCTTCAGAGTAGATCAGGATATCATCAAGGTAAGCAGTGCAGAAGTCGTCTAGTAGGCCATGAAACACCTTGTTAATATAGCGCTGGAATGTAGCAGGGCCATTACAGAGACCAAATGGTAGCACGCGATACTTGTAATTCCCATACCAAGTACGGAACGTAATCAGGTCCTCTATATCCTTATTCAGACATATATGATAGAAGGCCTGTCGTACGTCAAGCTTAGTGAACACCCTTGCACGTGCTAGGCGGGCAAGGGTCTCCTGAATCAGCGGGATCAGATAGGCGTCTTTCTTCATAATGGCATTAAGCTTACAGTAGTCGACGCAGAAGCGCTACCCTCCTCTAGGCTTCTTAGCAAACAGTACTGGGGAAGCATACGAAGCGTCGCTGTGAGTGATAACCCCTCGTCTAAGGTGGTCGTCTAGGTAGGTCTTGACAAGCTATAGCTGCTTGAGAGACATGCTATACAGTGGGCTTAACATCAGCGTGTTCTCAGCTGTCAGTTTAATATCATGGTCGACACCTTCGCGATGCGGGGGCAGCACGTCTGAGTTCTTCTTTAAGAAGTGGGCCTGAGTCGCGCCGGCGTAGCCAGGGTGGGGTAGTTTCTGCTCAATAAGCTATCAAAGTTCCTCTTCTTCCGTGAGGTCCTTGTTTGATTGATAGGGCCCTTCTGGCGAAGGTTTCACCAAGGAGTCTTTAGGGCCTTGGGAGGAAGGCTTCCTCGTAAGGTCCCTACGGTCCTGGATGAGCTTGTCCACTTCATAGACGCTGGTGTGCCCTAGCACAGTTTCCTTCTGCCGTGCGTGCATCATGAAGGCAACAGCTCCTATAGTATTGATCTCGAGGCCTGCCTTGGAGAGGTCTTCGCGTGAGATAGGCTGAGGGCGGGGGGTTCGCTTGTTTGGCTCTAGCTACTGTCGTGGGTGAAGCTGCTCTTCCATCTTCCTAAGGTTCTCTTGGTGTGCAACACGTTGGGACGAGTGCTGGGGTGGCTTACAGGTGCGCTACAGAATCGCTATATTCATCAGCTTATCACGTCAGTCAGCATCAGCTTGGTGCGAGGGGTTGATTTTAGTTGATAGGCCTCACGTTGGAATGACGATGTCGCGCTTGCAGTTAATCAGCTTATCGTCTGGCCATTTAAGCGCTCGCTTCTTACAGTTAATTAATGCGCCTACATCTTCAAACAGCTTACGGCTGATCATAAGATCGTGGCGGCTAGTGTTACAGAAGATAAAGTAGGTTGACAGGCGGTGGTTGTCTAGTACTAGATCGGCCTAGAAGTACTCATTTACTTATTCATTTGGTCTGTTGTCTGTTGTCGTAGCCAGCTAGGGGGATAGATTTTATCTGGTAAGTCTTTATCTTAAGCCCTTTCTTGATAGCGCGCATGTGCTTTAGGTGTACTAGAATAAAACTACCAGCTCTAGTATTAAGAAGGCCGCTTAGCTTGATAGCCAGTCCGCCAGCGGAAATATGGCAGGACAGGGTAAAAGCCGGTCCGCTAAATAGTAGTTAGCGAGGGTCGAACTAGTTAGTAGCTCCAGAAGGTAACCCTAGGAAGGAGACTTCCCCTAGGGTGAGTCTTCCTCTAATAGTTCCTCTATAGCAAGCTGAAACTCCTCGTCGTCGCTAGTGTCCTAGGGCGTATAGAGCTCTTTATTAGTATCTACAGGCTTAATTGCTTTAGCTATAGCTTAGGCAGGTAGTTAGTAGTCTTTTACAAAGTGGCCAGGTTTCCCGCAATTATAGCAACTAGCTGGCTTGGGGATAGGTATTGGTAGGATGGCGGTAGCTGCTGCACGAGTTAGGCGCTCAGCTTCTGGGCAAGACTGCTAAGTTAGCGGCAGCTAAGTCTTCCTAGTTCTTTTATTAATCTGCTTAGTAGCTTTCCTAGCGCTGAGAGCTAGCTCTCTAGCGAAGTCTTAAGCCAGGTCTACGTACTCATCGTACTGGTTATAGTACTGCTGTCGGTAGATGCCCATCTGCGTACGCAGAGCGTCTGGGAGCTTCTCATGGAATTCTTCTACCCATTAGTCTACAGGCAGGCTGCGTTCTTGAGCTAGGCAGAAGAAGTCGCCCTAGAATATAGCAAAGTTAGTAGGGTCTCTGAGGTAGAGCTTCTAGAAATCGCGGCGAGCGTTAAGTCTCTTGTGTGGGTCACCATACGTCCTCTCTAAACAATCTACTATGTACTAGTAGCTAACTAGCTGCTCACTCTCTCTTATTGTACGTATAAGTATTAAGAGGTACTAGTTAGCAGGACCCTCCGTACGCGTACGCATGTAAGAGACGATATTCTCCTAGGTAGCTTACTCACTAGCTCCAGCAAACCAGTCTCAGTTAGCGCGTACCTTATCCTCTAAGACATCCCTCCATTAATCGAAGGTGATGTCCTTGCCGTCCTTAAGCATTAGCAGGTCGGGAAATCGTGCTGAGCGGCTGTTGCCTTGATGGCTGCCTACAGTAGGCGTAGCTAGTAGAGTGGCGGGTAGGTAGAGTAATGCTTGAGGAGTTTGGTTACTAAGATCTCCTATATCAGAACCATTGTCAGGTCCTACAGCGACATAGCCAGCCTGGTTCTAAGGGGTCTGTGGCAGAGCTATGAAGTGTGTCTTCTTTACTAGTGTCGACGATAGCGCTAGGCTGGCCTTTGCAGAGAGAAAGGAGTGTATATTATGCGTGGGTTTCTTTGTCTGTACCCTTAGTGTCTTGATCTCGTTCTCTTAATCCGCTACGCGCTTGAGCGTGTTGTTTAGTAGCTGACAAAGCTCAGCAAGCTCGTCTCTAGCCTTGTTAAGCTCAGTTTCAGCCGTGTTGAGCGCTTTTCCTAGCGTATCAGCATGGTCGCGATGTGTGAGTACTTTGAGGTGGCTACGCTCTAGCTCGCTAGCGATTATCGCTTGATTGAGGGTCATCAGGGTAGGAAGCGTAACCTCTATCTCCTAAGGCTCGTAGGTGTCGGTTCCCCAGGTAGTGCTCTTGGTAGTAGCCATGAAGGGTTTCTTGTCATGTCGTGCCTGGATGCGGAGCTTCTTGATGGTGTAGTCTTCTCTAATCACGTTATCAGGGTAGTGCGTGGCGGCACACTTGAGCGACTTAGGGATAGGCGTGTAGTCATTGCCAGTGGCTGTTGCCTTAGGATCGACCCTCATCTCTAGCGTGGAGAGCTTTCCCATGGTCCTAACCTATCTGTCCTTATATTTGTATAGAGCTTCTGGCCCTTAGCAGGGTGAAGCAATTGGCTGATTCTCTGGCGTGGAGAAGATGAGCTGGTGGTGCTCACGGGGGTCGGTTTCTCTAGCAGGGAGAAGATAAGCTAGTAGTGCTCACAGGGGTCGGTTTCTCTAGCGTGGAGAAGATGATAGGGGGGGGGGGGTTCACTAGAGCTCTCGTAGCTCTCTTCCAATCTAATGGGTATGTTGTCTACTGCTGTAGGTCTTCCGGTTACCTGTCGAGTCGCTCTTGAGGCCTGCCGTGTAGGGCTTATACAGGCTATCGCTCAGGGTTTCAACTGCCTACCGCTGTAGGGCTTTCCGGTGAAGATCATATGGTTAACGAACTAACGACTCAGCGTAGTCGTGTAATTGATTCTCTAGGTATAGTTATTAGTAAATTAAACGCTCAGGTTGATCGCGCGGCTTGACCTCGATATTATGTCACCGTCATCCGGCCGAGTTAGATTAATCTTAGTGTAATATAATAACGGGCTCGGTCTTCACGCGTCGTAGTATTAATACAGATTGATGGAATAAGTTGGCTCTATTTTAGTTACACTAAGATAGAGAGAGAAGAGGTACAAAGGGGGCTCGCCCCTAAATAGGGCAGTGCATAGCCTAAGCGCGAGCTAGCCATGCTCCGGGCTCTGCGCTAAATCATAGCTAGCGTAGCTAGTCGTGATATCATGTAGCCTGCAGCAAGCAGAGCGAGCAGCACCGTCACAGCCTATAACTTAATATTAATAAATATAAGTTCTACTAAAAATAAGTTACTTATCTTAAGTATATAATTTTAACAAGAGGAATTAGCATAGACCTAAATAAAATAAAGAATATTTTTAACTAGAAATTTTTTAAGAACGTAAAGGATATAAGAGCATTCCTAGAATTTACTAACTTTTATTAATAATTTATTAATAACTTTTTCTGTATTTCGTCCCTGCTTATAGCCTTAATAAAGAAAGATATTTAATTTAAATTTAATAACACTTATTAAGAGGTGTTTGAATGTTTAAAATATGTATTTATAACTACTCTAATTCTCTAACACTTTAATTTTAAGTTACTAATTATTATAGAAGCTGATTTTTTAGACCACGTAATTACTAGAGTCCTTTTTTAGAAAAATAAATAGAATAAACTAAGACCTATAGTCTACTTTTCTAAGAGACTAAATTCTACTAAATATAACTATAAGATATATAATAAGAAACTGCTAGCTATTATATATTATTTTAAATAATAAAGACCTAAATTAAAAGATACTGTATTCCTAATTTAAGTACTAAGTAACTATAAAAATTTTTAGTATTTTATTATAATAAAGTAACTTAGCTACTAATAAGCTTACTAGGCTGAATATTTATTCTAATTTAACTTTACTATTACGTACTAACTAGGTAAGTAGGGTGAAAAACTAAATGCTTTTACTTATTATATATAAAATACTCTAGCCTAAAAAGAAGTTTAAAGAGTTTAATAATAAATACTTCTTTATTCTAAACTATTTAATAATATTCTAGAATTATACTTAACTAAGACACATAGGTTAATTTAATAAATCATTAATAATAAATACCTGAATAATAAATTTATTTAAGAAATTTTATTGCTAATATGGAATAAAACCCGACGCTTTAAGAAGCTTTCTTTAAGTAAATATAAAAACTAAAAAAGCTAGTTATACTATCATAATTAGCTAGTAATACTAAATAATAATAAACTTAAAATTAAATTCTTTTAAATTATGCACGATTCTCTCACTAGTGGCTACTCTAGTTATAGAAAAACTTTTAAAATCCTATAACGTAAATACTACTAGCCTTAGATATTTAAAATAATATATTAATATATATTTTATTACTATATTTACTGAAGATTTAAGACTTTTTATGAAAAGTATTATAGCCTCTTAAAACCTCACTCTATCCCTGAAAGGAGATAGAAAGATATTTTTATAGACTTTATTACTAACCTCCCAAAATCTAAAGACTGTACTAATGTTATGATTATAGTTAATTATCTTATAAAATACTAATACTTAATTTCTTATACTAAGATAATTATTATAGATGTTACTTATTTTTTCTATTAACACATATAAATAGACTATAGCTTTTTAGAGATAATTATATTAAATTAAGAAATATAATTTATCTCTGCCTTCTATAACGAACCCTATAAATAACTATAAATTAAATTCTAATTATTTTCTATATATTATCTAGAAACTAATAGCTAAATAGAAAGAGCTAATAGTATAATAAAATAAGTCTTATATATATATATATATATATAAACTATTAGTAAGTTAACTAGATAAACTAGCTCCCCTTAGCACAGTTTAAAGCTAATAATATTATATCTAAATTTATAAAAGTTTTATTATTTCTGGCTAATACAGGCTAACATTCCTGAATGGGTTTTAAATCTTTTATAAGAATTTAAAAACGTCTTTATTAAGCGTTATAAGCTTTAGAAGTTAACTATATAGTAGAAAAAATAGCTAATATCTAATAACTAATTTAAAAAGAAATAATTTAGACTTAAGCCCTTTAAGAAGAATATGTAAACTAAAAATAATTATTTATATCTAATTATTAGATAAAAGACATAATCTAGCTTAATATATAAAATATTTAAATAAAATAATTTTTTAAGAAGCTAGACTTAAAGACCTTAGGGAAATACTATATCTTTTAGATAGTTTTTTTATACGCGTACTAACTTAAACTCTTAAAATTCTTAAATATATATCTAGTTTTTTATATATCATAGCTTTAGCTTACTATACTTAAATTTAAATACCTTTTAGGTTAACAAAACCCGCTATTTAAACTTATTAAAATTAATAAAAAAATTAAATACTATATTAAATAAATTAAAAAACTACGCCTAAATTATAGGCAGAAACGCTATAAATATTTAGTTAAATAGACTAGATATAATAATTTAACATAGGAACCTATAAGCAATCTTTAAGATATAATTATTATAAAAGAATTCTATCTTAAAAATTTAAACTAATTTAGATCTAATATTTAACATAAATACCCCTTATAAAAGCTTAGATTTAAAGGGGGGATATTATTATAATAACTATTTATAACATAAAAGCCTTTTAATAAAGCTTTTTTATAAGCTTTTTTTTATATTATATATTTATATATTAGCCTTACGCTAGCGCATAAGCCTTTACTCTAAATATTTTAGCTTATAACTTATTATATTCTTTCTTTCTTCACGTAACGTCTTAAATTATTACTTAGTACTATACTTAGTAATTAATTAACGTTTTTTATTAAGTACTTAATTTCTACTTATAGTACTATTATAACACTAAGTTAAGAATAAGCTAACTAAAAGAAATTAACTAAATAATTTTTAAGCTTTTATAGAGTTTATTATATATATAAATAATTAATAATACAAGCAAGAACTAAAACGCAAAAAAGATTAGATAATAAATTTAGAAAAAAAGAAAACGTTAACATAATAAGAATAAGTATATAATAAAATAAATATTAATAAGGTTTAAATAAAAAAGCCTAAACTATAAAAAAAGTTAAAAAAAAAAAAAGTAGCTAATAACTTAAGAATGTAGAAAGTAACTTAATAGAAAAGTATATCTAAAATATAGTAATATTAGACACTTTATAAAATAATATCTAAATAAGAAATTAAGAATTATAATAGTAAGAATATAACTTAAGCCTATAGTATAAAACCTATAGTAAAAAAGAACGTTATTAGTTAAAGTTATTAGTAAGAAACTTAATAATAATTAGTACTAAATTTATGGATTTAGTAAATATTATAGAAAAAATTATAAAAATAGTATTAGAAGACAAAGCACAAACTTATAAGCAGCTAGTAATAATAAAAAAAATATTATAAAAAGTAGTTAAAAAACAATACTATACAGTAAGTATAAAAGTCGAAAACCTTATACTTTAAGGAATTAATAAAAAATAACAGCTATTCTAGAAAATTCAATCTTTAATATATAGGGCTTTTAGAATTATAATAATAATTATTTAATAGCAGCTAGATAAAGACAAATGCTAAATCTATAAATTAAACTAATATTTTAGATTTAAGTATAAAACCAAGCATTAGACAATAATGCTTAGAAAAAGGTTTTATAAATTAAAAAACTAAATTAGTAAAATAGTATTTTTATAGTATAATAGCCTTATAAGAAGAGTAGTGTTTTAGTTTCTTATAAAAATTTAATAAAAGAAACTATACCTTCTTAGAAAGTAAAGGAGGAAATTAACTTAAAAATAAGAAACTAAGCTAAAAAGTAAGGATAATAAATATAATAAAGTAAAAACACTCTTACCTATTATATAAATTAAAGATACTAATATTTTTTAGTAATTAAAGAATTAGAAATTTTAAATTTATAAGTTAATTAACTATATAGAAAAAGTATAACTATTTTTATAAGTGAGTGGGCACCTTAAGTGAGTGGGCACCTTAAAAACTTACTAAAAATTCAAGAATTCGCACCTCAATATCTTAACAACCACATTATAATAAATTCTAAAAATTTAATAGGCCATTTATAGTGCTTCTAAAAAGAGAGTATTAAGCTCTTAAATGCTAGAAATTAGTAGTAAACTAGATATTTAAGAAAAGGTAAATATTTAACAATTTAGGGGCCAAAAACCTCCTATCTTAATAGCTATTAATTATTAGATCTTAAAAATTAAAAAACCTCTATTTCTAAACACTATAAATAACCTATTAAATTTTTAGAATTTATTATAATGTGGTTGTTGAGATATTGAGGTGCGAATTCTTAAATTTTTAGTAAGTTTTTAAGGTGCCCACTCACTTAGGGTGCCCACTCACTTATGAAAATAGTTATATATAAATAATATATTTAATTTAAATAAAGACTCTAAAAGAATAGGAAGCATATAAAAAAGTAGTAAAAAAATAGAAACTAAATAAATAAATTCTAAAAGCCTTAAGCACTATACTTAACATAAAAAACAAAAATAATTAATAAAACTATTAGTATAGACAGTAATATTAGAAGAAATATGCATTAAACTATAAATACTATAAGAAAAAGAGAAGAAAAATTAGATAATATTAAAATAACCTATAGTACCTAAAACTCTCTTATAAAGAATATTTTCTAAAATAGAAATATTTTGTACATGAAGACGAAGTAAAATAAGAGTATTATAAATTATTATATTTAATATACTATTTAACTACTACTTTATACATATTAAAAAAAAGTACTTTAACTTAAAAGAATAGAATTAGAAGTATAGTATATATAATTTTATATTAAAAAACTAGATAGCTACTAGTAAGAAGTTTAAGCTAGTAATATAACTATTAAAACTTTTAGATTATAATAAATATAATAAGAACTATGTCTTTACTTTAGTATAAAAGTAATAGAAAATTTTTAAAAACACTAGTAAATAGTAGAGTAGACAGAACATTTATTTTAAATTAATAAATTAAATAAAATAATATATCATACTAGAAAAAAGTGTATCTAGTAAAAGTAAAATAAGTAGATAATAATATAATAACCTTTAAAAAAAGTCTAATTAATTTAGAGACTATAATAACAGAACTAAAAGTAACAGACTATAAAAATATCTACTATATTAATATTCTAGATATAAAAGAATTTAATATAATTCTAGAATGAAATTAGCTCTCGTTATATAACCTAATAATAAATTAATAATAAAAAACTATTTAATAGTATAATCTAGTAAAGAAAGTAGTATAAATATAAAAACTAAAAGTAATAAAAAATACTTTAGAATAGAAAGAGTCTTATATAAGACTATATAATAATTACAGTAAAAATAATTATAGAATATTAAAATAGTATAGATCTAGAAATAAGCTTTAGACACTACTAAAGCCTAAATACTTTAAGAATATAAGGAATTTGTATTTTTATTTAATAAAAACAAGAAAAATACACTTTTAAAGTATTTACTTTAAAACTATAAAATACTAGTTAGAAATAAGAAAAGGCTTAAGCTAGAATTAATATATTTTCTATTAAAAGTACAGCAAGAAGAATTAAAATAATATATTAAAAAAAACCTTAAAAAGAGATATATATAACTAAGTAAAAGCCTAATAACTTTACTAATATTATTTATACTTAAAAAGAATAGAAAGTTATGATTATATATAAACGTTAAATACCTAAATTAAACTATAACAAAAAATTAATACCTATTACTATTAATCTAAAAGCTAATAAATAGACTCTAAAGAGTTTAATAGTTTAGTCTATTTAATATCTGCAAGAAATACTACAGAATTTAAATTAAAAAAAATATAAATAGTTAACAGTATTTAAAACAAAATATAGACTCTTTAAGTATTATATTATGCTATTTAAATTAATAAACATACTAATAACATCTTAGGTAGTTATTAATTATATACTTTATAAATACTTAAATATATTTATAATAGCGTATCTAGATAATATGCTAGTGTATATAAATAAAAAACTTAAAGAATATAAAATATATATCAAAAAGTCTTAAGAAAGCTTTAAGAATATAACTTTTTTATTTAGTTAGAAAAATACAAATTCCACGTCACAGAAACAAAGTTTCTAGGATTTATTATTTTAAGAAAAAAAAATCTTAGTAAATTTTAAGAAATTAATAGAAATACATAACTATCTAATATTAATAATAGTAAAAGAAATATAGTTCTATCTAGAATTTATAAAATTTTATAGAAAGTTTATAAAAAAATATTTAAAGATTACAACACCTTTAACAAAGTTAACTAAAAAAGATAATAGATTTAATTAAAGATAAAAATAATAGTAAGTATTTAAAAAACTTAAGAATAAGTTTACTTAGGTACTAATATTAAAAATATTTAACCTAGAATTACTAATTATACTAAAAACAAATGTGTTGAATTATGTAATAAAAGTAATTTATAGTTAATAACATAGTAATAAATATTTCTCTTCTATAGACTATTTATTAAAAACTTATAGAAACTAAGTTAAATTATAATATTTATAATAAGAAACTATTAGTAGTAGTAGTAGTATTTAAGAAATAGTAAATTTACTTTAAAAGAGCTAAGTATTAGATAGAAGTCTTTTTAAATTATAAGAACTTAACAAGCTTTACTATTATAAAGAAACTTAATAGAAAATAAATATACTAGTTAAAAACACTAGCTATCTATAATTTTAAGATATTCTATTAAAAGGAATTAGTAAATAGAGTAGTAGATATACTTAGCTAATAACCAAACTATATAAAACAACAAGAACTAATACTAAGTATAATATTAACTAAAGAATTAGATAAATTCTTAACTTATAATTAACTAAAGATTATAATAGTCATGAGGATTCTAGATTACTAAATAAATAGAATAAGAGAATATAAGTAATAAAACTTCTAAAGCCTAAAATTAGAACTCTAATATATAAATAAACTTATTTATATGCTAAAAAAGCTATATAAAGAATTAATTAAAGAAAATCATCAGGCTATTATATATAGATATTAAGAAATAGAAAAAACCATAAAGCGAATCTCTAGGAACTTTTATATTAAAAAGTTAAAATAAAAAGTAAAAAAAGTAATTAAAAACTATCTAAAATATAAAAAGAACAAACTAGCATAATATAAGCTTTATGAATTTTTATAACTATTAGAAATACTAAAATAACTATAGTAGTTGATTCTAATAGACTTTATTATAAAATTACTATTATCTAAGAAACTAGAAACAAATAGAAAATATAATATAATACTTATTATTATAAATAAAATAACTAAGTATATATATTTTAAATTAATAGTTATGGATTTATTAGTAAAAGAACTAGTATATAAAATCTTAAAGACAGTAGTCTTAAGACACTAAATTCTTAAAGAGTTTATTATTAATTAAAATAAATTATTTATATTACACTTTTAGAAAACCTTATTAACTAGGTTAGAGTTAAAAAAACAAGCTTTTAATAAGCTTTTATTTTTAAATAAATACGTAAATAGAGTATAGTAATTAAACTTTAGAATAATATTTAAAAATATATATTAATTATTTTTAAGAGAATTAAGTTAAGTTATTACCTTTAGTATAATTTACTTATAATAGTATAAAATTATTTATAACTAATATATTATTATTTTATACTAATTACAAGTATAAGCTAACTACTTATAGAAAATTATATAATCTAAAAAGTAAATCTTAATAAGCCTAAAATAAAGCTAAATAGCTATAAGATATATATAATAATCTTAGCAGAATTATTACCTTAAAGAACTTATAAATTACAAAAGGTGCTAATAAGTTAAGAGTTAAAAAATTAACTTTTAAGAAAAGAAACAAAGTTTTCCTGTTATATAAAAATTTAAAAACTAAATAATTAAGTAAGAAACTAGATTACGTTTGAATAAGACTATTTAAAATTAGTAAAGTTATTAAACTAGTTAACTATAAACTATAGTTACTACGGAATATAAAAATCTATTTAATTATTTATATATTATTATTTAAACTAGTACTACTAGACGTATTAATAATAATAAATATAAATATAAAGCTATACTAGTTAAAGTATAAAGTTAAAGAAATTTAAGAGCTATAATAATTTAGATGTTAGTAGAAATACCTAGTTAAATAAAAAAACTATAGACTAAAAGAAAATACCTAGAAATCTATTAAGAACTTAAAGTAATATTCTAAAATAATTAACTAGTTTTACTTAAAGAATTTAGTAATACTAAATTTTAGATAAAAGCCTATACAGCTTTCTAATTAAAGGAAATTAATAAAAAAGGATTAGTAAAAACAACAAATAAGAATATTATAAATTATAATAGTTTAGAAATCTTTTATTTTTCTTTCTTTTCTAAATTTTATATCTCTTTAATTAAAGTAAGCTTATAGGTAAATAGCTTATACTTATAATTATTAACTAAAACAAATTACTTTTATAATTATTACTAATAAAACTTAGCTTTAAATTTAAGGTTTTAAGCCTACTCTAATTTCTCTTAAAGTTAAGAGGTCTGTTAATAGTGCGAGGTAAAATCTTAGTAATATGCTTAAAGAGAAAGCCGGTTTCACTAGCGACTATATTAGATATAATAATAGAGTATATTCTTAAAGCTTTTATTTCTATGCTAGTTTTTATTATATTTCTAGAGTTTTTATTTTCGTCCTAGTTTTTATCTAGTATGTAAGATAATATAGATTTAGAGCTAATAATATTATAAAAGCCTAAAAAAATTCTCCTAAGAAAATAAAAGTTCTAGGAGATTTAGGGTCTAGAAATAGACTCTTAGGTAAACAGAAAGACATATAAGTAGTAAGAATAAAAATAACTAAAATAAGATATATAATCTAATTTAAGGATTAACAATCTATAGAAACAGCTTAAGCTAATATAAAATAGCTTAAGAAGCTAGGTAATAGCATAAAGCTAGTTAAATTATAATTTAAGGGTAGTAGTATATTATACTCTAACTAAAGACATCTTCCTACTAAAGAATAAGTCTTAAAGTATTAAGAAAATCATAGAAGAGAACGACCTTAAAACTAAAGGTTTCTAGATTAAAGATATTATATAGCTTAAGAGTAAAGATAAACTAATAGGTAAGTTAATATTCTTAGAGATCTAGCTTAATACAACTAAAGCAGCTAAATAGATTATAAATAATAGATTAATCTTTTCATAAAGATATATTAGCAGCATTAAACTATATTAAGTTAAAAAAAAAAGATATTATAGATGTTAGAGATTTAGTTATCTTACTTAGGCCTACAAGAAATACATGTAATGTAATTATTATATTAAAGAATATAATTACTAAGAATACCCTTCTGGCACAGCAGTAAGATATGTTAACTATAATAGAATATATTTAATAGATAATAAGAAATATAGAAAACCTACTATACTTAATAGTTTCTAATAAGTATAAAATTACTTTGAATATTGTAACTAAATATTATAAAATCTAGAGTAAAAATAAAAGCTCTTATTAATAACACATAGACTTAAAACCTAGATATTCTTTTTATTTAGGAACTATTTATAATAGTATACTAAACTTATGTTAATTACTAGTTTTAGTAGTTTTATTAACCTATTTATATAAAAGTTAGCACTAGAAAATAGAGTTTTTTCTACGTTTATAAAAGGATTTCTATTTTAGTCTACTAATAAATATACTATAATAGCTTAAACATAATAGTAGTAAAGATATAGATAGATAATATTTAAGTACTTATTTTCTTTATATATATTCTACTACTTAACTACTATTAATTCTTAAAAGAAGTAATAATATAACCTATATTAAATAAATTTAAACTACTATTTAGAATACTACACAAAGTACTATAAAATAGATAATAGTTATACTAATAAAAAACTTTAACTATTATTATTCTACTTAAAATAGTAATAGAGTTTACTATTAAATTATAAGACACGTAAAAGAACTGCTTAGTTTTATTTAAAATTAAAAACTATAATAATACCTACCTTATAGTATTTTAATACTATAGTTAATAACTTATTTTAAAAAATATATTATTAATTAACCTAATTTTAATAGACTCACTAGAAAAAATTTTTAAATATTATTTTTATTATAATAACTATAAATTAGACTATAAAGAAATATACTTAGAGTAGAATATTTAATTAAAATTATAACTTAAGTAGAAACTACACAAAACATATAAACAAGCTAACTAGAAGAAAATTGGGAAAATAATATAAGTAGTAATAAAGCCTTTTTTAGAAATTAAATTTAAAATCTAGTTAAAATAGACTATAAATAACTTTATTAAAATTATATTAACTATAATTAAAAAATATATACTACTAGTAAAATTATTTTTATATACTAAATAATAGTTTACACTAAAGCTTAAGTTACAATAAAAAAAAGTTAATAAAATATAAAAAAGATAGTAAAAAAGCTATATATATAAAAATATATGTTAAACATAAAAAATAAACCTAAATAATTAAGTAAATAAAAGTCTTATATTAGAGAAAGTTTCTTAACAGTATTAACTTAAAAAAACTATAAAAAATAGCTATATATATAGGCTCTAAAAATAACTATACTAATATACTTTTTTTTAAAGCTAAGTAAATAAAGTTTTCTAATAATAAAAATAAAGCTTAAATACTTATAGAAATTTTTTTCTTAAAAATAATAAACGTAATACTAAATATATTAACTATATAGAGAAAACAAATCCTCTAGAAACTAATTACTAAAATAAAATAAATAGAGTACTAAAAGTAGTAAAAAAAAAAGACTACTTTAAATAAGAATAGACTACTAATACTAATATAGAAAAGTATCTAAAAATATATTTTAAGTACTATAGCTAAAATTTTTATTATATTAATAACCTTTAAATACTACCTAAAATAATAGAAGATAGTAATAATTATTATGCTAAAAAAAGTAGAAAAATTAGATTATATTATATTTAAAATATACTACCTAATCTCTTTTTTTAATACGCTTAGAAAGTTATTGTTATAAATTATAATAAAAATACAGAAGCAACTAAAAAGGCGTTACTATAGAAAATAGTATAAAAATATATATAAGAGATACTAAAAAGTAGAAGTAAACTAGAGAAAATAAAACCTATAAATAGACTTACTTTAAAGTAAGTTTAAGTTTTATAAAAAATAATACTTAAATTAGGTAAGCAGGTGAGGTGACTAGCTATAGTAAAATAAAATAAAAATAAATACTAATAAAGAAAATAAGAGTAGATATAAGCTAAAGCTAAACTTATTTTCCCTTATTATTTTTAGTAGTATCTAATATACTTCTAATTAATATATAATATACGTATAAAGGATTTTCTATAAATATGAAATATAGAACAGCTTAAGAATATTTTAGGATTTTTTTATAGTTACTCTAAAATTAAGATTTACACTTTAA
Source organism: Zopfia rhizophila CBS 207.26 (assembly GCA_010093925.1). NCBI lineage: Eukaryota > Fungi > Ascomycota > Dothideomycetes > Zopfiaceae > Zopfia > Zopfia rhizophila. The sequence continues at coordinate 481,372 of ML994648.1, forward strand.
GTGAAATAGTTTAATAACTATTTTATTAAATCTTAACTTACTATACTGCTTCTTTTATTTTAACTAAGTTTAACTACTTTTACTAAGTCTAATAAGCTATCTAATCTGGACATAAGGAAGCTAATTAATATTATATAATTAGTTAGATAACTAGTTACTAGTTTAATATATATAAATAAGTTAGTAATCTATAATATTATAACTACTATCTCAAAAAAGTAAAAAAAGCTATTAGATAAATTCTAATAACTAATTATTAAACAGTCTATAATAACTTATTATAAGAATAAACAGAAACTTTATTCGTTAAAGGAAAGTAATAGTAAAGAGAAAATTATAATAAAATCTTTATCTATAACTAGAAGTATATCTAGAAAATAAAAAGTATATAATAAATTATCTAGGAATAAAAAATAGCCATCATGAAATTATAAGAAACCTTAATTAATATATAATAATAAATTAAAGTAAATAAATATTAAAAGAGAGGTATGGTAAAAATATCTCTTTCTATAAAGTTTAATAGTAACAGAAATAATCTTAAGATATTTATAGTAATAATAAATCTCTACTATTATTTCTATTAAGCCTTATTTATAACTAACTAGAATTGAATTTTAGTAGTTAATATATATATAATAGGAAGAGCTATGCGTTAGTTTAAATTACTTATTAAAAACTATTTAATAAATAAAAAACCTAACCTAGAAATAACAGGACTTAAAGACTGTAATAATAATATATAATAAGTATTTAAAAACTATAAAAGCTTTAAAAAGAAAATGATTATAGTCTTTAGGGAAATTAATAAAGAAATAAAAGTAATTTAAAAGCTTTAATAGCTTAAGTAATAGACATTAATAACTAACTATATAGCAGAATTCACATAAATTTAATTACAGTTAAACTAGGAAGACTAACTATTAATTATAATATACTATAAAGGACTAAAGAATAGGATTAAAGATAAAATCTTTAGAAACAAGCAGCTAAGTACATTACTTAAAATTATTAAATAAGTAGTAATAATTAACAACTTCTAATACTAATAAGAGTAAGAAAAGAAAGTATAAACCAGGCTAATAATCTATATATCTAAAAGAAATAGAAAAGATAATTAAATATATAATATAATAAATATTAATAAAGTGTTTATTAATAAAAAGTAAGAAAAGTAAAACTAAAATTAAATAAAACACTACGCACGTAAAGCCTGCTTAGAATGTAGAAAATAAAAACACTTTATTAAAAATTACAAGCAACCATAATTAGATGTTAAAAGGGCTTATATTTAGACTAAAATATTAAGAGAAATTAAGATAGCTATAGTTTAAATAGAATAAGCTTAAAATACAATAACATAAAAGACTATCACATAAAGAATTTAAAAGAAATAGTGTTAAATATACAGAAGTCATATATATCTCAAATAAGAATATAAAATACTATATTAATAAATAAAAGATTATTTAGTAGAATAATCTAATAATATAATTACTATAATATAAAAAGCAGTAATTTAATAATATAACACTAAAACTAAGAAAGAAATATAAAGGTTCTATAAGATTATAGAACAGGAAGGTAGACTCTTTTAGAAAAAAAAAACTAGAAATTCAGATAAAGAAAGAACCTAGAAACGGAAGAAAGTAAAGAATTTATATTAAAAATAATTACAAAGTAAATACACTAGAAACACTATTAAATATATAGATTAAAATACTATTTAGAAAAGTATTATATTACTAAATACTAAAAAGTTACTTTAAGAGATGGAATATATAAATATAGATAAGCACTATAAGTAACAGGAAATAAGTAATATAAAAAACTAAATAAATAAAAACTAGCTATATAAATAAATAAAATTTATAGATAAATATTTATATTAGTTATAAGCAACGCAGCGTACTATTACTCTGTTAGATATTTAAAACTAAAATAAAATTAAAATAATAAAAAAGAAAAAGAAATCTTTTTACTAATTTTATAGATACAAGATAACAATACTGTAAGCAAGATAATAAAAAAGGAATACTAAATATATATAGTACTAGACTATATAAAAATAGACTAGAAATAGAATAAACACGCTATACGTATTAAAGAACTAAAAATAAAAAAAGTATTATAATAACTAGCTAATAAAAAGGAACTTAACTTATAATAAGAATTAATTTATATAGACTTAGAGAACAAGCTACAGAATTTAAACTCAAACTAATATAAATAATTATTATAGAATAAGTATTAACTAGAATGCTAATTATATTAGACTAAATGCTATTAAGAAAAATAATTAATTACAAAATTACACAGAAAACTTATATATTAAGAATATTTCTTAGAATGGAAATATTAGGATTATAGAAAACAGGCTAAGAACGCACATAAAATACTTAATTAGAAAGTATATTAACTTTAGAGATATTTAATTTATAAACCTAAAAAAAAAAAACACTAAAAAAACAACTACTATTTAGGAGTTAACTATAAAAAAAAAACTAGAAAACTAGTAGACCACAATTAAGCTACTAGAGAGCTAAAAAAGAGTTAAAAAAACATATTAATTATATACATATAACTAAACTAAAGAAAACATAAAAACAAGTTATATGTAAATATATGTATTAATAATAACTAAATACTAGTACTTATAAATAGTAGGGCTAGCAAAACACTAATATTAAATAAATAAATATAAAGATATTAAATACTAACTAGAGTTTTAAATAAACCTATGTAAGTTAAATACATAAATAATAATTTAATAATATTTTAAAAAAATCTAATTAATTTTAAAATAAGAAATGTGACTATTTAGGTAGTAGATTATAAAAATAACTATTACATTAAAATTATAAATTTAGATAGTAAGAATTTTATCTTAGGATAAGACTAGCTAGTATAATAAAATCTAACTATTAATTAGAAAAGAAAAACCATAGTAATTAGAAAAGACTACTATAAATAGTAATAAAAAGTAATAATATAAATAAAGAGAACAATACTTCACGAAACTAAATTTATTATACTAAAAGAATATTAGAAGGAATTTAGAGAATAGTTCTTTAAGAAAGCTAAAGACTAATTACTAGAATAGTAGAACTAAAATTATAAAATTATACTTAAGAAGAGCACAGATCTAAGACTAGAACTATTATATTAGTTATTTATTAACTAATAATAGAAGTTACGACGATATCTGAATAACAATCTTAAAAAGAATATATTTAAATAAGTAAAAGCAAAATAGTATTACTAATACTTTTTATACCAAAAAAATAACCAGTTACAACTATATATTAATTATTAATATTTTAATAATATAATAGTAAAAAATTGTTATTTTATATTACTAATATTAGACTTATAGATAAGCTTAGAAGAGCTAAGTGGTTTAGTCTCTTTAATATTAAAAATAAATATTATTAAATTAAAATAGCTAAAAGACACGAATAGATAATAATATTTAAAATAAAATATAAGTTATTTAAGTATTTAATTATACTATTTAGACTTACTAACGTACTAGTAATATTCTAGATAATTATTAACTATATACTAAGAGAATACCTAGACGTATTTATAATAGCATATCTTAATAACATGCTTATATACATAAATAGAATGCTAAAAGAATATATTAAGTATACTAAGAGAGTATTATAAAAGCTTAAGAAACACAAGCTATATATTTAAATAAAGAAATATATATTCTATAGAATAGACATTAAGTTCTTAGAATACTTAGTATTTTAAAATAAAATAGTAGTTAACCCTAATAAAGCTAAAGATATTCTATTTTAGCTAATACTAATAAACATAAAAGAAGTTTATTTTTTTCTTAGATTTATAGAGTTTTATTAATAATTTATTAAGAATTACTTAAAAATCACTACACCCTTAATAGAATTGTTAAAGGAGGATTAATAATTTAAGTAGAAACAACACAAAAGAAATGGTTTTAAAATATTAAAAAAAATATTCTAATAACTACTAATATTAAAGATGTTTAATTTATGACTTTAAATAGAGATATATATAAATATATTAAATAAAGCTATAAAAGCTATCCTATTATAAATATAAGATAATAAATAAAAACATTTAATAAACTTTTTATTCTATAAATTTATAACTACTAAATTAAACTACGACATACATGATAAAGAACTATTAATAATAGTTTAAGTATTTAAGAAATAGAGAATATATTTAGAAAAAGCTAAATACTAAATTATTATTTACTTAGACCATAAAAATCTAATAGCGTTTATAATAACTAAGAAACTAAATTAATAATAGGTTAAATAGTGGAAACTAGTTTCTACTTTTAACTTTTAAATATTTTATAAATTAAGAAAAGAAAATATAGTAATTAATACACTTAGTTAATAAGCAGACTATATAGAGGATATACTAAAGATTTATAATATAATACTTAAATAAAAATAAGACAGGTTTCTAGAAAGCTTATAAATAGATATTAAAACAGTAGTCATTATCGAAAATACCTAGAAAAAATAAATAAGGGACTTTAATAATAGATAACTATACTAGAATTTAGACTAAAGAATAATCTACGTGCTAAATATATTATAAATTAAACTTATTAAAAACTAACATTTAGCTGAAATGCACGGACATTAAAGAATTAAAAAAACTATAGAATAAATTAATAGATATTTTTATATTCTAGGAATATAAAAAAAAATTAGAGCTATTCTTTTAGAGTGCATCAAATATAAAAAGAATAAAATATTAAAATATAAGAAATATAAACTTATATAACTAATTTCTTTACTAGACCTATTATAAGAATTATTTATAATAGATTTTATTATAGGAATACTAATAACAACCACCTTTTAAAGCTAATAGTATGATATGATACTAGTTATAGTAAACTAACTTATAAGATATACATACTTTAAACTAATATATACAGAGATTAAAGTAAATAAACTAGTAATTATATTAATTAGACTACTAATTATATGACATAGATTACTACGGGAATTTATTACAAACAGAGACAAATTATTCACGTTAATATTCTAAAAAATATTTATAAAAAAGCTAGGGGCTAAATACCGCCTTTTAATAGCATTTTATTTATAAATAGATAAACAAACAGAATAGACAAACCAGACACTAGAATAATACTTATAAATATATATTAATAAATAATAAGATAATTAGATTAACTTATTATTAATAGCTAAGTTTATATATAACTCTATAAAATCATTAACTACTAGAAGATTACTATTTTATATAAACTATAGTTATAAGCCTACAGCTTATTAAGAACTACAGAAACTAAATAAAATATTAAAATTAATAAGAATAAAGATTAAGAAGTTATAATAACTTTACTAAGAAATAATAGAAAAAATTACCTAAAAAAAAGACCTTAGTAAATAATAAAAAGACAAATTTAAAATTAAGAGACTAATTTTTAAGGAAGAGAATAAAATTTTTCTATTATAAAAAAATCTAAAAATTAAATAACTATTAAAGAAACTAGATCACATTAAATTAGAACTATTTAAAATTAAATAATAAATAAAATTTGTAAATTATAAACTATAACTATTTAAGGATATGTAGATTTATTTAGTTTTTTATATTTTATTATTAGAACCAGCACTATAAAATACTAAATTATAGATAAGACTTAAACTTAAAGAAGATACTATTAAGTATAAGGTCTAATAAATTCTAGACTACTAATAGTTTAGGCGTTAGTAGAAGTATTTAATTAGATAGAAAAATTACAGACCTAAAGATAACACGTGAAAGCTAGTTAGAAATTTAAAAAACAGTTTAAAGCTAATTAACTAGTACTATTAAATAAACTAGTAAATACTTACTTTAAGGCTGTATCTAATAAATATAGAGAATACAGGACGTTCTATTAAAAATCTAAGAAAAAAAACAAAACAACACTAAATACTATAAATAGTAGTATATTAAGTTAATTCTAATAGTTTTACTTTTTTTTTTTATTATATAAACTTCGTTAATTGAGGTAAGCTCATGCTGAAATATCTTCTTTTTCTAAGAATCTATTTAGGCTAGTTACTAACGAAGCCGGAACTTATAGATTTAAAACTTATAATTTAGGTCTAATAACTATTATTAAATACTCTATAACTAATTTAATAAAATATAATAAGCTTTAAGAAATTTCTAATAGAATTTCTTAATCTACTAGCGTAACTTCTTTTTATTATAATCTAAGTAATTTTATTCTTACTATAACACTATAAAATTACACTTTATGTTTTAATTAATATATTTAGAATATTACCTAAAAGATAAGTCTACTAAATAATAGTAATTACTATTATAATAATAAGAATTAGGGAATAGTATAAGATAGCTATGCACTTAAATCCTTTAAACTAAATAATAAACTTATTTTAAGAATAATTCTACTTAAGTTATTTTTAGGAAAGTAAAAAAAAATATATATATATAAAAGATTTTTATAATTTTAGCTTTCACATAGAAAACTAGCTGTCTTTATACTACTTATAAAATAAAAAACAGAATAACCTTTAAGCTAAAGGCTTAAAGGAAAGAGATAATATTATAAACTATATTAAAAATACAGGAGCAGCTGAAAAGGCGTTACTATAAAAAATATAGTATAAAAAATATATATAAAAAAATACTAAAGAATAGAAATAAATTAAAGAAGATAAAATCTATAAATAGGCTTACTCTAAAGTAAGTTTAAGTTCTATAGAAAATAATACTTAGGTTAGATAAGTAAGTCAGATAACTAGCTATAATAAAATAAAAAATAAATAAATACTAATAAAGAAAATAAGAGTAGACATAAGCTAAACCTAAACTTATTTTCTTTTATTATCTTTAATAGTATCTAATATACTTCTAATTAGTATATAATATACGCGTGAAGGATTTTCTATAAATATGAGATATAAAACAGCTTAAAAATATTTTAGGATTCTTTATAGTTACTCTAAAATTAAGATTTATACTTTAAGTAAAATAGTTTAATAAATATTCTATTAAACTTTAACTTACTGTACTGTTTCTTTTATTTTAACTGAGTTTAACTACTTTTACTAAGTCTAATAAGCTATCTAATCTAAATATAAGAGAACTAATTAACATTATATAATTAGTTAAATAACTAGTTACTAGTTTAACATATATAAGTAAGTTAGCAACCTGTAATAATTACTTAAAACTATAATTATAAAACGCCTATTATACTACATAGAAATATATAAACTATTTTTAGATATATAATTTAGAAACTAGCTTAAAAGAATAATAGAGTAAACACTACTAATACTAGCTAATACTATTAACTAAGTATAGCTAAAAAATAAAGTAGTTACTTTTATAGTATTTAATTTAAAAGAAGTTTTTAATAGAGTAAATAAAACTATACTAAAGGCTTAATTAAAAAAAAAATTCTAACTATAGTATAAAAATAGATATAATGCTTTATATAAGAAAGGTCTGTTTATATTAAGTTTAATAACTATAAAACTTAAATTACTTTTTTAGAAAATATAAAATTAGCCTAAAAATTACTTTTATTACTAATTTCTTTATCTTTTTTAACTTAGACCTAGTAGATTAACTTATTAATATTAGAGATAAAATATTAATTTATATTAATAACTATTTTTACTAGTAAGTTAAATAGTTTATAAAAGAGAATATTAAGTATATTTAAAAAGATAATATTTTGCATATTAAAGAATAAATTAAATAAACTAGCTTTTACTTTATAGTAAAAAAGACTAAACTAATATACTTTATAAAAAAAAAGAATTAAATAAAGGCTATATTATAATAAAAAAATTTTGTATAAGTTTAATAACTAAACTACTAAACATTATATTTAATTAAAAGATAAGATAGAAAGAGTACGTGTAATAAATAATAAAATAAATAACTATAACTAATATAGTAATAAGAGATTTTAGGTATTTTTAACTAGCTTAAATAAAATAGCTTTACTAAGTATATATTACTTTAAAACTTAACTATACATTAATAATTTAACTTAACTTTTTTAAGAATAAAATATATTTTAGAAATCTTATCTTAGTTTAGAAAACTATACTAATTATAATACTTTTAGTATTTAAAATAGTTACAATATAAACTCTAAAAGTAAAAGTATATATATTATTAACTTAACTTTAATTAAAATAACTAGCCTAAAATGTTATAGTTAATCTATATATACTACTATATAAATATTTAATATATAATATTATTAAAAAAACTAAAAAAAGAACTAAATTAAAATAAAACTACTTTAAGTTCTACTTAGTAAAAGTTATAAAGACTATAAATTAAAAGTAAATTTAAGCTCTAAAAATAATTAACTTAATACTACTAAAGTTATAAAGATAGTTTGTTTTTAAATAAAAAAAAGTTATATAGAAAGCTATTCCTTTTATAAATATACTAGAAATAGTAATCTACTTTAATATATTAGTTAAAAAACGTAACTTAAATATAGTAGTAATTATTTTAAACTAATACTATAATATTTAATAGTTTTAATAAATTAGTGTTAGACTAGTTAAGTACTAAATAATTTATATAAGTAAACTTATTATAATTTATTATATAAATAAAATAATTAAAGATATGTAAATAAAAGACAACACTTTTAATAATTTTTAGAATTAAATATTTATTATTATAAGTAATAGTAAGTTAGTACTATAGGTATTAGTAAACTTATTTAATAAATTAAGTTAATAAATAGTATATAATACTTTTAACTTTATAAAAAAACTAAAGAAAAATAAAGTAAAACTCTATTTTTATAAATACTTAAATATAGTAGAAACTCTAGAAATAATATAGTTAATAACCAAAGAAAAGAAGTAGTTAACTTAAATAAAATATATAAGTTCTAATATTTTACTTTTATACAAAAAAAATCAACTGAAAAAATATACTAAAAAAGAAGTAAGATAAATAGTAATTATCTAAGAAAAGTAAATACTTAAATAAAATTAATAATAGGCTTTTATTAAAATAAGTACTATAACTTTATATACTATATCTAAAAAACAAAGCATACCTTTTAGTATAACTTAAAATAGAATACTTTTAGTTAATAATAAGTGTTAAAAAAAAGCCTTTAAAATAATAACAAGTATAAATATAGTATAAGAAAAATAGTAGTTTATATTTTAGTAAACTATTTAAAATTTTATAACTTTAAATAATAGCTATATAGTAAGATAGAAAATATATTTAATAATATTTTAATACTACTTAAAAAAAGGCCTAAAAGTAATTAAAGTAAAAAAAGAGAATAGTTAATTAATAAAAATATATTGAATATAGTACTTAATTTTACTAAAATTTTTAAAAAATTTATATTAAAAGTACTAAATTAGCTTAAAATAAGAATAGAAGCTTAAAAAACTCTATAAGCTCTAATAAAATAAAAACTTTGTGTATAAAATAGTTTATAATTATAATACTATAAATAAAGAATAGACTATAGTAGTAATAGCCTGTATATTTTAAAAAAAAGAGAAAGATTAGAGTAAATAAAACTAGCTAATTAACTAACTAATTATAGAAAAGTACTTATATTTTATTATTAATTAGCATACTTTAAAAACTAACTTCTAAAAATAAAAAGGACTTAAAACTAGAAACTTAAAAAAAAAAGTTTAATTACTAAAAAATAGCTAACTAGTAAAATAGTTTAACTAGTTAAATTTCTAACTAGTTAAGTTCTCTAACTAGTTAAACTTTCTAATAGTCAAAATTTCTAATTATTTCTGTAGTTAATATTTTTAGTGGTTTAAAATAATTTCTATTAATTAAGCTTTTTATAAGTTAATAATTTTTAATAGGTTAAACTTTTTATAGCTAATTATTATACTTATTAAATATTTTTACTACTTAATTAAGAGTATTTATAGGCTAAACGTTTTTTACTTTATAGAGCTTTTATTTATTAGAAAATACAAGAATATATTTACTTATAATAGAAATATAGTTTAGAAAATAAAAGTAAAGTAAAAATACTAAAAATAGACTTTTTTATTTTAGGCTAGCATGAATAGGCTTTTAAGAAATTTTTTAAAAATTATTTATATTAGTTTAAAACAAAAGAGTCTATTTTTAGTATTTTTATTTTACATTTATTTTCTAAACTATATGTTTATTATAAGTAGATAATATAAGTACTTTTTAAATATAGACTTTAAGTCTAATAATATTATAAGCTTAAAGTAATAATTATTAACATTAACTACTTATTACTAGAGTTTAAGAAAGTAAGAGTAAATAAGGCTAAGTTTAATTAAACCTAATAATAATATTTTAAATATAATATTAAGTATTAGGTTTAATTATTAATACTAATATATTATATAGTAAGCATTTAGTTTATATTAAAAGACTATATATTTACTTAATTAAATAAGTTTTATACCTAATTAGAAAAAAAAGTTACAGGTATTAAAAAAAGGGAAAATATATAAAAAAAGAAAGATATTAAAACAAAAAGAAATAAGAAAAGAAAAAAAGATATTTAAAAAAAGGTTTATTTACTATATACTTAATAAAAAAAATTTTAAACCTATTTTAAGCTAGTGTAAGTAAAGTTATAAGAAAATTTCATAACTTTACTTATACTAGCTTAAAATAAATTTCTAATATTAACTTATTTTTAATATTAACTTACTTTTAATATTAACTTACTTCTAATATCAACTTAATTTTAAATAAGATTTTTAGAGAATAAGAGTAAAAACTAAAAAAATAAACTATTTTATAATAGTACTAGTAGAAAATAGAGTTTGTAAATAATTTTAAACTCTAGCTTTTACTAGTAATATTATAAAATAGTCTATTTTTACTTTTTACTTACTTTTCTTAAATATTAATTAGTTGCTAAATTAGGTAATTTAAGATAAAATACTACTTAATTACATATAGCTTATTCTATAATTTAAGACTAAAAAACAAGGTGCTTATTACGTTATAAATATGCCTTAAAATAAAGTAAAAATAAAATAAGTTATAAGTTTTAGTATCTAAGTTTTATTTATAATATTAAAAAAAATATAAGAGGCTAGAGCAGGTAAGTAATAAAAATAAATATAATATAATTTATTAATTTTACTAATATTAAATCTTAAATTAATATTAAGCTTTAAAGTTATTATTATAGTTTTTGTTTTTATTTTTATTCTTATAATTTATAGAGTTTAAATATGCTTAAATATAGTTATTATTTGTTACAGCTCAACGTGCATTTAATAGAAACACTAAATAAATAAGTATTAAATTTCTAAGCTAATACTACATACGCTAGCTATAGAATACAAAATATTTAAATAAAAAAGAAAATAAAAAGAATAAATAGGTTTAAGTTAAATAAATAAGGGCCTTACTACGCACAGACATGAATCCTGCGTTTTTATATAGTATATTATGAAATTAATAGTTAATATTATAACATTATTATAAGAATACTACATACAAAAGGTTAAGAACTTAAAAAAATATTAATTAATTACTATATATAGTACCAAGTAATAATTTAAGACATTGCGTGAAGAAAGAAAAAAATAAAATAAAGTATAAATAAAGTATTTAGGTAAAAACTTATATGCTAGTGTAAAACTAATATATAAATATATAATATAATAAAAAAGCTTATAAAAAAAGCTTTCTTAGAAGACTTTTATAAAGTATTATAAATAGTTACTATAATAGTATCCCTCTTTTAAATTTAAGCTCCTATAATAAGTGTTTATATTAAGTTTTAAATAGTAAATTAATTTAAATTTTAAAAATAAAATTCTTTTATAGTAGTTATATTTTAAAGATTATTTATAAATTACTATATTAGGTTATTATATTTAGTTTATTTAATAAGGTATTTATAGTATTTCTATTTGTAATTAAAGTGCAGCTCTTTAATTTACTTAATATAATATTTAATATTACTATTAATTTTAATAGGTTCTAGTGGTAGGTTTTATTAATCTAAAAGGTATTTAAATTTAGACGTGGCTAGCTAAAGTAAAGATACATAAAAGACTAGGTATATACTTAAGAATTTAGAAAGTTTAAGTTAGTATATATATAAAATAATTACTTAAGAGATATGATATTTCCCTAAGGCCTTTAAGTCTAGCGTCTTAAATAGTTATTTAATTCTAATATTCTATATATTAAGCTAAACTATGTCTTTTATTTAGTAGTTAAGTATAAATAATTATTTTTAATTTACGTATACTTTTTAAAGAGCTTAAGTTTAAATTATCTTTTTTTAAACTAGCTATTAAATATTAGCTATTTTCTCTACTATATAATTAGCTTCTAAGGCTTGTAATATTTGGTAAGGCTGTTTTTAAGTTTTTATAAATAATTTAAAACTCATTTAAAGGTGTTAGCCTATATTAGCTAAAAATAATAAAACTTTTATAAATTTAAATATAGTATTATTAGCTTTAAACTATACTAAGGGAAGCTAGTTTACTTAATTATCTTATTAGTAGTTTTTATATATATATATAGAATTTATTCTATTATACTATTAGCTTTTTCTATTTAGCTATTAGTTTCTAGATAGTATATAAAAAATAGTTAGAATTTAATTTATAGTTGTTTACAGAGTTTATTATAGAAAGCAGAAATAAATTATGTTTTTTAGTTTAATATAATCATTTCTAAAAGGCTATAGTTTATTTATATATATTAATAAAAAAATAAACTACATTTATAGTAGTTATATTAATATAAGAAATTAGGTATTAGCATTTTATAAAGTAGTTTACTACAACTATAATATTAATATAGCCTTTAGATTCCGGGAAATTAGTAATAAAGTTTATAGAAATACTCTTCTACTTTTTCTTAAAAATAAATAGAGGCTTTAAAAGGTTGTAATACTTTTTATAAAAGGCCTTAAATTTTTAATAAGTATAGTAGTAAGAAATATATTAATATATTATTTTAAATATCTAAAACTAATAGTATTTATATTATAAAATTTTAAGAGTCTTCCCATAACTAAAGTAGCTGCTAATAGGGGAATTATATATAATCTAAAGAATTTTAATTTTAAGTTTATTATTATTTAGTATTACTAATTAGCTATAGTAGTATAACTAACTTTTCTAGTCTTTATACTTACTTAAGAAAAGGTTTTTAGAGTATTAGATTTTATCTTATTTTAGTAACAAGATTTTCTAAATAAACTTATTATTAAAGTACTTATTATTAATAATTTATTAAATAGACTTATCTGTTTTAGTTAAGTTTAATTCTAGTATTTTATTAAATAGTTTAGAGTAGAGAAGTATTTGTTATTAAGTATTATAAACTTCTTCTTAAGCTAAAGTGTTTTATATATAGTAAATAAAAGTATTTAGTTTCTTACTCTACTTACTAGGCTAGTATGTAATTATAAAGTTAAATTAAAATAAGTATTTAATTTAACAAGCCTATTAGTAGCTTAGCTGTTTTATAGTAATAAAGTACTATAAATTTTTATATTTATTTAATATTTAGATTAGAAAGATAGTATTTTCTAGCTTAAATTTCTATTATTTAAAACAGTATATAATAGCTAATAGCTTTATATTATAGATTTTATAGTTACTTTTAGCAAAGCTTAACTTCTTTAAAAAGTAAGTAATAGATTTTAGTTTACTTAATTTATTCTTCTAAGAAAGTACTTTAGTAGTTATATAGTCTAAGAAATTAACTTTCACAATAATTAGTAACTCTAAATTAAAGTATTAGAAAATTAAAGTAATTATAAATATATATTTTAAAAATTTAAATACTGTTTAGTAGACGTTATTAAATTTAAATTAAATATTCTTTTTAGTTAGGGCTGTGAACAGAGACATAATATAACAAAAATTATTAATAAATTATTAGTAGAAATTAGTAAACTCTAGAAATACTCTTACGTTTTTTATGTTTCTAAAGAATTTCTAGTTAAAAATATTCCTTACTTTATTTAGATTTATACTAATTCCTTTTGTTAAAATTACGTACCTAAAATAGGGAACTTGTTTTTAATAGAACTTATATTTATTAATATTAAGTTAGAGGCTAGTTTTTTCTAGAGCTTTTAAAATTTATTTTATATATTATTTATATTCATATAAAAAGATACTATAAATTAGAATATTATTAAGATAGGCTGTATAGAATATATTAAGAAATAATTAAAAAATATTATTTATATAGTGTTAGAATGTACTTAGTGTATTAGCTAGTTTAAAAAATATAATAAAATATTTAAATAAGCTATATTAAGTCTAGAAAGTAGTTAACTATTTATTTTCCTTTACTATATAAAGGTAGTTAAAGGTTGAGATAGTATTTAACTTTATAAAGTACTTTACCTTACAAAAGCAAAATAGAGTTTCTTAGATTAATAAAATAAAATAGTAGTTTTTAGTAGTAATAGTATTTAAAGCTTAGTAGTTTATATAGATTTAAAGATTTTTATTAGATTTCTTTATAAAGATAACTAGTACAGCTATAGAAAATATACTTACTTTAATAAATTCTTTAGTAATGTAGTTATTAAAATACTTTCTAAAAACTTTTAATTTATTTTAGAATATTTTATAGAGAGGTTCAAGTCCAGGTTATTTTTCTTTTTTAAGAATAATCTTATAATTATATAAATAATATCCAGGTAGTTTATCAGCTTCTTTTTATAAAAATATTCTAAAAATATTATAGTAATCCTTTAAGACCTTAGTAGCTAAATTTAAGTAAGTTTTTAAAGCTAAAGCTTTATTAATATTAGCAATTAAAATAGTAAAGATTTCGTGTTCGTATTTTTAGGCTATTTATATAAAACAGGTTCTTCTAATTAGGTAAATATTTATACTTAATTTAGATTTCTTATAAAACTCTTTTAGTAAAGCTTTTACTAAAAAGTTTTTAAAATCTTAAGAAAAAGACTTTCTTATAAGGTCCTTATTTAATTTAGTATTAGATTTAAATACGTGCTTAAATGTAAGTTTAAACTCTAAATAAAAATCTTTTAGAAGATAATTTACTAAAAAGATTTTTAAATAAGTATCTAATTTTTATAACTAGTAGTTTATTTTAGTTAACTAGTAGTTATATTAGAATTAAGTAGTTAGTAATAACTTTAAAAAACAAGTTTAAGGATACTATATATAAATAGTGTTAAGGTAAGAATCTTTTAGTAAAGAGTTTACTAAAAGGTCATTTAAATAGATAGTATATTCTTTTAAGTAAATTAAGGATTAAAATAAGTATAGATAATAAGCCTAGTAAAAAGAAGTATTAAAAAGCAACTTTTATAAGTTATAATCAAAATTAACTTTATACTTTTTTATTTATAGTTAGCTAAAAATTAGTTTATGATTTCTAGTAGCTATTTTAAAAAGATAGATATCTTTACCATAATTTAAATAATAGAAAGTTATATTAGTAGTATACAAAATATAACCTCTTTTAAGGCATTTACTATTAAAACTAGTAGAATAAAAGACGTTTAGGAGAGATAAAAATAGAGTTTCTAAATATAAACTAGAAATTTACTAATATAACTTATATTAATAGCTCTAGTATTAATTAAAGTAGTAATAAAATAAAAAGAGCTATCTTATTAAATAATATATAAAATATTTACTTAATAGTCTCAAGAATTAGGTATTAAATAAGAGGTTTATAGGTTAATAGAAATCTAGTATTAAAAACATTCTAAAAAGTAACTTAACTTTAGAATAGAGTTTTTAGTAGGCTAGCTTAAAGAGTTTAGAAATATTCTTATCTATAAAAAGATTTAGATCTAGAAAAAGAACAAGAGCAGGTTAATTATTAGGATCTAAATAAGCTTATAAATTAAAGTTCTAATAAAAAAATAAAATAGTTTTAGAAAATATAGCTATATTTATTACACTTAAAATATTAGTTATTATGCTTTTAGGCTTTTTATTTAGCTAATTTAAAAAGAATATAGTTAAAAATATTAATTTTTATAATATTAGAGTCTTATTATAATATAAGTTACAGCCTATAGTAGCATAGTATAAAAAGATACTAAAAATTATTATTATATAAAAATATTAAATTAGTGTAGTTATTTAATGTATTAAAGATTTTAATACTTACTATTACTTAATAGAGCTCATTATTTAATAATCTCTTTAACTATATATTTAAACTAATTTCATTTAATCTAGTATTAGTAACTAGTTTGTAGAATTTAATAAAGTAGATAATAAAACTCTTTTACTTTTAATAGAACAAATTAAGTTTATTTAAAATAGTAAGTTTTTTATTTAGGTCTTTATATATAGCTAGTAAAAAAGCAATTAATTACTCTACTATATATATATTCTAATTTATAAAAGAGTTTATAAGTGTTACTAGGTTCTTTTTTAGTCTTAAGTGTATATATAGAAGCTAGAAGTGTTTAATAGAATATTAGTTAGTATTATCTTCACGTTTATAGTAAAGTGTCTTAATAAAAATAGATAAATTCTTTTACTTTCTAATAAACATTAAAAAGTTAAGTAGGTAATTAAATTTCATTTTTACTAATAAAGTAGTAAAACTTAGCATAAAAATTAACTTTACTTATTTAACTATAATTTAGAAAACTTAGAAATAAGTACTAGTTATAGTTATAGATAGAATTAGAATTATAGAACTTAAGTTACTTCTAAATAAACTAATAGTACCTATTAAGACTTTTTTAGTAGTAATTACTTAGATAGTAAAGTAAGAAGAAATAAATATAATTTATTTTTAAACTTTCTATAATACTTTTTAGAGAGTGATAATAGATTCTTGTTGTTATATTTACTAATATTTTAACTATACTTACTATTATTATAGTACTTTAGTAAATGTGTTCTGTATTATAATTATTTACTTCTTAAATAACTACATAAGTTCTGTAGTTAGAATAGAGGTATTTAAAGAGTTAAACATTCTACTAATAGTAATAATAATATAATATAGTATTATAAAAGTACTGCGTGCAGAAAATTAAGAACTTAAAAAAAAGTATTAATTAATTACTATATATAATACCAAGTAATAATTTAAAACATTACGTAAAGAAAGAAAGTAATAAAATAGATTATAAATAATGTATTTAGGCAAGAGCTTATGTGCTAGTATAAAACTAATATATAAATACATAATATAATAAAAAAGCTTATAAAAAAGACTTTCTTAAAAGGCCTTTATAAAATATTACAAATAGTTATTATAATAGTTATAAAGTATTATTTATTTTATATAGCTATTTTAGAACTTAACTAAACTTTTATAACCTTATTTTTTTTTTTTTTTTTATCTTTTAAATATATAATGCTTTAAAGCTACTTTTCTATTATTTTCTAGTATTTATTAAGCTCTAACACTTTTTTATATCTAACTTTTTATTATTATCTATTTCTTAATATATACGCTTTATTTTGTTTTTAAATTGTATAATAACTATATTAAGTTTTAAATTAATACCTACAATTTACTTTATTAATAGCTTTATTTTAATCTAGTTAATTTATATTATTTATTAAGTAGAGTTTAATTTACTAGTTACATATTACCTAAACTTTATATTTATTTATAAAATATAGTCTATAGATTCTTTTTTATGCTTATAGTAAACTTACTTTCTAGAAAACTAGTTTAAAGACCTATTTTCAATTAGTTTAGTATATAACTAGTTTAATACTTTTTTATTATTATTAAGTAATATTAGGTTGTTTATATTATAAGTAAATGTTTTATAGTATATATAAAGTTATATTTTTAAAACTAAATAAATTTTTTCCTGTATTTTCTATATTCTTATTTTTATTATTTTTAGCTTTGTATTATCTACTTTTAGATTATATAATACTATTACTAGCTTTACTATTAAATATTTTAAGCTTTTCTTAAGTATTAATTATAAGTACTCTAAATTTTTCTTAATTTTAATTTTAAATATATTTAAAAGAAATTCTACTATCTTAATTTATATTACTAGTAACTATTTTAATTTTATGCTTTTACTACTTAGTTAGCTTAATATTAAGAACTTTATATAATATATTATTATTCTATGCAAATAAATTACCTTAATTTATATTTTAGTTAAAAGATTAGTAGTTTATTATTTTATATTTTTAAATTAATTTAATATTTTATACTACTAGTTTAGACTCTTAATTTTAATATATATGCTTATAGAGTTTACTCTTATTTATTACTAAGTAGTACTTTTACTTAGTAATTTAAATAATAAGTTTCTTAATATTATTTATTTATACTTTAAGTATATTAAGCTGTATTTCTTGGTTTTAGACTATAATATATACATAATTTTTTTTAGCTAATAGGCTTAAAAAAGCAGAGCTTATAAAAAAATAATATATTAAATACTAGTATTTTTATTTTTAGCTAATATTACTACTAGAACTTTAGCTTTTTTTTTATAAGTTTATATTCTTACTATAAGCTTATTACTATTCTTCTAATTATTATCTGGATAGGTATTTTATGCTTTAACTTTTTTATTCTTTATTAGTAAGTTTAATAAAGTTTTATAACTTATTATAAAAGACTTCTTATAATTAGTAACTTATATAATAGCTTTTTTTTTTTAGCTAGTGTTTTTATTAGAGTTATAGTTTTTTTATTATTAACTAGTATTTTAGCTAAAGCTTTATTAGTTAACTTAAAATTACTATCTTAATTTTTATTCTGTTTAATAGTATGTTTACTATTCTATACTTTAAGTTTTTTTTTTTAAAAAAAAGGCTTTAGGTAGGTAATTAATTTTTTTTATAAAAAAATTAATTAAAACTTAGTTTAACTTAATAGTATAAATAAATAAAAATTTACTTATTTTTTATTTATAAGGTTAAACTTATATAGCTATTAAAATTAGAAAGTAAATAAGTTAAATTCTACTCATTTTAATAGGCTAATAATTTCTATAGTTAGAAAAAAAAAGTTTTTCTTACTATTTCTTTACTCTAAAGAAACTAAAAAAAAAAATACTTAAAAAAGTTTTTGTGTGTATTTAGGCTACAAGAGAAATTAAAAAAAAAAGTTTATAATATAATATAAAAAAGACTAAAAAGAGATTATTATAACTTATATTTAATTCTTAGCTCTTAAAATAATAAGAGCCTGCTTTAAAAAGTGCTTTAGTATATCTTATTTTAGCTTTTTTAATAATATTTCTATTAATTAAAATATTTTATTTTTCTACACATAAAAAATGCAACGTAAATAACTTTATATAATATAACTAACTTTAGGCAATGTTTTTAGAAAGAGTTCTGTTATTAATTTTATATACTAAAAATAATAGTATATATTTTATAATAATAAAGCTTATACAATACTAAAACTAAGTGTATGTTTTTTAAACTTATTAAAAACTTTATTACTATAGAAATGTTAGGTTATAGCTATTAAGTAAACTTAAGTAAAAAATAAAGAGCTTATATTTACTTTATATAGTAATAACATAAATTAGTAGTTTAAGTTAATAATATACTATATTTAAGTAATTTACTAGTAAGAAAGGAAAAGAGAGTATTATATAAACTTAATATATTTAAACTAATTTTCTTATTTAAGAACAAGTTTTTATTTACTATAAAGTGTAATTTTATATTCTTAGTTTATAAATAACTATATAAAATAGCAGAAAATCTATTTAACTTAAAAAATTATTAAAAGTTAAATATAGTTTTTAAGTATACTTTAGTAAAATAAATAGTAAGATATTTTTTATTTCTTTATTAAAATTAGCTATCCGTCTTAATTTGTACTTAAAGTAGTTAGAAAATATAATATAATAAAAATTCTTAAGCTTAAAGTATACTCTTTTATATAATAAAGTTAAAGGCATATAATTTTAATTATTTAGTAAGTTTACTTTACTTTACTATACTACATTATATTATAGTAAGGTGAATTCTATAAAAAGAAATAGTAAATACTTTTACTTTTATAAATAATATAGCTTTTAGGTAGTAAAAAAGCTATATAATTATAACATAAATTAGAAAGCTAGCTAGTAAAATATATATATATATAAGTACTTTATTAGTAAAAAGCTAAAAAAAAGTAGTATAGTTTTATATAAAATTAATATTTTTAAATTAATACACTTATACTCTAAAGCTGAAAATAATATAAAAAGTCTAATATATAACTTTAGCTTTTAATTAAAAATATTTTAATATAGTTATTAAAACATGTATATAATAAAAGTTTATTAGAAAACTACTAGTATTACTAGTATTTTTTTTTAATACTTTCTAAAAGAGAAAATTATAGAATAAGTTTAAAGAGCTATAATAATAAAGTTATTTTATTATATAGTTTTAGTTTTTAAATATTTATATAATATAGAACACTAAAAAAATAGTATAAATATAAAAAAAAGCTTAAACTATTTTTCTCTAGCAGGTTTTCATAAAAAACTATAGTTAATAAAGTATATAAGAGTTTACTTTATATTTTAGTAAAAAACAGAATACTACTAGAATTTTTAGAACTTAAAACAGCTACTTTTATTGTGTAGTAAAGAGTATATAATTATAATAATTTAATAAGTTTATTTTACTTAAATATATTATATTAGGCTAAAGTAAAAAATTTTATAAAAATAAAAATAATAGAGCTTAGAGCCTATACTTTTATAATATAATATAACTTCTAAATAAAATTATAGTAAGAAATTAGACCTTATAAAGTATTATTTAAATAATAAAATAAGTTTATAGAAAAGTTTTTAAATATAGTATTAAAATATTTCTACTTAAGTATTAGTAAAAAAAGAGAAAAAGACTAAAGTAAAAACTTACACCTTTTTTTATTAAAGCATACTAAGATTAAATATAATTTATTTTCTAATTTTAAACTTTAGTAACTATATTTTTATATTACCATTATAAAAATTAAAACTCCTAATTAAAAGGTTTTATAAAGTTTTTTAAAAATAAACAAATATTTAACAAATAGAAATTTAGTAATATGTAGTTTAAAAAAGTTTTAGAAAAAAAGTAATATTTAGATAGTTTATAATTAGTATAAAATTCTGCTAGTTAATATAATAAAGGAAAAAAAAAAGTAGTTAAAAAAATTAAAAAAAACTAACAAAAAATATAAAAAATCTTAGCTTATTATTTTAGTTATCTTTTTAACAAATTAAACATTTACCTTTTATAAAGTTATTTAAAATATTTAAAAATACTATTAAAAGTGTTTAGTAAATAAAATGTTAACTAAAAAATAGTAATATATTTTAACTTTAGTTTATACTTTTACAAGTAATACTTAAGCTCTTAAAATTTAAAGTATAATAAAACCTAGTGTTTTCTATACACTATACTCTAAATAATTATAAAATATTATTACTATCTTTTAGTTACTAGTAACTATATTTTTAGTAATTTAAACTAATTTTAGTTTTTATTTTAAGAAATTCTAGCCCACTTTATAATAAAAATAAAAAAGTTTCTAATAATGTTAAACTTTATTTTACTAAGTTTAAGTTTAAAGTATTCTAGTGTTACATTATATAACTTTTTTTTTTAATTTTAATTTATTAAATGTTTTTAATTTAATTTTTTATATAGTCTACTTTTACTTAAGAATATCCTAATATAATTTATAAACTAGCTAATTTTATTATTTTATTATTATAAATTATTAAATATAGTATACTTATTTAAGCTTTAATTAGTTTAAAAATTTAGTACTTAAATAGCCTAATACTTTTAACAAATTAGTAATTAATACTTTGTTAGAAAAAAAAGAAAATATAATAATTATATAAATATATAAGCTTATTTATATTAGATTATAGATTATAAGTCTAATATATATAAAAACCATATTCTATTAAACATTAATACTAATTTTATTATCTTTAAATAAATAAGTAAAAAAGATAACTACTTTATATAATTAGTACAATACTAAGGATACATTTACAAAAATAAATATAATTAGTAAACTTTTATATTCTAGAATATTTTTATTTTAAGTATATGTGTTTATGTATATACTAATTTACTAATACTAAAAATAGAAATAGTATAGTTATAAAACAAGAAAAAAGTGTAAGCTTATAAATAAAAAGTATATTTTAAGTTTTAATCTAAATAAAAAAGCTTAATAAAGTAAAGTAAAAATAGTTTTTTACTTTATAAAATATATAATATTTAGTATAGTTAACACTGTAAATACTATATATAAAAATTATATAACTTAAAAAAATTACTAAAGTGTAAAGAACGTAAGCTAGTTAATTATATTATAAATTAGTAAAATAAGAAATTTAAATAAAAGTTTTTACATTTATATAAATAAGAAGTTAAAAAGTATAAAAAATAGTTAAGTTTATTTAATAAATTTAGTAGCCTATAGTAAGTATAATTATAATTATAATAATATTAATTATAAATAAGCTTACTTAATAAATATAAAAAAATAGCAAAAATTCTTTTTTAGTAGCTATTTATTATTAGTGTTTTATTTACCTAGTTTAATTTCTATAGCTTAATATTTAAGTATAAATATAATACTTAATAGTAGTTTATATAAATATAAATAATATAACTAACAAAAAACGCTATTATAGACAGGAAATAAGTAATAAAATATTAAACAAAAAAAGCTTTTTTTTATATACTAAATTTTATAAGTTTTTATTAACTTTATATATTTTATAAGATTATTATAAAGTCTATTCTATATATAGAAAATACTATATAAATAGTTTTATTAATAAGTTAGTACCATAATTTCTAACAACTTACTAGCCTAACTATATATATAATATAGAAAAGTTAAAAGATCTTATTAGCTAAGTATTAAAAGTAGGTATATAAAAAAACTATATTTTAAGTAAACTCTAAGCTATTTACCTCTTTTTATTAACTATCTTTACTTTTAATAATAAGTAGTACTTAATTTACTACTAAGAATTCTACTTTATATTAGAGTATAATATGTATTAAAAATAGATAAATTTTAAAAATTTATTAACTATACTAAAATATAATACTTATAGTTAACTCTAAAAACTTTAATAAAGTAAGTAGTACTATAAAGCAAGTATACTATATTCTATACTTTATTTAGTTAATTTTTAATATTAGTAGAATACTTAATTAGTATTAAAATACAAAAGTAATATAAAAGATAAAGTAAATATAAAAATAAAGAATATAAAATATTTAATTTATAAAAAAAGAAATTCTCCGCATAAACTACTTAGTAAGTTTTTTAAAAAGAATCTAAAAACTTAGCTTAGTTTATTAAAAACTATAAAAATTATTAGTACTTTAGTTTATTAACTTAGCTACAAAATTAATAAATTTAAAAAAAAAATTAAAAGTTTTAAGAATAAAAACTATACTATTATAAGTTTTTTAAAAAAAGTTAAATAATTAACTCTATAATATAATTAAGTATAAGAAAAAAAAAGAGTACTATTTAAAAAATTTAAAATTAAATTAGTACTTAAAAAAAAGTATAATAAAGTAAACATAAAAAATAAATAAGCTAAAAAAACTAGAAATAAAATTTATAAAAAAAAGAAAACATGTTTAGTTTAAAGTTAAAATAGTAAGAAAAAAATTATTTACTTAAATATACTTTTTTATTATTATTGCTGAGCGTAGTGAAGCTCTTTCTATTTAATTAAAAGAGGTTTTTTAATCAAAACTACTCCGAAATAGCGCTGAAGTTTTTTATCTTTTAATTAATTAAGAAATTCCTTCATCAGGTGATCTAGCTGTAAGTGAGGAATTTTAATTTACTACTATTTCTTACCGCTAAAGTTTCTCACTTAACTAATACTTCTCTTACGTGACTAATACTTTACTATGTTATTTACTAATAGATTTACTTCCTCCTTGCTATAAGTATGGTATCTCTAAAGATACTACTACTAATAAGATAAACTATAGTGCTTAGAAAGCTCTTTGCGTGCGCTATAGGAATAGTGATTTTATATTATATATATATATACTTATACCCTTCTTTATAAGAACTCTATAGCTAATATGCTATATAGCGTAAGCATAAAGTTATCTTATCTCTACCTTCTATTTCTAGCTTTAATACTTCTTGCTGTCTTGTATTCTTACTAAGGGTAGTTATATCTATATAACGCCCTACTTCTCTAGCATTCTCTCTTTTACTATAGAGTTTTTTAAATATGCTATATAGTCTTTTACTTCCACAAGGCCAGCACAGCCTATCTTATTATTTATTAAATAAATTAGATAATAATAATACTCTAGTTTAAGCTAACGCCTGCTGTGCTTAAGCTGAAATTTAGAAATAATACTATATTAAGTATTAAATAAGGAATAAAGTGTTACTTATATTATCTATCTTATTATTAATAAGACACTAGGAGGAGCTAAATTAGTCTTCTTAATTAATCTCTTTATTCTAAAATACTAAGCTAACCTAGCCTTTATAGTTAATATTTATATCTTAAGATATTACTCTTAATAAGTTCTCTTTTTCTACTTTATTAATACTCTTTAATATAGGTCTATTTTATAACCTGCTACCACCTAACCCTCTTATGGATTTTTTAAGTAATATCTTCTTAAATAACCTTTATTTTAGCTTTATAGATTAATAACTAATTAAAAAGTTTTACACCTGCCTTAATAAGCCAGTAATAAAGACCTATAGTACTTATAATAAACGCTAGTTTAATATAAAGCTTATAGATAGAAAGTGTTTTATTTACTATAAAGATAAGGTTAAGCACTTAACGCTTAAAGATAGCTCCTAAGATCCTAATTTTATGCCTCTATTTAGCCATAATAATGAGATGGACTCTGGCTTATAGCCTAAAAAGCTTCTAAAACTTTCCCTTATAAAAGAGATACTAATTACTTAAGTGCATATCTTTATAGAAGTCCGCTAACATTAAAATACCTAATACAAATATACAGAGCATATTTGCTACTTTTTATATAATATTAAAAAGATTTTTACTTTATTACTTTTTTTCTCTTAGGATTTTGATATTATACTCTTTAAGCTATTTTATTCTTCTAGTAATAATTATAAGCGCGTTAACTAATAGTTTTAGAATAATTATTATATATAACGTTAGGCTATTTAGCGTTAGCTATACTTTCTATAGCAGAATTATAATAGCTATAAAGATATTACTATTAATAATAAAGCCTTAAGTATTCTCCCTAACGATGATTACGTTAACAGTGATTTATTTACTATTAAAATAAATAAATTATCTCTTAAGTTTACTTAATAAGAATAGTTTATAAATACCACACAAGGAGGTCCCGCTCACGATTAAATAACTAAGAATTTAAATACTAATATAGAGATACCCTACGGGGACGATAGTAAGGATAATAGTAAAAATAATAATAAAAATAATAATAGAGATAATAGTAAGAATAATTCTGCTTCTTAAGTTATTATAGTTCTAAACCTAGTTTCTAATACATAGAAGTTAGAAGTTTTATGGTACTAGATTAGAGCCTTAGTCTTACTATCTATAGCATTTATCTAATATACCCCTTTATTAGAGTTTAACTATAGTAAGGTGTTACTAAGTAGGGCTTTTCTAATATACTTTTCTATAAATATAAAAAAGTTTATAATATCTTACTAACAACACGTTAACTATAAGTTTTATATTAAGTATATATTACTATATAAGAATGGCTGTATAGCGTAATATTTCTACTTTTATTATATAGCATTTAATATAATTATACGGAAGCAGGTAAATATAAAGTCTAGTTTCTTTATATTAAGAATATCTAATAATAAAGAGATTTTTATTAATAAGCTTTAAAATACTTTTAAAAATAATAGTAGCTAGTCTGTAGTTATACTAAACTTAGTTATATATTTTACTAGAACCCTCCGTAGGACGCGCTCTTTTTAGGTAGATAAAAATAAAAATCTTAAAACTATAGTACATAATTCTATTTCGCTATTTACTAAAACTAATACTAAGATTAATACTAGGACTAATATTGGGACTAATACTAAGACTAATACTTCACTAGATACGGTAACTAAGGAGTCTAAGCTTATTTATTACTTTCTTTATAGCTAATTACTATTAAAATAATTTAATATAATATTTTTCTTAATATAATAAATAAAAAAACACTACCCCTACTACTAGGATTAAAATTATGCGTAATAATGTTTAGAATAATTTCTATATTATTACCTATTACTTTTACCGTTGTTTCCAAGCCTTTAAGGATGAGATACTTATTTCTAAGTTTAGTATTATTAATAGTTAGGATTATTTTAAATAGCAGAGTTATAATAGTACTTATAATTATAGTATATACTATTATAAAAACGCGCTGGATCCTGATAAGGAGCTTTTTAATAAAAATAACCACAAGACCTTAGCTAAATTTACTAAGTTTTAGAAAATATATATTTCTACTATATATTCTTAACTTTAGTTATAAGGTATTACTAATAAAGGATCGTCTCTTTCACTCGCCTATTCTAATATAACCTAGGACTTTAAGTAATTATCTTTAATCTTAACTAGGATTTAAATTCACTATTATATAATAATATATTACTTAAAGTTTAATAAGAAAATAAAGTAGATTAAGTACTAATTTTCTGCTTTCTAGCTATTTACTAAATTCTCTACTATTTCTTAAAATAAGGGTAAGCTGTACTACCGGTTTTACTCTATACATAACTACTCTTAATTAAATATATACTATTATATACTTCTAATGGGATAGCTTGCTAATATTAATATTTAACTATATATAAATACCGCTAGTGTAATAGTATATAGTAGAAAATATACTACTAAGTAAAAATAGCAGTTTAAGAACTATAAAGTTATAATTACTAGAATTCTATTAAAACTTAATTCTAAGAGGCCGCTACACTCCTTTGTTATAAAAATAATAAATAAACTTATTAGTAAGTAGGATTAGTTTACTTAAGAAATTACCTATTTTCTTTTTAATCTACTCTTAGTTTATTACTCTTATTAGGTACTTAATGTTGATTGTTGGCTAGAGAAGAACTAGCTAAATATATACCATTTTATAAAAAAAGATAATAAAGATAATAGAACTCTTTATTATAATAAGAGTTTTCTCTAGAAGTATAAGAATTATTCTAATCTATTTAATCTTTCTTTCTATAACTTTCTTCTTAAATATAATTATACTGGCGATATGAAGAAGAGGCCTTAGGCTAAGCTAAGAATTTTAAACTTTATACTTTAATATTATTCTAACTATAACTTAGCGCAGTTTACTCGTGTTAAGCTTATACTCTATTATCTATTTTAAAAGATAAGTAAAATTCTTTTATTTAAGGGTAGAGTATTTATTATATATAAGAAGACTTACTAGCACTATAAGTCTAACTATATATACTTATAAAATAATTTATATAAAAAGAAAGAACTACCTACTAAAGAAAATAATCCTAACCTTAAAGATATTAATAAAGAAGAAGAGGATTTTGAACTATCCTAGAGAGAATTAGCCACTTATTAACTAAGTATATAAAGTATTTTAGTTAATAGAGAAAACTTAGGAAATCGCTCTAAAAATCACGTAATAGATTAATTCACCTAAATTAGTATCTATAACCTTAATCTCTCTATATACTAAAAGTAATAAAAGGCTAATTATTTTATTAAGCTTACTATCTAGGCCACAAGCATATATAAAACCCTTATAGAAAAGTAAAAGTTATTTAATAGGCTTATTATAAACTACTACTAGTTACTCTTAACTAAAGAAGATCTCTTATAGTAACTAGTTAATTTAGATAGAGAAACAGGATCTGAAAAGATGCATATTATAGAATTTACTTTTACTAAGCTTAATAATTTAGTTACTACTTATAGATATTATTCTCTAATAATTTAAGCAGTACCTATAGGTTATGCTGTCTATAATATTTCTAGTAAGACACTAAATACACTATTTTATATTTTAATTAAGGGTATAGAGTTTATTAAGTTGTCTTTATAAGCCCTTTAGGCTCTTTAAGCTACGTTTAAGAATATTTATTATCTAGTTATAAACGAAAAATCTATAGTTAGCTTAAAGATATTAACTTAAGTTAATTTATAGTATAAAAAGATTTTCCTGTTATCTAGTCATCTCCCTTTTAGTAGCTTGAGTATTATTTTAGGTAGAAACTTCTTTTAACTTTTACTTATAAATACAAGGCCTCTGTATAATACTTATATATTCTAGAATATAAGTAAAACATTTAGGTAGCAGCTATATTAGCAGTTTAAAAAAACTATTCTCTTTAATATTATAATGTGATAGTAGGGCTATAATTAAGAGACTTTTCATAACACGCTAGGCTATCTTTATATTAGAAAGATTATAATTTAAAACTAGCTTTTATTTACTACTAGAATTTAATTAACGCTTCTTATAGATAATATTAGTTTATTCCAAGACACTATCTATATCTACGCTAAAAGAGAATAGGTCTAGAAGTTAAACTACTACTAGCTATAAAATTCTAGCTAATTTATAGTAGCTATTATAGCTAGTTATAAGAGCACAGAGACTAAAAAGTCCACTATAAAAAAAACTAAAAACCTAAAGGCCTTACTTTCTTTAAGTATTAGCTTACGGGTTATATTTATAAATAATATATAAATAAAAAAAAGCCTAGTAAACGGTGCTCTAAATATATTAAATAATATTATATAGTCTAGTAATACTATAAACTCTTAAAAAAAAGTCCTTTTAGTGTTACTTATTACTTTTAATAACTATAATAGGCCGTTGCTATATAGGACCTTAGATAGGAAAAATATAGTACTAATTTTCTATTATTATTAGGATTTCTAGCGTGGAAAAGTTATATACTTAAGAACTTAGTTCCTTTTAGTAATAGCTTATACTATTATTATTTATAAGTCTTAAGATATTAGCGTTAAACAGGCGGTGCTAGTTATATTAGATAAAAAAAACTTTATTTCTAAATTAACTTATATAGCTATTTCACGCTGCAAGTCTCTCCACGGTGTGTTATTTATAAATAGTTTTAACTTTTAAAAATTAAAGTAAAAAGAGAGTAACATAACGCGTATGAGATAGATTAATATTAATAAATAACTTTAACATTAAGTTATAGCTTCTAATATAGTGTTTAGATTTTAAAGGGAAGTAAATATATATATAGATTAGTAGACTAATACTAATTAATACTAACTAATACTTAGGAATACGCTATTTTATATCTACTTTTATTTAAAACTATTAAGTAGCTTGATCCACGCACTAATGTCTTTTAGCATAAAATTATTATTATCTAAAAACTAATTAAGTAAGTACTTAGTATTATCCTTATTAAAATTCTTAAAGTGAAACTCTTTAGTGAAATTTCTAATTATATTAGACTAAAAGGCACCTAGAAGGCTAAGGTATCTTAAGGTAAATACTAACTAAATTTCGGACTTAAGATAATAGCTATGAGATTATGCTGTAGCTACTACTACTATAATAATATATTCTAGACAGCTAAATAAGCTATAGAATAGTAAAATTAGGTAGCTATTAATTAAATCTACTTTAAGTATTAAGGCGCCATGTTCAATAGCCAGAGCATATAAAGCTTTTAAAACTAGAATCTAAATTCTATTAGTAATATACTAATACCTAGACTAATATCTTACTCTATAATAGATACTAAGTAGTATGGCTAACTTCTTTTTATTAGAAACACCTTTAAAATTCACGCTTTTCTATGCTTAGTTAACTTGGTCGAAACGCTTAGCTTATATTATTATTATTAGATATTTCTAGACAGGTATTAGTCTTAGTATTAGTCTGAAATTAAGAAAATATATACTAATCTTAAATCGTGATATGCTTATAAGTTTTATTATATATCTAAAGTCTATCTAAATAAAGAGCTGTCTTAATTTCTTAGTAGTGCTTTTTAATATTATATTTTAAAAGTATTATACTACATACTATTATATTATAGAATCCACTATAACTAAATCCTTAAGCACTTAGAGTTATTTTTTTATATTAGTAATTAACTCTGCCTTATCATCGTCACCTGTCTTATTATTACTAAAAATAGAAAATTAGATAGAATAATTTTTATTAGGGTTATATAGCTTTACTTTCTAGGTCTAATAAATACCATCTTTAAACCTGCTAACGTTAGTAACTAATACTAAAACTAATACCTTATCTGCTTATAGTTTCTTAATAGCTTTAGTTTTTACTTTTTACTTTATATTTTTAGTTATAGTCTCTTTATTTTTCTTTTTAGTAGTATTAATTTTAGCTACATAATCCTTCACATATTTTATTTAATATTTTAAGATGAATTTATTTATTGCGTTCTTATCACGTGCTAATGCTAGCTTTTTATTTTCTAAATTATTATATCTATTTCTCTCTTTAGCAGTATGCGCATTATCTGAATATTTATTATCTTTTTTCTAATATTTATTTAGTAACGTTACAGAAGCGGGTTTTACAGCACGTTTTAAAAGTATAATAAATAGCTAATAAATAAAATATCACTAAAATATAGTATTAGTCTAGATATTAGTTTACGTAAAGTATAAACTTACAAAAATTATTTTAGTAAGGTTAGTAAGTTAGTGTTGGTAAGATAGTAAAATAAAGTTAAGTAAGTAAATAATTTATAAGCTAAGTAGCTAATTATATGCTTATATTTTACTAAAATTTCTTTTTTACTTATTTTTATTTTTATTTTTACGTGTTTTTAATTCTAACGCGTTATAAATTTTAACACCTACTTTATTACTTACTTCTATTATTAATTATTTTACTTTAACTAATACTTGTCTAATATTTTAACTATAGCTAGTATATAATAGGTTACGCCTATTAGCTTTAATAAGCCTTATAAAAATCTTCTAGGTATAGAGTAGGTTACGCCCACTAGTCTTAATAAGCCTTATAAAAATCTTTTTAATATAAAATAGGTTATATCTACTGATTTTAATAAACCTTATGAAAATTCTTTTAGTAAAGTACCACACAAGACCGTTGCTTCTATAGGTTAGTTTTTAGTATTAGTTTTAATATTAGTTAATTATAACTAATACTTCGCCTACTGGTTTTAATAAGCTTTGTAAAGATTTTCCTAGTATAAATTAAGCTATACTTACTAGTTCTAATAAGTCTTATAAAGATCTTTTTAATACAGAGTAGATTATATTTACTAGTTTTAATAAGTTTTATAAAAATATTTCTAGTAAAGCACTACGTAAGACTATAGTACATTAAACTATTACTTCTATAAATTAGTTTTTAGTATTAGTCTTAGTATTAATTAATTATAACTAATACTTCGCCTACTGGTTTTAATAAGTCTTGTAAAAATCTTTCTAGTAAAGTAGTGTATAAGATAATTACTTTTAATAAGTTTTATAAAAACCTTTCTAATAAAGCAGCACGCAAGACTGTTACTTCTATAGATTAGTTTTTAATATTAGTCTAAGTATTAGTTAACCTTAATTAATATTTTATAGTTTTTTTATTTTAAATATGTATTAAACCGCCTCCTATAGCTTTAGCTAGTAATAAATCTTAAGTTTTACTATCTCTATATCTTAAGCCTCTTAGTAATCATTGTAGGCGGAAGGCTGGTAATATGTTTTTCTAATTTTTATTTCATTTCCTTTCCTTTCATTTTTTATTTTTATTTTTATTTTTGATATTATGTTAATAATTTATAGCTAGTATGCTATATAAGATTAAATACTATTAATATTACTAAAAATATCTATTAAGGCGTCTTCTATTCTAGTAACTGATTTATAAGATTACTAAAGACCTTAATAATAATCTCTAGTTTTAGGCTATAGCTCTTAACGCTTTACAAGAAACCACAGAAGCTTTCTTAATTAATATTTTTAAAAATAAGTGTTTTTAGGTATTAGTTCTAGTATTAGTCTAATTAGTCTTAGCTATTAATCTATCCGCTATTTATACTAAATAAGTTATAATTTAGTCTAAAGATTTCTATCACTCCTTCTAGATTATCTGCTGCCTAACTGGCTATATTAATTTTATTAGTAACATAAATTTAGTTTATATCACTAAAGCCAGCTATTACTAGTAGAGGCTAATAATAAAAGAATAGAGCTAAATATAAAGTTTTATATAAAATTAGAGTTTAGTATACTATTTCTAAATAGAAGTTTTAGTAACTATTCTAGGCTTAAGAATAGATAAAAATTTATACTATAAGCTTACTATAAGTATCTACTAGTGACTTGAAATTCTAAAGTGAATATATAATATACTTCGCTACGCTCAGCCTACTAATATTTATATTAACTTTAGTATTTCATTATTTACTAGAAGTTTATAAATAAATAGCTTAAAAATAACTTGCTATTAAAAAGAAAGAAGTTATATATAGTTTAAAAAAAAAGGTACACCTAGTTTAAAAAAAGAAAAACTTAATAATAAGAAAATATAATAAAAGTAGTTAATTTACTAATTACTAGTTAATTTTTTACTTAAGTAAAGTTAAGCTTTTTACTACTACTATATTTAAATAGCTAATAAGTTAAGTGGTGTTAACTTAATAACTTAAATATATTTTTAATTAATACATGTATTTTGGTATAAATAGTATAAAACTAATATTTTATACTAAAAAGTAAGTATTAATTAAACTACTATTATTTATTGCTGAGTGTAGTGAAGCTCTTTCTATTTAATTAGAGAGGGTTTTCTAATCAAAACTACTCCAAGATAGCGCCGAAGTTTTTCATCTTCTAATTGGTCGAAAAAATTCCTTCATCACGTGATCTTGCCGTAAGCGAGGAACATCAATTTACTACCACTCCTTACCGCCAAAGCTTCTCGCTCGACTAATACTTCTCTCACGCGACTAATACTGAAGTACTTTGCCATGTTCTTTACTAATGGATATGCCTCCTTGCCACTAATGTAGTAACCCTAAAGATGCTACCACCAACAAGACAAACTATAGTGCTTGGAAAGCTAGGTGCTTGCGCTGTATCAAGCTAATACTCAGCTCTACTAAGGCCTTTACTAACCTATTCACTAACTTATATCTAGGCCTATACTAAGCTGGCCCTAAAGTCCTACACCAAGCTGCCTCCAAAGCCCTACACCGAGCTGCCCCTAAAGCTCTACATTGGATTCAAATCACGCTTCGTACAGGAGAAAGGGGGGTCTAAGGGGGTCTCCCCCTTGATATATATTAAATTCAATTCAAATTGCGCTCCCCGCAGGGGAAAGGGGGGTTCAAGGGGGTCTGCCCCTTGATAGCCAAATCTAATTCAATGTAGAAGCCAAATCTAATTCAATGTAGAAGCCAAATCTAATTCAATGTAGAAGCCAAATCTAATTCAATGTAGAAGCCAAATCTAATTCAAATGTAGAAGCCAAATCTAATTCAATGTAGAAGCCAAATCTAATTCAATCTAAGAAACCAAATCTAATTCAATGTAGAAGCCAAATCTAATTCAATGTAGAAGCCAAATCTAATTCAATGTAGAAGCCAAATCTAATTCAATGTAGGAGCTAATTCCAATTCGATGTAGGAGCCAATTCCAATTCGATGTAGGAGCCAATTCCAATTCAATTGTAGAAGCCAATTCCAATTCGATGTAGGAGCCAATTCTAATTCGATGTAGGAGCCAATTCCAATTCAATGTAGAAGCCAATTCAGATTCGATAGTCGCTTCTCTAACGTAAGTTCTGTCACGCTGCTTCTCTTTTGATGCTGCTTCTCTCTCTCACCCTGCTTGTCTTCTCACCCTGCTTCTCTCCTCACTGCTTCTTTCCTCACCCTGCTTCCTCCTCACCCTGCTTCTCTCCTCACCCTGCTTCTCTCTCACCCTGCTTCTCTCCTCACCCTGCTTCTCTCCTCACCCTGCTTCTCTCCTCACCCTGCTTCTCTCCTCACCCTGCTTCTCTCCTCACCCTGCTTCTCTCCTCACCCTGCTTTTCCAACCCTGCTTCTCTTACGCTGCTTCTTTTACGCTGTCTTTCTTACGCTACTTCTTTTACACTACCTCTCAGGCTACTTCTCTATGTCTGCTCTTTCACGTAGCTTTTCTTACACTACTTGTTACTGAGCGTAGCAAAGCCCTCTAACATTAATATTAGCTTTAGTATTTTAATAAGTCTTTAATTAATATATTTAAAATATAGTTAAATTTATTTATTTTAACTTTTTAAACATGTAAACCTTTTAGTTAATAATACTATAAATATAATTACTTTACTATTTTAATATTAAAAATAGTACTATATAAAATAGTAAATAAAAAAAAGTTTATAAAAATAAAAAAATTACATAATATAAAATAAAATTATTTTAAATTGTATTCTAATTATATATAATAAATTAAAGTAGTAATTTAAGTATAGTTATAAACTAATTTATGTATACTTTACTATTTTTATATTTATTATATATAAAACTAGATTCTAGTTAAATAACTAAAAGCTATAATATTTAAAAGAATTTATTTAAGTTAATATTTATAGAGAAATAAACTAAATTAATAAAAATAAGTTTTAAATACTAAAAAGCTTTTATAATAAATATTGTTTTTTAATAATTATAATATTAAGTACTAAGTTAAGCTTAATTTTTTTTAATATATGGCTTATAAACTATGTTTAAATAAAAGGTTTTTAAAGTAGCTAGCTGATAGCTATAATATTAGTAAAAAATACTAACAATTTATTTCTTAATATTAAAGTAATAGTAAATTTCTAGTTAAACTTTTTAAAATAAATTACAAGTTAAATAGTTTTTAAGTTTTTAATAACTAGTATTTAAGTAAAGTTTTAAAAGCTAAAGCTAACTATATAATATAAATAAAAATACTTTAAATTTTAGTAGTGTTTACTAAATTAAAAAGTAAACTTAAAGTCTACTTTTTTATATACTATATAAAGTGGTAGTAGTACTAATTAAAGTTTTAAATTTACTTACTTTTATAAAAATAAAGCTAGTTATATGACAAAATATAAATATAAAGTTTTATTACTTTAAAAATACTTAAAATAAAAATAAATTATGTTACTTTAATATATAATTTATTTTTACTAATATATAATAAGTTTAACTAACTTTATTTTTATAAATACCAGCTATACTATTTAAAAGTATATAAAGTAAAAAAATAACGTTATATAATTATAAAGCTATATATATTATACTTTTTTTTATTTATATTTTTAAAAAACTTAGTTTGAATATTAGCTATTTTATTATACTAGTAATAAATTCTACTTTTATATAAAAATAAGATACATTTTAAAAAATAAAAAGTCTTAAAATAAAAAATAGTAATATTATAACAAAATACTTAAATAAAGTAGTATAATATAATATTTAAACTTAAAATTAAAAATATAAAAGTATTAAATTATATATAATAATTTATTTACCTAAAATATAATAAAATATAAAAAGATATTATATTTTAAATTAAAATTACATTTCGTAAAATAATTAATAAATTAATAAAAATATATATAATTTAACTATTAGCTTTAAATAGTTTTTTAAAAATACATAGTTATAAATTAAGTAATATAGTTTCTAATAACTAACTTTATAATAGTAAAGTAAGTAATACTATTTTTACTTATTAAGTTAAAAGTTAGTTAATTTATATATGAAAATCTCTACAATTTATTAAATATAAAAATAATGCAATTTTTAAAATTTAACTAAAAAAGATATAATAAAATACTATTATTATAGTTTAATTAGTTTAAAAACATAATTTTATATAATTTTATTTATAAGTAATTTATTATAAAACTAGAATTTTATAAACTTTATATATTATAGTTACTTACTACTAATTTAATAAACTTAAGTGTAAAGTTAAAAATTAAAATAAGTACTATTTAATATTTAAAGTAAAGTTATACTTTTTAAAAAGTAAAAAACAAAATAATAATATCTATTAATAAGTAAATAAAGAATATTAAAAAAACGTTTATAAAAATATAAAATATAAGATATAACGTAACTAAAAATATTATTGTTAGTAAATAAAAGTACTTAATATATTAAATAAATTTACTAATTAAAATATCTAATTTAGTTATTAAGTTAACTTTTAATTAACTAATTTCATTTTTCTATAATTATTTTATTTTGTTTTTAATTAACTTAATGTAATGTTTTTTAAGTAAAACTATTTTATAAATACTTTATAAATAACTATTAATAATAAGTATATATATCGCTATTAAAAAGCATGTTTTTTTAATTTTATAAGAATACGTAAATTATTACTTAATACATATTTTATATTATTACATTTGTTAATAAATATATTAAAATATTTAAAGTTATATATAGTTTAAAACTTTTTTAAATAATAGTTAATATAATAATTATTAAAAAATTTATTATAATAATAGAGTAAAAAAGTTTAATATATAACTTACAAAATTTTTTTACTTTAATTTAAAATAGTAATACTTTAGTTTTTATTTAAAAAAAAATCTTAAAATAATAGTAAATAAAAAAAATATAATATACTAAGTTTAAAACTATGATTATGTTTAATTTAATAGTAAGTTTTAGAAAAATACTTATATTATTAAATAACTTACTAAAAATTATATAGCTAAAAAAAAAAATCGTAATAATTACAAAAAAAACTAACATAATAACTAAGTATTTTTAAATATATAAAGTAATAGCTTTTATTAAAATATATTTTAAAAATTATAACTTTTTTTAAAACTTTTTTTAAAACTTTTTAATTTAAACTTAAAAAGCTTTTTTAAACGTATTTAATAAAACTTAAATACTATTTAATAAATTTTAAATAATATTTAGTAGTAACTTTTTATTATAAAAGGCTATAAGTAGTAATATCTAAACTTATAATAAAATTAAATTAGTTTAGTACATATAAAACTTAGGTAATTATAAAAAGAATTATTAAAAAAAGAATTTTATAAAAAGCAAACTAATAAAATAAAAGCTAATAACTAATATAAGTTAACTAATTTAAGAAAGTTAGTTAGTAAACTAGCCATACATATAATATAATATATATAATAGTATACTATTATATTTTTTATAAATTATATTATATTTATAACTAATATAAAACTTTTTTATATTTAGTAATTTTTAGAAATACATTTTTTAATTTTTTAAATAAAGGCTATTATAATTATATTATTAATTTTATTTTAAATATTTTAAACATTTTAAATATTTTAAATAAAAGTTATAATAATAGTTAAAAACTAAGTGTAATTATATTTTTAATATTATTAACTTTACTTTAAATATTTTAAAAAATGTAATAATTTTAAATAGTATATAATTATTATAGTAAGTACTTATAATACTTTATAAAAGCTTTTTAAAAAAAGCTTTTTTTTATATTTTTTATTATATTACATGTTTATATATTAGCTTTATACTAGTGTACAAGTTTTTACCTAAATACTTTATTTATAATTTATTTTATTTCTTTTTTTTACGTAACATCTTAAATTATTACTTAGTACTATATATAGTAATTAATTAATACTTTTTTTTAAGTTCTTAATATTTTATATGAAGTACTCTTATAACAATAATTTTAAACATAAACTATTTTAAAATATATTAGTAAAATAAAGTTTTAATTTTAATTTTATTAACTAAATGTTTCGTATAAAAGTAAAAAATATAGTTTTATACTTAAAATTAAAATACTAGTTTTAAAATTATTTTTATATAAAATTTACTTTATTAAATTAATAAAAGCTATAGTAATAATAAAAGTTATTAGTAATATTTCTAATCTTAATATTATTATATAAATTATTTAATAAAATATACTAGTAATTATAATTTATATTATCTAATTTTTAAAACTAGCTTTTTTAAATTTAAAATAGACTTTTTACTTACTAATTTAAATTAAATTAAATATATAGTTTTATTTTTAATTTTATAGTTATATTTAGAATTACTTATTATTATATTTTAATTATAGTATTATTATTATATATAACTTATTTAATAAGTGAGTGAATTACCTTACTAAAAAACACAATCCACTAACTTTTAAGCGCGATATAATAATAGAGTAATTCTTAATTAATTTATAATAAAAGTAGGCTATTCTTAGCTATCTTAGTAATTAAGAAAAGCTAATTATAAAGTAAGTAATAAGCTATAGTGGTATATAATATTCCTTTAATATTACTTTAATAATAATATACTAAAACTACTTTATAATGTAATTATAAGCCTAATTTAAAAAAGCTTACTAAACTAAAGGAATTAGTTATTATTTAATATATACTTAACCTAGATTTATAAGAGTTTCTCTTTAGGTTTAATATTATAAGAGATATAGCTAATTAACTACTTACTACACGCTTTACTAGCTAAGTTAGTATTAAATAACCAGAGAACTTTATATAGTAAATTCTAAAAATTAAAATAGTATATAATTAAAGATACGACTACTAGAGAGCTGTATATAAGGATTCTGAAATTATTAAACCTTAATTTAATTATATATAGTACATAATTAAGATATATAGTATTACTAAAAAAGATATTTATAACTTTAATAAAACTAGCTTTTAAATAGGTGTTATTTTAGATGGTAAAATTATTATAAGCTCTAATAAATATAATTAGCATAAAGTAGTATAGCTAGGTAATTATAAATAAATTATAATAATCTAGAGTATTAACACTTAAGAATAGATAATTCTATTAATTATTATCTTTATAGGCACGTACTATCTTTCTGTATAGTATAAAAATAATAATATACCTCTAAATTAAATTATTTTATTAAGTAATCATAGCTAGATAAATAATAAGCTTAGTATTAAGTAGTTATAGTACTTTAATAAGTATATAAAAAGTTATATAGTAGGCGTATGTTGTTTGCTAATAATTAATAGCTATAAAAGCCATAATTTACTTAAATTTTAGTAACTTTATAAAGAAAAGAATATTATTATGCTTTATATACTATCTTATTTATTATATCTATTTTAGCTACTTAATATAGACTATTTTTTACCTCTAAAAGATATATATAGGCGCTAAGTTAAGGATCTTATTTATAACTATATTTATTATATTATAAAGCTTAAGTTTCTACTAGTGTTTAAAGCAGCCTATTAAGCTATATTTATAGAAAGTAATATCTATATAGGCTTTTAAGATACTAGCTTAGTTCTATTTAATTTAGATATTATACTTTTAAAACTTAATATTTAGCTTCAGACGCTATTCTCTTTTATAATAGAAAATATTATTTAAAAGTTAAAAATACTTAAAACTACTACTAAATTAGGATCTTAAAATATTTTAATTTATAGCTAGATTTAGCAGCATTAAAATAGCTTACTTATATATATTTTTAAGTTAATTTATTAGTTTATAAAAAGTGCTAAGCTGATAATGCATAAAGCTATTTTACTATACTTAAAAGTTATTAAGCTATAAAAAGTAAATAAAGCTATAACATAACGTAAGAAGCGTTAAAAAAAGTAAATTTAAAAATAAAAAATATTAATAAAAGCAGAAGACTTAAAGATAATTACTTAAGAAAATATTAATACATAAACTAAGATTAAAATATATTAAAATAAAAAAAGTATTAAAGTTAATGTATTAAAGTAAAGGCACTATAGATACTATAAAGAGACTAGGTATACTATAAAAACTTATAAAAAAACTAAAAAATAGAATAGCTATTTACTAGTTAAATATTATAGCAATAGCTATTTATATTAAGTTATTATTTATTTATAAAGTAGTTAAAACTTAGTAAAGTAACTTACTTACTTATCTAACCTACTTACTTATTAAATACGTTAACTTTATTTTAGTTAAAAAATCTTATATTATAGTATAATAGCTAATTTAAAAACTTTAAAAAAAATTATAAATTAAGTAAAATATTATAAGCAATTTTAAACACAATATATAGTGTAAAAAAATAAAAATAAAATAGTATAATAAAGTTTATAAAAAAGTTATTAAATTACATAAAATAGTAACATGTAATTTTATAATAATAGTAAGAAAGTAATAGTTTAAGTACTAGAAATAAATTTAAAACTAGTTTTAAAAACTTTAATTAGAAAATACTAATTTAAATACTACTTATTTTAAAATAGTAAAGTTAAATAAATATATAAACTTAAAACTACTTTATATTTTATATTATAATTTTCCTCTTTTTAATTATTAATAAAGAAAATGAAAAAGTAAACGTATAATAATAGCATTTATTTAAAAGTATGTTTATAGTATATTGTTTTAGCTTACACTAACTAGAAAATAAATAAGAGTTATTTTTTTTAAAAAAAAAAGTACATAATTACAAACATTCTAAACTCTTTAGTTCTAATAAAATTATAGGTATTACTATTACTATTATTATAGTAATTGTAATACTTTTAGTTTTATATATATATTCTTATAAGAAAAAGTACCTGGCATGTATTAGGGATCTCAAAATTTAGTATAATATAGCTACTTAGTTTTTATATAAAATAATTTTAGTTAATAGTAAAATAATAATTTAAATACCCCTCTAAAGATTACGTAAATATCTTTCTTAATATACTTTTATTAAGTATCATTCAACTGGAAGTAGATAACATTGTGTAAGGTTAGGGTCATCACGAAATGCGCCGCGTACCGCAATTTTATTAACGTTTCTTTCTACGTGGCGAGAAACCCACCGTGCTAAGACGAATCTATTGTTCAGGCATCTCAAGCCTTTTCGCATGAGTCTTTGAAGTTATAGTCAATATATTATTGTTCTCCAGATATTTGTTTATAGGAAACCAGCCTATAGTAAGAAAAATACGGTGGTCTTAGTTGTGCTGTTGATCATTTTGTTCAAGGCATCTAAAATCACGTCAGCTTTGTACCCCTGCTTCAGCACGACTATCTACATATCTTTAGGTTTCGGAGCCATAAGACAATGATTCTATTAAGAAAGAAAATAGCACAAAGCTTTGAAGACACCTAGCTCTTTAAAGTATGCACTCTGGAGTTTCTCCGTGTGAAGAGGTTTCTAATATGTCTTGGCGTGAGGATTTAGTGCGCTTACATGGTGCTGTATTATATTCTACACTATGCCTAAATAACTTGAAGTGTGGCGTACTTCTAGAAACTTCAATAGACAGCAACTGCTTAGTATCTAAGTGGTTATTAAGGTCCATCTTCGTAGTTGAGGCAGTGTTTAAGGACGACTGCTCTACAGTACCAAGAAAATTTCGCAGGCGATATAGTAGAGGACCCTTCTACGAAACGAATTTGTCCCTGTTGTCAATTGATGTGAGGCTCTCTAGGCTCTTAAAATCTTGTATTTCGTCCCCCTTCCATTGTCTTGATCCTTGTTTTCTTTAGAGAAGGCTCTAAAGCTTGAAAGCTAACTTATTTTCAAGAGTGAGAGAGTAATGACATCTGTTGGAGATTTGGTCGCGTCACGAATAACTGAATGCCAGCGTTGGGCAGACTGGCAGATAGTTTTGCTGAGTGTTAGCGCCAAGTGTGAGTTAGGCGAAAATTTGTAACGCTAAGCCCAAACTTGACGTGCCAAGCTGTGCCTTCCCTTGCGCTCTTCGCCGATTGTTTTAATACTACACCTAGTGTAGTACAATCATGTCTACCTCTGCTAACCTTGAACGTAATTTGAAGCACGTTATTCTACGTCTTCGCGTGGCTGATTTTAATAGCGCCTCCTATATTAAGGAAACTCTTAAGGCCATTAAAACATATCTCGCCTTTGTTGGACATTCCCGGAACGAATTGGATTTAAAATAACACTTCGTGTATATTGAGCCCTTATAAGATTCTAAGCTGTAGTAGAGATCCTTCCACATCTTTCTTGACATGGAGAAAGATTAAAAAAAAAAAACCCCTAGACTTGGATATGCTTCCGCACGCGATATATCGTGTGAAACGGGACCGCGAGGGGACTTTGTAAGGCTATCCCTGATTGAATATCGTTAGTTACTGATGATTAGGGTAGAGGAATTTGTCTGATTCGTAATACATCTGAAGAACAAAATCTCCTGACCAAGATCCGCACGTTTAGCGATAATATATATCATTAGGCGGAATAATATATTTGGTTAATTTTGGGGCTGGATAGCTGCGAAGATAGATGGCACCGGGTCTTTAATTATAAGCTTGTGGGTTTATAGATTCTATCCTAGAGTACTTAGGGTAGATAGATTACACATAAATGTCTGGTTGGCAGCTAGAGTCTGGGAATAGCCCGTAATATTCATGTAGTATTTAAGCCTTCTGGCCTACTAGCACTACAGCATCTATATACTTTAGAAACTCTGTTGTATCTACATAACTATAGAAACAACTATTAGTAACCCTGGGAGCTTGGAGGAGACAGGCCTGTGTAGGGAGGACAAAATCTAGGTAAATCTTGATCTTGCTGGTCGAGCGCTTTTGGAAGACCTTGGATGTTCCCGCTTGTAGGCACACATACGGTCTCGTTAGGGCGTGCTTGGGCTGCCACACATTTGTTGTAAGCGTACGCGTAAAGATGGTTGTACCTTTAGTAATGGTGGTAACGTTATTCGCAGATATCCAGAAATAATTAGAAAACCTTGACCTTTACGGAGATTTTAGCCTTTGTAATATAGGGAGAGAGTCCCCGAAAACGCAACTCACGTAGAACCAGGATGCGTTGCCGGAATCTGAATAGTATGGGGGATAAGGAAGTAGGGAAGATCTGAGGCAAATTGCATCATGTAAGCAACTACAAACTGGTCCATACATCAAGGCGACGAAATATCACAACCCCCTACCGTAAGGTGGCTTCCGCCCTCCTTACCACTACTAAGCGCCGTCACTTGCATTGCTACGCGCGCTTCTGTAAAAGCTTTTATCGATTTATTTAGGTCTTGTAGCTAAGAGTACCCCAAATTAGCTGCACCAGATTTATGGCTACACTAGTGAGGTGAGGATGTCAACTCTAAAGGTTGTAAACATCAATGAAATTGCCACACGAAAAATGGAGAATCATTGCTCTGTCCTGCAGATTTGACTCTTGTCGCATGTTAAATAAGTTAGAGTTCGGCGCTCTTATAGGACGGTGTTGAATCTTACGCTGGGAGTTGCGTAGATTACATAGGAAGAGAAACTAAGGTTTCAATAGAGCATATACCGCTTCGGAGATGTGTCTAGCAGTCATCAGTCTCCTTGTACTTGAGCTTTGCTTTATCTTACCCAGCCCTCGTGAACTTTAACGATCTGAACTCCTCATGACCCTCAGAGCTCAATCTTAACCACCTCTCCACGGTGCTCATGTAGAGAGCCGTTTGTTGTATAACCGTGCGACAGCTGCATTACCAAAATATGCAGAGCTTGCAACTACGGCTTTCTACCAGTGTGACACTTAATCTACTTGCTGAAGCGCAGACGTCGATCTTAATACTCCGTATCCTGCCAACCTCTGTCGTCCGCTGCCATGCCCACTATGTCTAAGGCCATCCACCCTATGTTGTGCCTGTTCCGAATGGGAGGATTAGGGGAATTTTAAGAGTAAGGGGTGATTAAATAGAGTAAATGTTGGTTCTTTTGCAACAGAGTGAAGGTTTAGCTAGAAATTTCTCTCCAAGAACCTTCCAAATTCAGAAATACAGTGCCTTGACATTAGTCTGGGCACACTTTCCCCAGGAATATTGTGGGCAGGTTTCTTAAGTAGTACTGTACTGTGTTGATTATGATCATGCAGCAC
Organism: Zopfia rhizophila CBS 207.26; assembly: GCA_010093925.1. Classification (NCBI taxonomy): domain Eukaryota; kingdom Fungi; phylum Ascomycota; class Dothideomycetes; family Zopfiaceae; genus Zopfia; species Zopfia rhizophila. Next base: position 525,200 of record ML994648.1, read on the forward strand.
CCGAGAAAAGAGATGACAAGATCCCAGCCATGTTCGACGCCATGCTAAACCCAGATGTGAAGAAGTAAAATTCTTCAAAAAACTTCTGGCACGATTCATATGAATATGTCGCAAATCCTGCAATGTGTTTGAATACTGAATAAAATCTATTCTAGTAGTAAAAACAAAATAAGCCAGATACAACTAAACGAGTGTGGTGTCTTAAGATACACATAAACGAGTGTGTTGAAAAAAAAAACCCCCCTCAACCAGCGAGTTCCACCGCCATCTCCTCTAATCCCCGTTTCCAGCAATCGACGTCAAAGGGCTGCTCCAAGCGCAGTGACTGCGCTTACGATTCCCTCACGTAGCACTTGCAGGCGCTGCAACCAACCGGACGCTGCCTCTTCGGCTTCTTCCATCCGCATCGCCCGGTGCGGGTGACCTTGCACTGTTGATCAGGCGGGCATGCAATGAGTTGGCAGTTTTGGCGTGGGGCGCTGGTAATCCCGCAATGGACCGCACGGGCTTCCAGAATGTTCAGGACTTCTTCTGCATCGAGAGGATCGTCCAGGTCTTCTTCCGCATCGCGCGGATTGTACGGGGCGATGGCGTCGTCTGGGGTCGGCTCATTGGGATTGTACTGGGCGATGGCGTCGTCTTGGTTTGTTTCTGGGGCGCCTAAGGAGAGTGGCACCGCGCTGAGGAGGGCGATGGTGACGAGGATGTTGCGGATGGAGTACATGGTGCTGATCGTGATGCTTGGTTCTTGAACGAGGGATTGAAAGAAGAGAATTGTTGTAATGGTATGATATTGAATGAAGGGCTGGAAATGTTTAATGAGCTGATGAGAAGCATGCTCGAAGCATTATATACATATATATATGTTTTCCTCATCTTTAGAGGCATAATGTCGCAGTCCCGGCAATGGTTGCCTTTGTCGCACAGTGAGACTGCTGAGTGAGAAACATTATTGCCCCTTGAAGTATCTGAGTTCCTTCAGTAGAATTTGATAACCCTGATTGGTGGCTTCGGATAGTCTCACGAGGCATGAAGCCGCAGTCAGGGCAATAATTGTCTTTGTCGCATACTGACACCAGGTGAGTAAAAAGTAGAAAATCCGTTGTGCAGTACCTTAGCTGAATATCGTGGCTCAGGCTTATTCAGGTCTGAGATTTGTTGCTGGTTTCCTAGTCCTGTTTAATATGTCCTTAATCAATAATCTCTTTGGATAGACAATTTTCGGATGCCTTATAGCCACAGTGCTAGATTGATTGTAGTGCTTCAGAATTCGAGAATAACTAACTCTTATCACTACTAAGGCGCTAAGCATACCTTTGGGGAACTTCTGATCTTATTCGCTGAATTTTGTCTGCAACGGCATCCCACCAGGATCAGCAAGCGGACCGCCACATTCGCTACTGAGAGGCAAAATAAGGGTTAGGGACGTTATACGGATGCTTACGGGCGAAGTCTCTACAGGAGACGGAGTCTTACGGGCGAAGTCTCCACACGAGACGGAGTCCCACGGGCGAAATTACCGTCAACGAAATCCGATACAATTTCTTCGGACTCTACACGAGACGGAGTCTTACGGGCGAAATTACCATCAAAGAAACCCGATACAATTTCTTCGGACAGTTGAACAAATTTAGAAGCTTCATATATACGGCTTCAAAGCAAGACATCTTATTAAAGATCCAGGCTGTGAGCTTCCTGCTGAAACGTAAGTCTGTGGGTAAGAAGGTGCAGAGGGTTGTACTACTATTTTCTCGAGAGCGGTGGGATGAAATTGGGAAGTAAGGTATCTCTTCTCACAACGCTGCAACGTCTCTACTTTGCTAGTATCTTTTTTGTTTTCCTTTTTTTTTTTAGTTTGTAAGCTGTTGTAGTATCCCTACATGGTTTAAACAATATTTAAAGCTGTAGGGTATGGCGTTGTGTTGCGATAAAGTGCGGGCTGTTTCCCGAAATCTGCCCCTGTAAGTGACCGGTTAGAAGTTGGTCGATAAAGTAATAATTCTGTAGTCCCTTGACGTGAAGGAAGGGTTACTAGTCACACTTGCTTCATGACTAAGCCACACTGAGTTACTGATATAACGTTAATAACGTTGCTGCCTGATGACACCTCACCTCCATTCTTCACTCGCCACCCACCCGAACAAATGGCCAAACTCGCCGACCTTTCCAACGAATTACTTCTCAATATCGTTTCGTATCTCGCAACGGGCGATGACATTGATGTTAAAACGCTACTCAATCTATGCCGTACCTCACGATTGCTCCTCGACATTGCGCAACCAGCACTCTACACCTGCGTTCGAATAGCGGAGCCAGCGGCAGACCCCTTAAAGCCTCTAAAGATATTCCTCAGGACTTTGATGGAACGTCCATCGTTGACCAAAGCGACGCAAGAGCTTGCTCTGATCAACGACCGGGGCATACGTTATGAGTGGCCTGCTCTTGAACACGACACGTACTTCATGGACCTATCAGCATTAATAGGAGGTCATCCATCTGAAATTGAGCCCGAGCTTTGTTACTATCCGCTCGCTGTCGAGGTTCTCGCCAGATTGCCGAATCTACAGCACCTCCGCTTTACGGCCCAGATCGAACAACCACGCGCTTTGCTGCAAAGTGTCCATCAATTGCAGACCGATTCCTCGATTTTGCCTAAGTTGAAGACGTTTCATCTGTACGTAACTCCTGGGTGCAAGCTAGGTTAATCATCGACATGGCGTAGCGTTCTACGACAGCACGCACTTACACCCCTCTGGGTGAGCTCAGCTGACTTGGTACCCTTGTTTTCAGACACAAGAAATACGAAGATGGCCCAGTCGACATAGAGGATTACATACCTTTTATGCGATACCCTTCGTTCGAAGAATTCTCAACCGAGAGCGATGTTCCAGATATTCTAGGCGGGTCTCGCGCAATCAATACTCTGACGCACTCAACCGTTGAATTGCTCTGGTGCATGGCGGCATTGCCTACAATGAGTCGACTGCTAGATGCCTGCCCTCGTCTGACTCTATTTGAATTCGTCATCCCTGACCAATCTCGTTACAGATGGCAGTCGGATGTGGGCTATCAACCGCTGGTTGCGCCACGAGATCTTGTCACAACATTGCTCGAAACGCACGGCCATAGTCTGAAAACCCTTCACTTAGATTTTCATCACTTCTACGGCCTCAGCGATCTGGAACTTCGAGAAGAAGTAGAGGATTCTGGTCAGCGCCTGGAGGACTGCGATTACACCTATCCGTCGTTCCGCGGCTTTGAGAATTTGACGCGCATGACTATTGAGTTCGAAAAGCTCGTCAAGGTTCGCGATCTCCCGGCATCGTTGGAGTCGTTGAACCTTTACTTTTGCCATTTTGCGGACCTGGATAAGGAGTACCTTAGCGATTTGATTCGGCTGAAGGAGACGTGGTGTCCGGTAATCGAATATGTTACTGTGAGCGGCTGGGAGAAGACCAATGAGGGTATAACTACGGTGCGAGAGCATGCGAGATCGTTGAACGCGCCTGTGCAAGTCTCCGCAGATGGACGGACGCTGACATTCTTGGGTGCGGGGAGTCATCTGCAGATACAGAGCCACGAGCCTCTGTTCTCTGATGGTTCCGACCACGAAGATGATATGGAAATGAATGAAGAGGAGGAAGAACCCCTTGCTCTAGAGTAGTGAATTGTAAGGAGAAAATATACGCTCTAATGAGACTGTGTGTGTATATGATCTACAGCCCACTTTTATACCAATACCAAGATCATCAAGTTCCAAATGGCCACATCTTCTCCCACGCCTCTCTATCCTCTTCAGTACGTGCATATTCGTCAATGACCTGCTCTTTCATCTGAGTCAAAGCGTCCAACGCTTCTTCGTACTGATCCGACTTCACAATCGCCTGCTCCGGAAACAATTCACCAATACTCTCTCGAACACCACGCATCGCTTCCATGCCACACACCACACCTTCGACCTGAGCCTCGATTTCCTCGCGCTCCTCCGCCGTAAAAGATAATGGATATTCGTGGCCCTTAGCTCTGGGTAGCTCATCCCAAGTCGACTTCAGATTAGCCACTTGGGCAAGATATGTCGCCTCGCCGTCGATGAGAAGGTTACGTGCTAGGAGAAGAAGAAAGTAGCTGGTTGACTCCTGGAACTCAAGCGCGGCATACAGTCGCGGGTTGTGAATATGAGTCAAGGTGTCATACAAAGAGCAGAGCGATTGCTTGTGGAACATTATTTGCGCCCACCTCTTTGTATCCGGTTCAAGTGCATCTATATTTGCCGGTAATTTTGGGCGCTCCAGGCCTTGCACAGGCTGACCATCGTAGTCAATAATGTGAGGCTGGCGGGCGTGGAAATATAGCGGAGCGATCTCGGTAGATTGCCAATCTATGAGGTTTACGATTTTGGTCGGTTCTGAAGGGTCGATGAAAATGTTCGCTTCATGTAGGTCGCCGTGCCAGAGATGCACCGAGGAAATAGATGAATCGGTGGGAAGAAGGAATCTGAGTAGCTTGAGATAACAGTCCAAGGCCCGAAGTTTCCTATCTCTTGTTGGAACATAGGTCCCGGAACCGCACAGGGTTACTGGTGACTTGGGCAGTTCAGAAAGGTGGGTAACAGCGGCGATTTCTTGATGCCCGATCGCGGCGTGGCACTCCTCTAATGTGTTCCCTTGGTATTAATTAGCGAGATGCACTTTCATTGTCATAAAGAGCTTACATGGTCCTCTGTTAAAGTCGATAGTCGCTCTTCCATCATTGATATTCTCCCGTCTTGTAGGTGGGCCGACCGCAAACCTCGCATCTTTGATGTCGATTCCGTCTGCATTCACGTAGAGCGGTCCGTTATTCATAGGGTTGTTGAGGGCTTTTGCGTAATAAAGCCCCCCGTACTTCTTGAAAGAGATCGAAGTCCAAGCCTTTTGGAACGCAGCATTCTTCTTAACGACAGAAAGTCGGTCCTTGATGTCCATTTGCGGCCAAACACGCTCCAGTTCAATTCCCGGAGCTTTCTCCATTATGATGTATTCTGCGCCAACAGGGTTTTCTCGGGCTTTAGAGCTCCAGGCTAGAATCCTAAGTACAGGTGTTCGAAGTATACTTCGAGCCTGTCAACTATTGGTCAAACTCTGCAAGATTCTTGGATTTCCAAGACGTACAAAGTCCATCGTCGCAACTTCGCTTGCCGTGGTAAAATGGGGGCATACCAGCATTTGGGTTTGGGGCTTTGGCTACTACTTGAGAGCCGTTTTACATGGTGAGAAGCATACTCTTGTTGTACATTCCGTCCGGGTACTTCTCAATGCTGATGCATGATTGTGAGCCGATAGCTTCGCTCGCACATCGAGCCAACTCGTTCACGTTGAAGCGGATATGCCGCTGGGACATTTCATGTCGCTCATTGCAGACAAAGCGACCTCGAGTGTAGTTGAAGAGGTCTTCGTTGTAGCTCGTTGTAGCTCAGATCTGATGAAGTGAGCAGCCTGATCAATGCTATCAAGTTTATTGACTTACTGGGAGGCGATGCTGGCGAGTGAACCCATCGCGAGAGCTTGGTAGTTACCCTCTGCATATAAATAATCAAGCCGTACAGCACAAAGATCTAGTCATAGTTTTCCTTGGGAAAGAATGTATTGTGACGTTCACAAGAGCTCGACGTTTAGCGGAAGGTCTTAGCTTCCCTCTCAAGGGGCGGAAAAAGTGGGATGTAAGCGAATCGCGCCAAAACCGCCTGATTGCCCAACACCACATAATCTCTCATAGAAATCGTGAATTATAAGGTCTATATACATAAATTTCTAGTGCTTTCGGCTCAGTACTTTGTCGCTCGGCCTTCAGTACTCTCTACGCACTCATGGAGCCTTGCTGGGTAGCTGTCAATCGTCTTATTTATCTTCTCAGGGTTTAAGTCCTCCCATATGGAGTAGAACCTCTGTGTAGAGGTGTCGCGTCTTCTGTAGAACTTCTGCCTCAGTATGTGCATCTAGATCTCTATGACTTAAAAATCAGGTGATTTAGATGGCCCTTCAAGGTGCTCCATGCCGTAATTGTCCATCCACTGAAAGACTCTCTTCGAGAGATGAGCAGAATCGCGATCCTGGTATAGAATTCGATCGTGCCCTGAGGCTTGAATTGCCTTCTGCAACTCAGGAAGGATCTTAAGATAAGTCCTCCTATTCATCTTGCCATTTGAGTTGCCTGCATTATATGGGATTGCCCATGCGAAGTTGTACCCAATAACGTAGTAAATATGAAGCTTCTCTACTAGTTCTGGGTCTGGATTCTTATCCTGATTGTACTGCACGTTGGTGGTCTTAAATCGCTCGTTTTTTCCAGGCCTACGCTTAACCCGTCGAGTGTAACGAGGGCTAGTACTCCAGTGGATTTCATCACACCAACTGACCCAGCGCCAATCTGAACCATGAGGCCTGGTTATAAGCTGGAGAACACACCACTCAACGCGCTGAGCTCTGCTCTCTGGTGGATGGTCCTCCTTAACGGCAGCGATATAGGATTTAATGCCAGACACCTCTTTTACATGCCGTGCGATTGTCCACCTTGAAAACTCCTTCTTGCCAGTCTCTTCTGGAGGATCAACACTAGCTCGATAAGCTAGGTCCTCCCAGGTATCCCCCTTCTTCTTAAACCGGCAATTATCAATATATGAGGCGATTGCGTTAGTGTCAGAGTTTGTGAGTTGACGGAGGGCACCGCGCATGTCAGGTTCGTCAGAATTCTGCAGCTGCCGGGCGCGCTTGCTTTTGACAATTCGGCTGGCGGTAGAGGTTGGCGCGTTGAAGACTGTAGCCGAGTGTAGGGAATCAATGTAGCAACCCATGATCAATTGAATGAGTGGAAGACTCAATCTTATATACACAATTGAGGTAGATCATTCGTACGAGAAAACAATCAGCAGACGCAGTAAGGGCCTAATGTGTTGGAGGCCTGATGTGATAAGGGCCTCATGTGATGAGGGCCTAAATGTGACAGAGAGGCCTAAATGTGATGAGACAAGACAAGGCGTTACTTGGTGACAAAGACCTCCCCAATTGTCTCCATAGGGCAGTGGATGCCTTCACGTTGACGGAAATAGAGGACTGAGAGGACTGCTGAATTTTGGGTCTGACCGGACGCAGGGAAGAGATGTAGCAGCAACCTCATGAATTGAAAACTATGGATGGCTATCCTACTTAAATATGTGCTTTGTAAATAAGAATAGGGGGGATCGACAGGAGACGATCGACAGGAGAAAATCGTCAGGAGAGGATCAACAGGAGGATCATCAGGAGGATCAACAGGAGAACTCAGTATACAAGCAATGGTGCTACCTGAGAGGCCAGCACTCGGTTACATTGGGGGGTCTCAAGATGGGCGTTGTGCTGGCCTTCGGGGACAATCACGGGCGGAGGCGTAGAAAAAAGCTCATGTTTTCGCTTCTGCGGCATCGTGAAAAGACTCTCTGTAACCTGCAGCACGTAAAACTACGTACAAAGGTGTCAGGAGAGGTTTGTTGTGGGTGTGTTGACCGCACTGGCCATCCAGGCTTACATCCCACTTTTTCCCCCCTTGAGAGAGAGATTACTCTCCACTCGGACCCTCTATTTCACTAAAGACGTTATCTACTACGAATGTGTGACGTCGCAGAAAGTTGAGAACCTAGGTTATAAACTCCCCGCGCGCCTGGAGTTTCCTGTGTTACTGGCAGAATCTGTAAGCGAACAGCAAAAAGGCCGACCTTGCTGCCGAACGGCTTACAAGGCTGATATGGGTGATGCTCGGTTACAGAATCGAAAAGCCTACCACTTGCCGAAAGAATGGAGAGAAGAGAAGACTATCTCTCAAGCTGGTACAAGATCATCGAAATGTATTCAAAAAGAAACCTGACTAGTCCTAGAGATAAGCTACCAGCAATGGAAGGTCCGTTAGCAATATTGAGAGACATGACCGACGATGTTTACATATATGATCTCTGGAAATCGGATCTGTATCGGAGCCTTCTCTGGCATTCACATTACAGATGGACCCGGAAACTTCCTCGAGGCGGATACCGTGCGCCGACTTGGTCTTGGGCATCTCGGGATGGATGTGTTATTTGGGATGAATCGACCTTCCAGCGGGGATGGAGATCACTCATAGAGGATTTCGACATATCTCCTCCTCAAAAGTGCGCACACTGCGATCAGACAAGAGGCGAACAGCTGGAACTCGTCGCACTAGTGGCACCGTTGAAAGACGTTCTGTTGGCTTTCGACAACGGATGGGATCCGGACGACTCGGAAGAACTTACCTCATAGGACGAGTATGATGAACTTGGACCGCTCGCCATTGACGCTGTTTCTGGCTGACACCCAGATGATACTCATTACAGAGAAAGCGGAAACAAAAAATATCCAGGCTATCCTTATCCAGCCCTGCGGCGACTCCAAATGCTTCAAACGCATTAGCTGGTTCATACACAAGCCAAGTCAAGGAGCGGCGGAGGAGGAGGATATTTACGATAGGGACTTTGAGCCAATTCGGGAGGTTTTCAAGTCTAAGAGAATGATTTTAGTATAATTCTTCAGCTGATACTCCATTCGACCAGATATCTAGCCCGTCCACGTTCTATTTGTATAGTTACTGAGATAGATAAACGGGGTATATCTAATCGTGTTCAACTCTAGTCATTTGAGTATAAGGAATAGGTTAAGCAAAGGCGTTATGGAGGAGAGTTTTCCCCATTAGACTGGTATGAATGTGTCGTAAGGCTTGTGGGATTGAGGAATTGAGGAGCTATATTAATAGGGGGTCGAGGGGTAAGTGTTACCGAGGAACCCCATCGCTGATCCCCCTTGTCGATTCTTTTATTTCCCCTGTTGATCCTTATATAGCTTACCAATCGCTCTCAGAGCTCATTTCCCCAGTTATGTATGTAGAGTAGTCTGTTCACTCATCCAATTGATCAAGATGCTCCTCAATTTCCCACCTGCTCGCTCACGGTAGAGATACCTTGTCGTCATCGAAGCTTGAGACGGTGTTCGTTCGGCGCGGCATCATCTCAGTCAGACTGCTAATATGCTACTGCTGTCTTCGCGTTCATATTCTCTCTAAGTGGAGCATGGAGTGCTAAAGGAATTAAATCTTGCCACGTCATGGAGGGGTTAATCTTCGTACAGTGTAATCCTAAGACGATCTTAACTACCCTAAGCATATCAAGGCTTGTCCGAACCTAGGACATCCCTTCCCTACATATGCTCTGGATTCGGGCCACTTCCCAGCTAAATAGCCCAGCTCTTAGCAACGGTCCACTTTTAGGCTTATATGTTCGTTTACACTTTTCTTTCAGTATCCGGAACAGAAGGAAGGATACAAGGTATCTATTCTCGGATGACAGGGGCCTTCAGCTAACTGTAGCACTCTTCTTAATAACGGCTAAGAAATCAGGAGCTCTGAGAGATATACACACTTGCAACGATATCCTGTATAACATTCTTTATGCGTGTCCCTTTTATGGTTGCGCTCTGACGAACCAACGAAGAACTTGTTTTACCCCGCATTACGGATTGAGGATGGTTGCCCCCAACTTTGCAAAAGCTCACCGGACAGTCCACCGGCCAGTGCACCAGACAGTTCACTAGACAGTTCACCGGATACCTCACCGGAACTGAAAGTTATATTGATAATGATGCATTCCGATTATTATTGATCAAATAAGAATACTCGATAACCCTCCTGAACAGCCTTTAAATCTTTCTGATTGGAGGTTTTATTCTCCTGCCAAGACGAAGCATACTTTACGTGGCGACCGGTCATTCGATGGTTGGTTATTGACGAGAAATAGGCGGAAAGGCAACTTCCTCAGCCTTATGCAAGTAAAGGCAGAGTAAGGCCGAGTAAGGTTGAAGTTAACGCATTTAGTAGATAAAAGATATGCTCCTGTATCTATGGATATAAGGGTAATAGCAAAACATTCTACGCAACAAAAGAATCTAATAGAATGGCCGATCATCCTTTTTCCCGGGCATTCACGATGTGAGTTATCATATATCTTTGTATAGGTTAGACCCAAAATTAAGTGCTCAGTAATCAGCGATTTTAAAACCTCGTGTTAAGTGGTTTGGCGCGTACAAATCTCGTACTAAGAAACCGGTTGAAGGGGAAGAACAGCAGAAAGATTTCATGGGTATTTATAGCAGAACAGCGAGAAAGATCAAAGAAATTAAAGAGAAGGATGCCGAGCCCGGGAGGTCAAATTCCGTCGATGCCATGGCAAATGCGAGGGAACCTCTAAGATCGATTTGGAAAACGTCTGACAAGGCGGCGTTCGTTGACGAAAACCTGTGTAGCCTTTGTGCAGAACTCCCTGTGGTCAAAGTACTCCGGTCATTGAGAGGTCATGTTGGTCAACCCGAAGTTGATGAAGGGCAGCATTGTAGGCTTTGCCTGGTCACGAATCAACCTCAGTTAGGGATAGTTGAAGGAGGTCGTGGGGGAATCCACAATGACAACGTTTCGACCAGCTTTGGATCAGGTATGTACACTTAACTCTACCCATATTTGTTTCGCTAGCTAAAGTTTGCAAGTGGGTCGTGAAATTCTCCCAAAACCTGGAAGCGATCTACACTTTCTTTTAATTAATGATTGGATTGAGGACTGCAACAAAAATCATCCGCACAGCAAATCTTCCACCACCCAGATGCCCAAAAGAGTTATTGATGTGGGGAGAGATACCAATAATAACATTGTATATCTTTGCGAAAGTGACAGCCACAAGGGGGAGTACGTTGTACTCTCCCATCGGTGGAGTGACAAGACAAAATCGGTCGCAACTACCAGGGCAAACAAACAAGATCGAATAAATGCTGGGATTGAAATCGGGTCTCTGACACGGGCATTTCAGGATGCCATCACTGTCGCAAGGAAGCTCCACGTTCGATATCTCTGGATTGACTCTCTCTGCATCGTCCAAAACGATGAACACGACATGAGAGACGAATTCTGCGTAATGGAACAAATTTATTCTTCGGCATATTTTACGATTGCTGCAACCTCTTCGGAGTGCCAACGGTATGGCTTCCTCACCCGATCTGCGAATAAGGACCTGGAGCTTTCTGTCACTGGCTGCGAACAGACCAATTTTCTCTGTGGTTGTGCCACGACCGCTGATTTCTCAAAGGATGTGGCGAATACAGAACTAAATCAAAGAGGTTGGGTGTATCAAGAGCGGGCTCTCTCTAGTCGCATTATTCATTTCGCAGCCACGCGGACATATTGGGAAAGTGAATGTGAAGTTAAATGTGATAGTGGCTCTCCAGGAAATATGTAAGCGGACACAACCTTACGTGTCAATCTCTGCCCATTAGTCTCTAAACAACTGATAATTGACCTTTTTTTAGAGATGAGGACGTGGGAAGTCTCAGTCGCTCTAATTTCCCGTACGAAAGGTCAGGCATTTCTACGCACGGAACGACGACAGTTGAAGAAAATCGGGCAAAGGTGGTATTCGAGGAACCTTTTGCTAGGTACTCACAGCTCGGCCTCTCGGAACCAAGGGACAAATCAAATGCTATCCTTGGTATTGAATACAGACTCGCCATGTTCTATTGGACATCGAGTGTCTATGGCGTTTTTCAAACCCATTTCGGGAGAAGTCTACTATGGAAGCGTGCAAAGGATAAGATGGTGCGGATAACCTTCCACAACCAAGTAGTCCCGACGTGGTTGTGGATGGCTTATGAAAACCCAATCGATTATGTTAGGGTATCGCCGGATTTCACGGAATACAGATCTAAATTCAATTTTGACTACAAGAACATCGACGATTCGAAAGGCAACCGCTGTTTACTGGAAGTTTGCCTTCAAAAATAACGTTGGGTGGCCCCGGGCGAAAACAAGAACGTTCATGGACCTTTGTCCAGGATGAGTGTGGCGACCATATAGGCGCAGTTAGTACAGACCAAGAGAAGGCGCTAGGCCCTGATTTGGAAGTGGTTCCTATCGGACAAGGCAAGGGCTACTGGAAAGACTACGGAGGTTCTCCTGAGGATACAGCTTCAGAGCAGGTCGACTATGTCATAATAGTCGCTCCTTCACCACCTAATGACAGGTCCAACTCAGGTGGGAACAGCAGAACCCCATATCTCAGGCTCGGCGTGGGTGTATTCCGACATTGGCTCACTGAGCCTACAGACGTAAAGGTGCTCGTAATCTAGTCAGTGGTTCTTTCCTTACTTCGTATTGTGTCAACAAAGACTCCAAATTTGAATCTGTCTATGTTGATCTCCAAATTCATTCTAGATCTAACCTTTTTGTGGACTTCTTAATTCAGATCGATAGTTAACGATAGATAATATTAATTACGGGTCTACCAAATAGATTGTGCCTGGCTAGCCACGGGTTCAGTTTCGTTCCTGCAGTGGGGTCTGTTCCGAATGTCTGGTTTTGGAATCCCTCTTCCGTCCGATAATTAGGGGCTGTGCTCGGAATCTCTTAGTACCACCGCGCATCATATGCTACTAGTGGCAATCATGCACACCCAACTTCTTTCTTCATCTACATCCAAAAATAAATTCGTGCTTCTCACGCAAGAGTATGGCTGGAGCGGCTCGGCTATCCTCTGCGCCAGCACATCACCCGAAATATCTAAAGGGCTAACTGACCTACTGACGTACTGTGATAAGCCGGGGATATTTCACTTGGTAACCTGGGGCACGTCCGACGTCCTGAATCGGCTGCACGTGAACAAATACACAACAGCTCAGCAATAGAAGAATCACAATTAAAAACACAAAAGTTTCAGCTCAAGTCAAAGCTGCCATAGCCTCCGACAACTCAGCACAGGTGACACATGCTGCATCTAGGAATGTTACCCGTACAGACAATTCCCTACAAAAGTTGGTGCATTTGCCGCCAGAAGTGATGGGCTTTTGAAACCAAAATTAGCCTCAGTATGCTTACTCAGCTTTTTTTTTCTGTATAAAATCCTGTCGGCTCCTTCTAATCCCTGCTAAGCTAGGTGGAGCTAGCGTGCTGGGATACCCTAGGTTATGGTCAGAGGTTTCTAAAAATGGGCCCCTAGCAGCTATTGAAATCTCGAAACAGACACAAACTGACGGAGAGGACGGGAGTTTGGTGCTGGAGATTACACCCTAACGTTTATCTCTACACTCATTCTCTTATATTGGTGCTGGTGCCCGTAGTGTGGTTAGCTTTTCTCTCTTCTAATTTAAGTCTCTTTTTATATTATAGCTATGGTGGTTGCTAACCTGTAAATAACTTTATTAGGTCGACTTCCTAATACTAGACGCCCAGAGTCTGATCTCTCCAACCAGCAGTAGCTAATTTAGGCTAAGTTTAAGAGGTATTAGGATATACTAATTAAGGAAGATATTCTGATTAATAAAGACACTAAAAAGCACCGCTAGTGGCTAATGGAAATCTGGAACAAGTAAGTAGTTTCTTCTAAAACTATTCTTAATTAAAGCTAACTATAATTCTTTAGGCATTTTCAAGGTATTAAAAATACTCAGGGTAATAGTATTAACCTGAACTTAATTTGGATTAGATTATGTAAAGAGGACCGTAATACAGCTACTTAGTATAAGGTATTCTTTTTAAAATATATTAACAAGTTTATAAAACGCGTTATAGTTATTAGACTAGAAGAATATATAAATAAATAAATACTTAACTATACTAGCTTAGTCCTTATAATGTAATAAAAGCTTATAAAAAAAGCAAATCTTATAGTCTTAAAAGCAAAAAAAGAGCAAGAACCTATAAATAGTAAAAAGTAAAAACTATAGTTTTATAACTATAACACTAAAGCACTAAACTTCTTAATTTCAATATTTAATATACTTTTAGTAAGTTTCTACTACTAATTAAAACAGGGAGCTTTAGTTAGGCTAACCTTTATTAAAAATAGATTTAAATAACTTTAGCTATAAAAGCTAAACTTTCTAAAAAGCTTATATTTAATAAAGTTAAAGTAATTACTAAAGATATTACTATAATTTTCTATACTCTTTAGAAATATACTGTTGACCTGGCTATTAATATAAAAACTTATATTATATTTTATACTAATATACTTCTATTTATAATAACTAGCTTTAAGCTAAAATATTTAAGTAAAACTTACTATAAGAATATTATTTTATTAGTTATATAAAATTCACAAAGTTGTATAAAAATAAAGTATATAGTAACTATAATAGTAAAAATAAATAAAATAAAGAAATTACTTTTATTTAGTAAAATAAATAAGTAAGTTATATTAATAGTTACTACTAATTTCTTTCTCTCTTTTTCTTTTTTTTATAAAAGTTTTTTTTTTTCTTAGTTTAGTTTTTTAGTTTAATTTAAGTTACTAAAACTATATTTTTCTTACTATAGAATTAGTTTTCTTATTTTTTTTATACTATTTTCTTTAGTATGTTTTGCCTGTTTTATTATTATATAAGTAATTTAAGATAAGGTATTCGACACTAAATATATAAATAAAAAAAAGATCTTAAAATAACTAGTACTTAGTAATATTAACTATATTCTATTATAATAAAAAAATAAATTACTAAATTAAAAAGTTTTTAATTTCTTTTATTAATAATTTAATACTATTTGGTATAAAGTATACTAGCTTTATAGTTTTAAAAAGTTACTATATTTTTATACATTATAAGTTAGAACGAGTGTAAAATTAAATAAGAATTATAAGTTAACTACTACTTTTTATATTTACTTAGTATTATATTTTCTAAGTTTATATAATTTAGCTCTTTTTTTTTTAGAGCTTTTTCTAACTTTATTTTAAAATATATAACTATAGTATTTAAGGCGTTATATTAAATATTATAAGTTTAAAAAAAACCTTATATAAATAGTATTTAGCTAAAGAACTAAAAGTAATAATAATTTTCTTTTTACTTTCCTTTAAAATATATTCTTAACTTAAGACCTAAATATACTAATTTATCTTACTTTAAATTATTAAGCTAAGTTTAATAAACATAATAATATAACTATACTATACATATTTATTATAAAAGCTTAAAAAGAAAGTAATTTAGGCTATTTTAAAACTTTAAAGTTAAGACTTAAGTACTTATGTAATATATAAAGTGCCTTAAAACTAATAGAAAATTAATATAAATATTATAAAGTGGCTAATTAAGCTTGAGTATAAGGATAATAACTATTTTATAATAAGAAGTATATATTTAATTATATTAAAAAACTACGCTTGTATTATAAGTTGCTAACTTACTAATATAATATTATACTAGTAATAAGCTGTTTAACTGACTATATAACGTTAGTTAGTTCCCTTACTTCTAGATTAAAAAGCTTATTAGACTTAGTAGAAATTAGTTAACTTAGTAAAGATAGAGGGAAGTAATATAATAAGTTAAGATTTAATAAAATAGTATTAAACTATTTTACTTAAGGTATAAATCTTAATTTTAGAGTAACTATAAAAAATTAAAACTAAATAATAAGGAGGGAGAGTTCTCTTAAATACTTAATTTCTTATAGCTATAAACTAATTAACTTTTACTTAAACTTATTAGGTAATAGCTACTACTTATATATAATAATACTCTAATATTCTTACTTCATACTATTTTATTACATGTGCTTAGACTTTATATCTCTTAGTTCTTATAGCTTTTTTCTTAAGCCTAGTATTTTTTTTTTTAGTTAGCTCCTTTTTAGTATAGCTAAGGCTTATTATAAGAGAGTTAATTTTCCTAACTCTATTCTTATTTTTTTTTAATTATTTTAAGGTATTTTATTTTCTGGTTAACCTTATTACTATTATTACTTTATAATTATATTCTATAGTTCGTAACATTTGTCTCCCTCCTTAATATATTATTATTTTAATAACTATTTTCTGCCTTTAGCTTTTAGTGGGTGTTCTATGTGTTCTTAGTAAAATATTTTTAATAAAAGTCTTAAGTATAAGAGTAGCTTATTTCTACTGTAGTTTTATAATTTTTTTTTCTTTTTAATTTACTTTAGTAAGCTCGTTTGTCTAATTCTAATAATAACTAAGGCTAAGTTTTTAACTATTTATTCTTATTATCTTACTAAATTAATCTATAACTATAATTATTTAATGCTAATACTATGTAATAACTATTAAAAATAATAGTATTATTATTTAGTAGATTTTTCCTTAGGCTGCTATTTAAAGTACGTTAATTATAATTTAAAATATAATTTTATAGTAACTTAATTAAAGTTAGATTAGAATTTAACTGCCTATTATTAGATTCTTTTTTAAATTTATAAGGTTAAGAAGTTTTTATTAGTAATTTATATTTATACTCAGCGCCTATATCGTGAGCTTACTTAAATTAATTTTAAATATCATAAAATAATAAATCATGAAATAAAGTCTATTAAAGAGTTAAAAAAACTAGAGAAAGAGAAAAAGTTTTAGTAGAAAACTATACTACCACAATTCTTAGCTCCTTTTAATATTATTATTTTCTTATTTTTTTAACTTTAATTAAAATATGCTTTAATCGCTCTCTTTTTGGGTATAACCTATAATTAGTTCTTTTAATAATACTAGTTAATTAGCTTTAAACTATTCTTTAAGTTTTTAACTAGCTTCTATATATTGTCTTTAGGTCTGTAGTTTTTCTATCTAATTAAATACTTTTACTAATATTTAAACTATTAGTAGTTTAAAACGTGTTAGACCTCATACTTAGTTATATCTTTCTTAAGTTTAAGTTTTATCTATAGTTCAGCATTTAGTAGTGCTGGTTCTAGTTTTAAGATATAAAAAACTAAATTAATCCTTATATCCTTAAATAATTATAGTTTATAATTTACGGGCTCTATTTATTATTTAACTTTAAATAATCCTAATTTAACGCGATCTAGTTTTTTTAATGGTTGTTTTATTTCTAGATTTTTTTATAATAAAAAATTTTTATTTTCCTCCTTAAAAATTAGTCTTTTAACCTTAGATTTGTTTTTAACTTATTTAGTAAGATTACCTTTATAGGTAATTCTTTATATAATTTCCTAATAAAGTTATTACAGTTCTTTAACTTTTATTCTTATAGATTCTAATATTTTGTTTAGTTTCTGTAGTTCTTAATAAGCCGTAGGCTTATAACTATAGTTCACATAAAATAGTAATTTTCCTATAGTTAATAACTTTATAGAGTTATATATAAACTTAGCTATTAGTAGTAAGTTAATCTAATTATCTTATTATTTATTAATATATATTTATAGGTATTATTCTAGTGTTTGGTTCATCTATTCTATTTATCTATCTATTTATAAGTAAAATATTATTAAGAGGCAGTATTCTACCCCTAGTTTCCTAATAAATATTTTCTAGAATATTAATGTGAATAATTTATCTCTGTTTATAATAAATTCTCATAGCAATCTATATTATGTAATTAATAATTTAATAAGTATAGTTACTAATTTATTAGCTTTAATTTCTGTATACGTTAGTTTAAAGTATGCGTACTTTATAAATTAATTTATAATAACTAGTATTATATTATACTATTAGCCTTAAAAGGTGGTTGTTGTTAGTATTTCTATAATAAAGTCTATTATAACTAATTCCTATAGTAAGTTTAGTAAAGGGATTGGTTATATAAGCCTATATTTTTTATATCTTAATACTTTATTTTTTTTGTATTTAATGCATTCTGAAAGAATAGCTCTAACTTTATTTTATATTCCTAGAATCTAAAAGTATCTATTAATTTGTTTTATAGTTTTCTTAATTCCTTAATATCTATGCATTTCAGCTAAATGTTAGTCTTTAATAAGTTTAGTCTATAATATTTTAGGTACAAAAATAGTTCCGGTTTTATGCTATTATAGTCATCCATTGTTGAATTCTCTAATTTACTTTTATTATATGTTTTTGATAATAACTACTGTTTTAATATCTATTTATAAGCTTTCTAGAGATCTATCTTGTTTTTATCTAAGTATTATATTATAAATCTCTAGTATATTCTTTATGTAGTCTATTTATTAACTGAGTGTATCAGCCACTATATTTTCTTTTCCTAATTTATAAAGTATTTAAAAGTTAAAAGTAGAAATAAGTTTCTATTATTAGACTTATCATTAATTAAACTTCTTAGTTATTATAAATATTATTAGATTTTTATAATTTGAGTATATAATAATGTAGTGCTTAGCTCCTTCTAAGTAATATTTCTATTTTTTAAATACTTAAACTATTACTAGTAGTTTTTTATTATAAATATTATAATTTAATTTAGCTATTATAAGTTTATAAGATAAGAAGTTTATTAGGTGTTTATATTTATTATTCTATATTTATAATAGAATAGCTCCTATAGTTTTATCTGATGCGTCTATATATATTTCTATTTAAAGTTATAAGTTAAATATCTTTAATATTAATAGTTATTAGAATATTTTTTTTAGTATTATGAATGCGTTTTCCTTGCGTTTTTTTTACTTAAATTATTAATCCTTTTTAAGTAATTCCATTAAAAGTAATATAATTTTTAAGTAATTCTTAATAAACTATTAGCAGAATCCTATAAATCCGAGAAAAAAATAAACTTCTTTTATGTTTATTAGTGTTAGTTAAGATAGTATATTTTTTACTTTATTAGAATTAACTACTATTCCGTCCTGGGATACTAGGTATTCTAAGAATTTAACTTCTATTCTATAGAATATGTATTTCTCTGTTTAAATATATAGCTTATATTTTTTAAGCTTTTGTAATAACTTTTTAATATACTTAACATATTCTTTTAGCGTTCCATTTATATATACAAACATATTATTAAAATATATTATTATAAATATATCTAGATATTCTCTTAGTATATAGTTAATAATTATTTGGAATGTTACTAGTGCATTAGTAAGTTCTATTAGTATAATTAGATATTTAAAAATTTATATCTTATCTTAAATATTATTATCTATTCGTGTTCTTTAGTTATTTATATTTAGTAGTATTTATTCTTAATATTAAAGAGACTAAACTATTTAGCTCCTCTAAGTTTCTCTATAAATTCTAATATTAATAGTATAGGGTAATAATTCTTGACTATAGCTTTATTAAAATATCTATAGTTAATATATAACCTTAGTTTTCTATTCTTTTTTAGTATAAAGAGTATTAGTAATGCTATCTTACTTTAACTAGTTTATATATATTCTTTTTATTAGTTCTCTTATAAGAATTTTCATAACTCCTCTTATTAGTGAATGAGTACTTAGTATAATAGTTTTAGTTTCAAATCCATTTCTTCTTTTAGCGAGATTTTATAGTTCTAGTTCTAGTATTCTAATAGTTAGTCTTTAGCTTTCTTAAAGAACTATTCTCTAAATTCCTTTTAGTATTCATTTAGTATAATAAATTTAGTCTTATAAAGTATTACTTTCTTTATTTATATTATTACGTATTATTATTGTCTATAGCGTTTATTTCTATTACTTATAGTCTTCTTCTTCTAATTAATAATTAGGTTTTATTATGCTAGCTAGTCCTATCCTAAGATAAAATTCTTACTACCTAGATTTATAATTTTAATATAGCAGTTATTCTTATAATCTATTACCTAAATAATTATATTCCATGTTTCGAGATTAATTAGACTTTTTCTAAATACTATTAGATTATTATCTATGTGTTTTACTCACACAGGTTTATTTAAAACTCTAGTTAGTATTTAGTATCTTTATATCTATTTATTTAATATAAGTATCTTGCTAGCTCTACTATTTATAAGTGCTAGTATCTAATTACTATTAATATATATATTTATATATAACTTGTTTTTATATTTCCTTTGGTTTAGTTGTGTGTATATAATTAATATATTCTTTCTAACCTTTTCTTAGCTCTCTAGTGGCTTAGTTATGGTCTACTAGTTTTCTAGTTTTTTATATATAGTTAACTCTTAAGTGGTAGTTATTTTCTTAGTATTTTTTTTAAGTCTATAAATTAGGCACCTCTGGCGTTAGCATGCTTTTTTATTTAATATTTTATATATATTTTTAGTCTATTCTCTATAATCTATACACTTCTATCCTAAGAAACATTCTTAATATGTGAGTTTTTTATGTGATTTTGTAGCTAACTATTCTTTTTAATAGTATTTAGTCTAGTATAATTAATATTCTAGCTAGTATTTATCTCATAACAGCTGTTTATATTTATCTAAGTTTAAATCTTATAATTTATCTTCTAAGTCCGTGTAAACTAATTCTTGTTGTAAGTTAAGTTTTTATTTATTTATAAGTCTTTATAATACTTTCTTTATCCTTAGTTCCTTAATATATACTATGTGTTTATTTTATTTATAGTTTACTCCTATATAGTCTAGTACTATATATATCTAGTATTTTTTATTTTATTTTATTTACAACGTCGTTGTTTTGTATTTATAAAGTTAATAGAAAAGTTATTTCTTTTTTCCTATTCTAGTTCTATCCTAGCTTTAGATGTCTAATAGGATGATAGTATATTATATAATTTATAACTAGTATAAGTATTTATCTATAAATCTTATTTATCTATATAGCTAGTTTTTATTTACTTAGCTCTTTATACTATTTATTTTCTACTAATTATAATACTTATTAGTATTTATATATTCCGTCTCCTAGAGTAACTTTCTAGTATTTAGTAATATAATATTTCTCTATATAGTATTCTAATTCATATATCTAATAATGTTTTTAGTGTATTTATTATATAATTATTATAAATATTAGCTTCTTATCTTTTTTTATTTCTTAATTTTTTTTATTTAAATTTTTAATTTTCCTTATAGAAGGGTCCCTTTTTCTGTTCTATAATCTCATAGAATTTTTATATCTTCTTTTTAGTTTCTGTATTATGTTATTAAATTACTGTTTTTTATATTATAGTAATTATATTACTAAATTATCTTCCTAGATACTTCTTAACTTACTAATATAAAAAACTCACATATTAAGAATATTTCCTGGGATAGAAATGTGAGGATTATAGAGAATAAATAAAAAATATACACGAAATACTTAATAAGAAAGCATGTTAACTCTAAAAATATCTAATTTATAGACTTAAAAAAAAACATAAAAAAAACAACTGCTACTTAGGAGTTAACTTTATATAAAAAACTAGGAAACTAGTAAACTATAACTAAGCCACTAAAGGGCTAAGAAAAGATTAGAGAAAATATATTAATTATATATATATAACTAAACTAAAGAAAACACGAAAATAAGTTATATATAAACGTATGTATTAATAGTAATAGAATACTAGCACTTATAAAAAATAGAGCTAGTAAGATACTAATATTAAATAAATAAATATAGAGATACTAAATACTAACTAGAGTTTTAAATAAACCTGTGTAAGTAAAACACATAAATAATAATCTAATAATATTTAGAAAAGATTTAATTAATCTTAAAAAATAGAATATGACTATTTAAGTAGCAGGCTACAGAGATAACTACTATATAAAAATCATAAATTTAGGTAATAAAGATTTTATCTTAAGATAAAACTAGCTAGCATAATAAAACTTAATTATTAATTAGAAAAGAAAAACTATAGGATCTAGAAACAGCTATTATAGATAGTAATAATAGATAATAATATAAGTAAAAATAACAATACTTAATAAAACTAAATTTATTATACTAGAAGAATATAAGGAAGAATTTAGAAAATAGTTTCTTAAAAAAGCTAAAGACTAATTACTAGAATACTAAGACTAGAATCATAAAATCATACTTAAAAAAGGAGAGAATCTAAAACCAAGACTACTATATCAAGTACCTATTTATTAACAAGAGGAGTTACGAAAATTCTTATAAAAAAATTAATAAAAAGGATATATATAAACTAGTTAAAGTAAAATAGCGTCACTAATACTCTTCATATCAAAAAAAAAAAAAAAAAAAAACTAAGATTATGTATTAATTACAGATATCTTAATAAAACTATAGTTAAAAATTATTACCTTATACTACTAATATTAAAACTTATAAATAAACTCTGAGGAGCTAAATGGTTTAGTTTCTTTAATATTAAAAATAAATATTATTAAATATAAATAATTAAAGAACATAAGTAGATAATAGTATTTAAAATAAAATATAAATTATTTAAATATCTAGTTATGCTAATAGGACTTACTAATACCCTAGTAATATTCTAAACAATTATTAACTATATACTAAGGGAATATTTAGATGTATTTATAATAGTATATCTAGATAACATACTTATATATATAAATAAGATGCTAGAAAAACATGTTAAGTATACTAAGAGAGTATTATAAAAGCTTAAGAAACACAAATTATACATTTAAATAGAAAAATATATGTTCTATAAAATAGAAGTTAAATTCTTAGGATACTTAATATCCCAAGACGGAATAGTAGTTAATTTTAATAAAATAAAAGATATACTATCTTAGCTAACACTAATAAACATAAAAGAAGTTTATTCTTTTCTTAGATTTACAGGATTCTGCTGAAAATTTATTAAGAACTACTTAAAAATTACGTTACCTTTAATAGAATTACTTAAGAAGGATTAATAATTTAAGTAAAAATAACACAAAGAAAACGCTTTTAGAATACTAAAAAAAATATTCTAATAACTACTAATATTAAAGATATTTAACTTATAACTTTAAATAGAGATATATGTAGACGCATTAGATAAAGCTACTAAAGCTATTTTATTATAAATATAAAAGAATAAAAGAAAGTACTTAATAGACTTTCTATCTCATAAACTTATAACTACTAAGTTAAATTATGATATCTATGATAAGGAACTGTTAGTAAAAGTTTAAGTATTTAAAAAGTAAAGACATTATTTAAAAGAAGCTATATACTAAGTTATTATATATTTAAATTATAAAAACCTAATAGTATTTATAATAATAAAGAAGTTAAATTAATGATAAGTTAAATAGTAGGAACTAGTTTCTACCTTCAACTTTTAAATACTCTATAAATTAGGAAAAGAAAATATAGTGGCTAATACACTTAGTTAATAAATAAACTATATAAAGGATATACTAAAAATATATAATATAATACTTAGATAAAGACTAGATAGATTCTTAGAAAGCTTATAAATAAATATTAAAACAGTAGTCATCATTAAAAACACATAGTAAAAATAAATTAAAGAATATAATAATAAATAACTATAATAATATAAAACTAGAACTATTTTTATACTAGATAT
Organism: Zopfia rhizophila CBS 207.26; assembly: GCA_010093925.1. Classification (NCBI taxonomy): domain Eukaryota; kingdom Fungi; phylum Ascomycota; class Dothideomycetes; family Zopfiaceae; genus Zopfia; species Zopfia rhizophila. The sequence continues at coordinate 548,427 of ML994648.1, forward strand.
ATTATAGAATAAACTTATTAAAGACCAGCATTCAGCTAAAATGTATAGATATTAGGGAATTAAAAAAACTATAGAATAAATTAACAGGCACTTTTAAATTCCTAGAATATAAAAAAAAAATTAGAATTATTCTCTTAGAATGCATAGAGTGCAGAAAGAATAAGGTATTAAGATATAAAAAATATAGATTTATATAACTAATTCCTTCACCAGACTTACTATAGAAATTAGTTATAATAAACTTTATTATAAGGATACTAATAATAACCACCTTTTAAAGCTAATAGTATGATATAATATTAGTTATAATAAACTAATTTATAAAATATATATACTTTAAACTAACACATATGGAGGTTAAAGCAGACGAATTAGTAATTATACTTATTAAACTATTAATAGTAAGATATAGATTACTATAAGAATTTATTACAGATAGAAATAAACTGTTCACGTTAATATTCTAGAAAACATTTATAGAAAAGCTAGAGGCTAAATATTATCTCTTAATAGCATTTTATCTATAAACAGATAAACAAACAAAATAAATAAACCAAACATTAAAATAATATCTAAAAATATATGTTAATGAATAATAATATAATTAGATTAACTTATTACTAATAGCTAAGTTTATATATAACTCTGTAAAATTATTAACTATAGAAAAATTACTATTTTATATAAACTATAGTTATAAGCCTACGGCTTATTAAGAACCATAGAAACTAAATAAAATATTAGAATCTATAAGAATAAAAGTTAAGAAACTATAATAACTTTATTAAAAAATTATATAAAAAATCACCTATAAAGGTAATCTTAGCAAATAAATTAAGGATAAATCTAAAGTTAAGGGACTAATTTTTAGAAAAGAGAATAAAATTTTCCTATTATAAAAAAATTTAGAAATAAAATAACTATTAAGAAAACTGAATCATATTAAATTAGGCCTATTTAAAGTTAAATAATAAATAAAATTTATAAATTATAAACTATAACTATCTAAGAATATAAGAATTTACTTAGTTTTTTATATTTTATAACTAGAACCAGCACTATAAAACGCTGAATTATAGATAAGACTTAAACTTAAGAAAGACACTACTAAGTATAAAGTTTAATAGATATTAGACTACTAGCGATTTAGGCGTTAGTAGAAATACTTAATTAAATAAAAAAAACTATAAACCTAAAAATAACATATAAAAGCTAGTTAGAAACTTAAAGAATAGTTTAGTACTAATTAATTAGTATTATTAGATAAAAAAATAAGTACTTACTCTAAAGTTATATTTAATATATATAAAAAATATAAAACATTCTATTTAAAACTAGAGAAAGAAAATAAAGTAATATTAAATACTATAAATAGTAGTATGCTAAACTAAGCTTAATAATTTTACTTTTTCTTTTTTATTATATAAACTTTATTAATTAAAGTAAGCTTAAGTTAGAAAAATTTTTTTTTAAAAAATTTATTTAAGCTAGTTAAAGGCAAAGGCGGCGCTAATAATTTTAAGTCTCTAGCTTTTTATTTTATACTTACTTTAACTTTTTATAAAGTTTCTCCTTCTTATAATCCAAGCAATCCTATGAGGACTATAATACTATAAAATTATATAAAATATTTTAATTAATATACTTAGAATATTATCTAGAAGCTATATTTATAAAATAAATATAATTATTTCTTTAGTAACAGGAATATAGGGACAGCATATAATAGCTATTCTTTTAAATTCTTTTTATTAGATAATAAGCTTATATTAAGAACAATTCCGCTTAAGTTATTCTTAGGAAATTAAAAAAATAGAAAAGATATAAAAGATTCTTATAATCTTAGCTTTTATATAAAGAACTAGATATTTTTATATTATTTATAAAAAAAAAACCAGACTAACCTTCAGGCCGAAGGCTTAGAGAAAGAGGATAATATTATAAACTATAATAATAAAATAACTATAAACAAAAAGGTATTATTATAGAAGATATAATATAAAAAAATATATAAGTAATACTAAAAAGTAAAAGTAAACTAGCATAGATAAAACCTATAAATAGAATTACTCTAAAGTAAGTTTAAGTTCTATAGAGAATAGTACCTAAACTAGTAAGTAAATTAGGTAACTAGAGCTTAGTAAATAGTTTAAAATAGAAAAAATAAAAAAACTATTACCTACTATCTTTTCTAGTAGTATTTAATATACTTCTAATTAGTATATAATATACGCACGGAGGATTTTCTATAAATATAAAACATAAAATAGCTTAGAGATATTTTAAATTCTTTATAGTTACTCTAAAATTAAAATTCATACCTTAAGTAAAATAGTTTAATACTATTTTGTTAAATCTTAACTTATTATATATATTTCTTTTTATTTTAACTAAGTTTAATTACTTCTCTACTAAGTCTAATAAGCTATCTAATCTGGACGTAAAAGAACTAATTAATGTTATATAATTAATTAAATAGCTAGTTATTAGTTTAACTTTACGTCAGTAAGTTAACAACCTATAATATAATAATAAATAAAAATAAAAATAATAAAAAATAAAAAAGTTAATATACTAATAATTTAATAATTAGTTTATTGTTAATTAATAAAAATTTATTAAGTAAAAGTAATAAAATATTAAAAATATTACATTTAAATAAGCTATTAATAATAAATTTTTTTGTAAATAATATAGTTATTAATTTAACTTAATAATTTATTAATTAATTAGTAGTTAATATAAAAGTAATTACTAAAGTAATTAAACTTTTACTAATATTTTTATTTACTTATTTTAATTTTATTACTATATATATAGTTATATGTTAATAATTTTATTTTTAATTAATTAAACCAAAATTATTTATAATTAATAAAATATATATTCTTTATTTTTTAAAGTACTTTAATTAGTTTTTTAATACTAGACTTTATACTATAAAGTTAGAATTAATAGTAAACTATAAAACTTAGAGTAATTATTAATAACAAGGCTAAGTAATAAAAAATACTAGCTATTTATAATTTTAATAATTTTGTATAAAAAAATTACAGAATTCGCAAAAATCTAACATATTTTACTGCCTATTGTAGCTCTTGTTTAATACTAGCTGGTTATTAACTACTATGATTGATTCTAGCGTTGCTAATATTAGCAGGTTGACACCTCTATATCGAATAGATAGAATATCAGTTATCGGTACGTGGACCAAGCCGGATGATGATGTCGCCAAGATTCCGTGAAACCAGGCATACATTCCAAAGCCGCCTCACGTATCAGGTACTCATTTTCCTCTATCATTTTCGTCTCCCAAGCCTTGGGATGCGACGCCACAGGCATTGGCGTGATAAGGCTGGTATATAAGGATAAGGTATGCATCTCTCCGTTCTGCAGGAGTTAGCATACTGTTGAGCAGTCTCTTTTCACTTTCATTCGTTTCTCAAACCTTCGTTTGATCCTTTCTACTTTCGTTTAATATTCTGTCGTTCCGTTAGCGTTGCCCATAATGAAGACTTCCACGCTCTCTTCCATCGCCAGCTTGGCACTCGGCGCATCGGCCGTTCCCTTAGACATCAACAATGGCCGCATCTCGCTCCAGCTCAACATCGATCTCAGTCAAGATGCATTCGCGGCAAACCAACTGGCCGATCTCTTCACCTTTACATCGATGCACTCCGTCCACGCAACACCCGACCAAGTCGTCAACGAAACCACACCCACCGGCGGTCTTGCTGGCGCCTCAGGCATCTTCAACTTCGGCATCAACTCGGGTGCCAACGTCATCTGCTATAACATTACCTTGCACAACTTCCAAGGCGAGTTTGAGTCGCCTGCCGACACGGCCACGCACATCCACGAGGCTGCGCGCGGCGTCTCCGGTCCCCCTCGGATAGCGTTCCCTAATCCCGAACCCATTGACGAGGCTGGAATCGTTCGCAACAGCGTTGGATGCTTGACGGGGCCTTTCGCGACGGGGGTGGTGATGGAGGAGAAGGATACCGGCGAGGGCTTCCACGTCAGCCAAATCGAGCAGAATCCTGCGGCTTTCATGGCGGACACGCATTCGAGCCTTGCGCTTCCTGGAGCCGTTAGAGGTCAGCTTGCTTGATTAAGGCAATGCTAGGCGCAATGGAAAGAAGCGGGCTTCACTGGAATGGATGGAATTCTCTCGCGTAGATTCGCGGGTAGTCTAATGTAGAAATAGAGCTGAATTACCGTCCAATTTACTCCTAGTCTCCTAGTCCACGTGCTGTGTACCGCATGCCGTTGTACTAGGTGGAGTAGAGTAGCATTCTTGTGGTACGGCATGAAAATGAAAGTGTGCGGCAACTCATATACTTGGCGGGTTTCAACGGGCTAGACGGGCGCCATGTTTAAAACGTATTGGCGTTGTCAAGTCGTCACGTGAAACCGTGTACTATTAAGCTGTGCCTTGGCTCGTCCAGGTCCGCGCTGTCTACCCCACACCATTATCTCCAACTTTGAGTCAACTCAACATCGCATCGTGCAACAGAATATCAACCTTTACAATCATCACCAACTGCGATTAAACTGCCTTGAAGGATGGCATCACCGACGCTAGAATTTATCTACGATGCCCGTACTTGCCCTTCCCCACGCCCCTTCTTTCCTCTACTGATGTTCTCCAGATATCCTGCCCATTCGCCTACATTGCCTCCACACGTGTAGAATCACTCGTCGCCCGCACAAATGCAACACTGATCTGGCAACCCCGTTCTACTAGGCGCCATATACCGCGCGACATCCGCGCCCCAAGGAGCAGCAGGCTCAGCTTCTGATGTCTTCAACCACACAAAGAAAGCCGTGACTGCGCGGTCCATGCAACGGACTTTGCGGCGCTATCAAGTTGCGTACAATCCGCCGCCGCAGCATCCGAGGAAAACGGTCAATGCGCTGAGGTTATTGTATGCGATTGATGGGGAAGACAGGAAGGTGCTCAGTAAGGCGTTGTTCAATGCGTACTGGGTGTAAGGAAGGGATGTCAGCGATGATAAGGAGCTATTGAAGATTATGAGGGAGAGTGGGATTAAGACTGCGATTTCTATATCGGAAGCCACGCTCAACGATTCGAATACACGGAAGGCACTGGAGACGGCGACTGCGGATGCGATTGAGTGAGGTGCTTTTGGTGTTCCTGGATTCTGGATTCCTGAGGAAGAATGGACGGATTTAAGCGGTAGGAAGCGAAAAGAAAGATTTTACTGGGGTCAGGATCGGATGCACTTTGTTGAGGCATCTTTGCTTGCCATTAAGAATGGAGGGGAGTGAAGTAATGTGGCCGGCTTGAAAAGCCCCGAAATGCATTGCGCAAAACAGGACACATGGGCAAGTGAAGTTGGAGTTCTGGTACGATTCAGCAGTCCGTGGCCGTTCTTAGGATGGGCCTGGCTGGAGTGGTTGAAGCGGACATTTCTGGATCTACAAGTCGTGATGAAGCCCATCTTGTTGGGCATAACTGATTTGCGAGTGCGTCCTTTTCTATAATCTCTCCTTGGAAGGGATTCGGGAGACCTGGAAGTGTCGTAACACTGATGATTGTAGGATTGGGGCACCCAACCTCCCAATGACTGCCATACTCCCAGCCAAGGCGTTGTGGTCGAGACAAGATCACTCGGACTGGGTCCGATACAGGAACGCCATCAGCGTTCAAGAAGAAAGTCCAGACAAGAACATCAGCTTCTCCTGAGCAGATATCTTCCCTATCCGGACTTCAACGGTTCTCAGATGCGCAATTGTCGATCCGCGTACCGTGCCTCTTCTCTGTACGTCCGGCACTCTCACATCTCGCGCTAATCCCCCTCGTGCTGATGTGAGACGGACCGCGCATGCTGGGAACGAAATGCCGATATAGCGGACGAATCAGTCCTTGCCGATGCTCTCATCGAAGGGGGCTATAATGAGTCTGATCTCCTCCAGAAAGCGAACGCACCAGCCATTAAGAACACGCTGCGCGAACTGACGGCAGAAGCGAAAGCGAATAGGCTCTGTGGTGTACCGGGCTATCGCGTTCTGAGAGAGAAAGGAGACGGAAGCTGGGAGCATGTCGGTGGTGTTGTTTGGGGACAGGATGAGACGAATGTGGTTGAGGACCTCATTGCGGGCTGGGATACTGACGGGTCGGATTTGGTTGCGGAGCCACGGAAAGCGAAGTTTGGGGTTGCGAAGACGAGTGCGCGATTGTAGAGGTGGGTAAGAAGCGTTTTGGTGCTTCAGGGTTCTCAGAGACATTTCTTGTTGACCAATCGTCCAGGGAACATAGGATGCATCTACCATGGTTTGGTCTGACGAAGCTTCCAATGCGAAGCCACATGAGCCTATCGGTCATCGCCTGGTTCATGCCGAACGGAACTCGGACTGACCTAGTCACAAAGCCAAACTTCTCACACCAGTCTAATCGTTTTGGCCTCAGCATCGGCAAAGAAAAATCCACCATCGTCTCCTACTTGACCAAGGCCAACTCTTCGGAACGTCAGAGAACTGTTGTCCGAAATGTGTGCCGGAAGCAGGACGAGGAATATGTCACTTCCGTAAGTCTTTTTTCCCAATCTAAAGCAGTAAGTGTCCGGGTGGCTGACATCATCTATCGAATCGGGATACATCCATCCGAAAGGAAGGGCTTCTTCATCGTATAACGGTAGGAATCCTTTCTTGCGTGGGATAACTCCCTTCAGATCCTCTGTGAAGGGACCAAAGCTCCTTCCGCGGCGAAGAAGGCCGGTTATCGTAATGGAACAGTCTTTTTGACGCCCGTTCGGATTCTCACGCTCGTAAGTTACCGACTCGCAGTGAGCGAGCAGCTCACCGAGTGAATGGAATTCTATTTCTCCATTTACTCCCGCCCAGGAAAACGTTGGTGCGTGAGATGTCGCAGGCCTCGGAAATAGTTGACTTTCGTGGACGAACGTGTGATCTTTCTCCATCCTTCCGCCAGAGGAACCATCGCCGTAATTCCTTCCTTGCCAAGATATGTGAGATTCTTCTGGTTTTTGGCTTGTAATAGACCAGGCTAGCTGCCGAACAAGTCTGTTCTTCCATATTCCAGCCACATATTCGTCGTTCTGAACATGAAACTGGAAGGCGGCAGCTAAGCCGGATATGGCATACAATTTGTCCTCTTGCCGCGTAAGCTTCATCGTGCTGTAAACGCTTACTAAATTTTCCCATTGATTAGCAAACGTTTCAGGAGATACTGGACCAGAAGCATCTAAGACGGAGCTATAAGTCAGCTTCGAGAACAAGTCCTGGGGTCTCCCGCACTCCCGGATGCCTCGTCGAATCACAATATGACCATCCTCGGCGAAAGTACCTTCGGTACACTCCCAAAACATCTGGTCTTTGCCAAAGTGCAGTATCCGGCGAGAAAGAACGCGTTCTTGGAAAATCCATCCCCGGTCAGCGAGATACGAAGACAGGACGTTTGTGGGGAACAGAGTCTTCTGTACGGACTTGAAATCGTTGTCCACAGACTTGCGCAAGTTCAGCTCTAGTTTCAAGCCCGGTTTCACCGGCACAACAACGGAAGTGCTGGGGGCTGGTGGCCTGAGATGGAGGAAACCATGGTCATCATCACGACCACAATCGGCGAAGATTGTGAAATGGGCGTTGGCGTAGACATCCGCCATACGCGAAGATTCTGCGTCCCAGTCGTTCGATGAATCCTGAATGATACAAAGGGAATCGACCCAGAGATACTGTAATCCCAACTCTCGTGTGACTCGAATTGCGTCAACTACCGAAGACGGGAGCTCTAATTGCGGGAACCAGTCGTGGCGCGACTTGACCGAGCTCTTTTTCGTTACCCATGCTGGCATTGGACCGCTGGCCCAACGATGACTCAAGGCCAAATACTTGCCGAACTTTCCACTGCCTTCGCAGAGTCGGATAGAGATGCCATCCGGGCTCGTGACATTGATGACTCTCGTAGGTAACGGAACTTCCCGGTCGTCGTCTTGATTAGACGACTTTGTTAATCCGTGTCGGGTGCAATTCTTGTGCTCTCGCTCACATCGATCAAGCCAACCCTGGATAAGTCCTACGGAGGAGGATGACAGGGGATCCGGGTCTATTTCGATTCCTTGCTGAATTGACCATGGGGCTTCGTAAGTTGAGCCCGTCCTGCGACTAAGCTCATGTTCGATCATTAGCTTCGTTTCTTTAGAGAGTTAGTGTAATGGCAACAATCATATCACACTGATTTGTCTCTTACCTTGTTTGGTGAATATGGTGACCAAAATGTCAGCGACCCGGTCACAGCTCCCCCTGCAGTCAGCATAATCTTGTGATATAATACCAGTCCCACGCGAGCAGGAGCAACCCGGAGACAGGATAAACTCCAAATTTCGAAGAATTGGAGGGTCAGTGCACATGCCTCGATGACTCTTATCTCCGTTTGAGATCCGCACAATGACCTGACTCCTGGCGCGGGGGTCACTGCTCCTATGTTTGTTGAGAACGGCGAAGACTATCTTGCAGAAACGGCATTGCCTCGCAGACTGGAGAACCGAGTCCAAGGAAGCCATGTGAAGGTAGCCGCGTGGGCTGATAAGTTCCTTGAAGGACATGCCTGCGCAAGTGCGACAGAGTCCATCGGAGTCGACGCTGAGGACATTGGTCTTGGGTCGCGGCAACACACCCTTGTAGGTAGATGCAGATGAACTATCGAGCGCCAGCGCCGTGAGATCCTGAAGAAGGTTCGCACTCGTAGCTTTAGGCTGATTTGCTCTCTCCATTCGCGCATGGTCGTCCTCGATCATGGCAAGGCCGCGCTCGCCGAGCATCTGCCTTAAGTAGACAGCAACTTCGGTATTCCCTCCAGATCCACCGTCCACCCAGCAAAGAGGGGAGCAGGTCGGGCCTGTGTAAACAGGTGCGCCTGCTTCTACTAGTGATTTGGCATGGTTCAGCCATCCGCTGTTGGCGGCGCAATGCAGCGGGGTACAAAAGCCGAGAGCGCAGATATCCAAAGCAGGCTCATGTTGAAGAAGAACTTCGAGGATCCCTAATGAGGTAGCGCTTTCATTGGTGTCGTAATCCGAAAAAACTCTACCTCTTCGCAGTTGGTTCCTATCAAGCCGCCGTCCGAGAATTTGGTGGCTGTAGAACACCATACAGCTAAATGCAGTGCATGCAAGGTGAACTGGAGTCCATCCCGTGTCGTCTTCTCTGTTCACGGTGGTAGAATTTGCGAGCAGTCGTGTTTGTTCGAAGTCACAACGCCATACCGCGACATGTAAAGGGGTCCAGTCACTGTTAATAGAACGAGTCAGTAAGCTGTTTTCCCGCCCTTTTGATGTTGATACCTTGGGTATTGGATATCGAACCGAGGCATGGTAACTTGACTTCTAGCAAACGTCAAGGCCCATTGATTTAAGAATTAAGAATGAGAAAATTTATCAGAGAGGTGTGAAAGGCATGAGTGAAGGGCTGTTTGAAGAGCTGAACTCGAGCTCGTGAAATACTCTTCAAAGTTGCCTAGACAAAGCCCAGACAAGCCACCGAATTTCAGCTGCATGCTTTCTTTTGCAGAGTTCAGCTGGGTTCAAGGATCGTGCCCCTACTGTTCTCTAACACGAACTAGGAAACCTTTGCTGCAAGGACCGCGTGCTGAGAATAAAATCGAAGTACAAAACCGGAAAACGATTCTGCTCGCGACTGTACCTGATGAGTACTTGGGAAAGCTGTAGCCTTGATAAGTCCTGTCAGCGTGAAGGCGTCGGCCTAGGCGGTATGTCGCCACCACTAGCGGGAAGGATAGCCGACCCGATCCGGCTATAGGGTTGTGAGGGTCTACTTTTGAGGTTAGAAAGTAGAGAGAATGGGGCAACTGTGGTTGACATTGGAACCAACAATTAACTTAGGCGTGGCATCGTGGCGGTGAAGCACTGCGTTAACTGACCCGTTGTGAACTGCTTAACCCCGACGACAATTCTCGCGATTGCCGCTCAACTTCGCGATGCTGCCCACTTTATGTCATAATATATGGCTATGTCTAGGTTGCAGACTCCTCTAAAAGATTAGCAGCATACCACACTGCCTTTGGATCGTCCATGATGGAGAGGAAAATGACTAATGCTAGAAGAGTCTAGCAGTCTTCTGACTAGTATTCTTAAAACTACAACTGAAGGTTAGCGCCAAGAGAGCCTTTTAAGAAGTTAGACATTAACAAAGGATGCTAGTGATTTCTCTGCTCTCTATAGTCCTTAAACGAGCCTTCACATTGCCCTTTAAGCTCGGCGGCCCCCCGCTCCCTCCAATGCCCAGCAGAATTTGCAGCCACGAAAACAATGTAGTGCATCCACTGTACTCACGTTCTCTGTCTATTAATGCCTAACCTAGAAGTGAACGCCTTACACAAGAAATGTAGCAACAAAGGTAACAGCTAAGGAATACAAAGGATACACAAAAGAGGTCGGTATTAGTATCGGCGGACTCTTGCTAATAAGAACAAGTAGTATAATGCTCTGTTCCAATAGCTCTTCCAACAAGGTCAGAGTTCGACCTTGTGTGGAAAGGAATAGAGTATATCTATATTAAGGAAATTAAAGTACCGTTTATAAATAACTCCTCTTTTAATGCATGCCAATATGCTTGCACTGCACCTGGCATCCAATCTAAGAAGCGAAAAAATATAGCCTTTTAGGTTATACTCATCTTGTCTTTATACAAGCGTATGTACTATTTATTTGGCTCTAACTATAGTAAGCACGTTCGTTTGCGTAAGTACATATCGCCTTTATTGAGTCGCGTATTACCGCCAGTAGCATGAGAATTATCGTCTCTTGTATTTTTATCTCTATTCTCGTCTTTTCTGTCTCTGTTGTTGTCTAAATAAACAGCATTATAGTTAGTAGTATTACTATAAAGACTACTCTTTTAGTCTGCACTTTACTATATTAAGCTTTAACTAAAACATAAGTTCGGCACTTTATAGTTTTTACATTAGTATTCTATAAATAAATTTAAATCTAATAATATTTTGGTCATATAGATTACTTGGCTAGCGTTACCAAAAAAGTTGTGTTTAAATACTAATAAGTTTAGAGATATCTTTAACGTTATTTTATTACTATAAATAGTTACTACCATTTTTAACAAGCTTTTAAGAACTTAGCAAAACATAATATTAGTTAACTAGTAAGCTATATCTTTGCTTAGTTTATAACTAGTACTAAAATTATATACTACTTTTATTTTTAGAAAAAAAATTTAAAGAAAACTAAACTAAGTTATAATACTTACTTTATATTTAAGTTAGTACTATAATAAAAATAACTCTAGTTATTATAATAATTTTTTAATCATAGTACTTTTACTTTATAAGTTAAACTTAGTTTATAATAAGCTACTTTATTTTTTATTTTTATTACTTTTTATAACTTTACTACTACTATTATTACTTTTATTTTTACTTTTCTTTAAATTTAAATTAAAGTTTTAATTATTTTCTTTTTATTTAAATAAAGAAATTAATTATATTACAAAATATAGTAGCTTTTTATTTATTAGGTTTTTATAGTATTTACTATTACTATTATTTTATAAATTAAAAAAAGTTACTTTAAAGTAAGTTTAAAGTATTAATATTATTATTTTTATTACTACTATTTACATTACTAATATTTAAATTATTACTATTTTTAAAAAATAAAAAGCAACTACTATAAGCTTATAATAATAATATTAATATTAATATATATATAAAACTAAGTATAAAAATATTTACTTATATATTATAGTTTAATAAAGGCTTTTATATATTTATAACTTACGTAATTTTATTATGTACTTTTAACTACATATTATAATAAAATAAAGTATAGGTTTCTTTAATATAATAAGTATAAATTAAACTATATTAAATGCTTTAGTAATTATATAAAGCTATATAAAAAGTTACTTACATAATATATTTTAATAATATAAAAATGTAATAAAAATAGTTTAACTAATTTATTATATAACAATTTTAAAAAGTTGTTTAAAAATATAAAAATAAGTATAAGAAATTAAAGTATTTAAAAATTAAAAAAAATACTTTTTATATAATAAATTTTCTACTTATAATTTATTAAGTAAAAAGTTTTAATATATTTACTAAATTTTTATTATTATTTATTATATTTATTATATTTATAACTTTATATGTAAAATATTACTTTTTTTTCTACTATTAGCTTTATTAATTATTTTAATAATATTAGCTAGTAGCTTTAATTTATATTTTATATTTTATAGTAACTACTTTATTTTTTATTTAGTATTCTACTTTTTAGCACACTTTTTAGCTAGTAGCTAAACGTTGCTTTTTAGTTTATTTAGTATATTCTAATTATTACTTATAATAAACTTTTACATATTATTATTTATAATATTATAATTAAACTAACTATTACTTTACTAAATAATTTTTTTTTAAAAATAGTTTTAAAGTATAGTTTAGTACTTTTATAAAAAAAGTAACGTTTTTTATAAGTGAGTGAACTATACAAGTGAGTGAACCACTTTTGCCAAGAATTACCTTTTCTTTAATAACTTTACGAAAATTTAATATTATTTAGCTAAAATTTAAAATTGGCTTTTTAGATACTGGATACACCTAGTGTTAAATTTGCATTCTAATAGTCGTACGTAATTATAAGTTATTAAGCTTAGAATTTACCTTTTAAAAATTTAGCTTTTAGCTATTAATATTTTAATAACTATTAAATAAGAAACTATAGATATTAAACTTAAGCTATTTTATATATAATTTAGACTATATTATGCTTTTATAGTAATAAAATAAGTAGGTTTTTAAGATCTTTAAGTAAGGGGAAATTTTAGCCCCCACTTTTTAATATCTTAAAAACTACTAATAATATAGCTTTAAAATTCTAATATATTATATATTTAGGTGTTAATACCTTATATTTAAGTTTTTATAATTTATTATTAAGTAATATTATAAATATAAATAGCTAAACATTATTTTAAGGTAGTGTAGATTCTAAGCTTAATAACTCATAATTATATAAGACTATTATAATGCAAATTTAACATCAGGTGCATATAGTATCTAAAAAGCTAATTTTAAATTTTGGCTAAATAATATTAAGTTTTCGTAAAGTTATTAAAGAAAAGGTAATTCTTGGCAAAAGTGGTTCACTCACTTGTATAGTTCACTCACTTATGAAAAACGTTAATTATATTAGTAAATAAAGTATACTTTTACTTATATATTATAAATAGTTAATAGTTATATAGAAATTACTTTTATAACAAAATTTTGTATATTTTGTAAATTTGTAAATTAAAATACCAACTTTTTATAATAACTATTAATATACTTACTTAGTTTATTACTTATAAAACTTTTAAATTTTCTATTTTTTTTTACTATTATAAGCAAAATATAAGTACTTTTTAAATATTTTTAAACTTAGGCTTTATAAATTTCATATTTTATAATAACTATTATTAACTATAAAGTCTATTTTTTTATTAATTTAAAACTTAGTACAACTAATAAAGTAATAATTAACTATATTATTAAATAAGCTTTACTTTTTTTACTATAGTACTTATATTAATATTTCTAGTTTAGTATTTTTAAATTTTTTAAATAATAATTTTTTGCTACTTATATAATACTTACTTTCTATATTTTTAATACTAGTATTATATTCTATAAGTGAGCTGCGCACCCAAGCGAGCTGCGCATCTTAGAATTCACCAAAATATCGAAATTTTCCACCTTAATATCTCAACAACCACTTAATGATAAATTCTAAAAATTGAAATTTGAGCTTTCATATACACATTACAGCTTTCATGAGAGTTGCATAAACATTGGTTGAGTAGTTTCTGAGATATAGCGATTTGGCTTCGTTTTGGCTCCTAAATCGCTATATCTCAGAAACTACTCAACCAATGTTTATGCAACTCTCATGAAAGCTGTAATGTGTATATGAAAGCTCAAATTTCAATTTTTAGAATTTATCATTAAGTGGTTGTTGAGATATTAAGGTGGAAAATTTCGATATTTTGGTGAATTCTAAGATGCGCAGCTCGCTTGGGTGCGCAGCTCACTTATGGAATACAATAATACTTATATATATTTTCTAATTTTTATATAAATAGGCTATTTACTAAACCTATTATCTACTTTCTTTAAAGTTATAAAATAGTTAAAACTATATATAAAATTATATATAATAGTAATAGTAATAGTAATAGTAATAGTAATAGTAATAGTAATAGTAATAGTAATAGTAATAGTAATAGTAATAGTAATAATAATAATAATAATAATAATAATAATAAATATAAAAAAAAATTAAATAAAATAATTTTACTATTAATACTACTAAAGTAAGTATAATAAAACTAGAAACTACTATTATTATATAGTATATAGAATATAAAATTAAAAATATATAGCTTTTTAGAAAGTTTTTAAACTTTAACATAATACTATTAAACTACTTTCTTATTTTTATACTTTAGTTGTTAACTTTTTATATAAGGCTTTAGTATAAAATACTAAGTTATATAATAATAGTAAATAGTTTTTTTTAATTTACACTTTTTTAAGTATTTTAATATTTAGTAGTAAAATCTTAACATTTTTTATATATACTAAATACTTATTTCAAGTAAAAATAAAATTAGTATAAATTAAATAAACTAAAAACTCTTACTTTATAGCTACTAAATTCTTAAAAAATATTATATAAAACTATTATAGTAAATAAAAAAACTTTAAGCTATAAAGTTTTAGTAGTTTATTATTACTTTTTTTTTATTTACTATTTTTACTATTTGTGTACAAGTTTAACTATATTAATAATTTATTAATAAAAAGATACAAGTTACTTAAGTAATTATAAAGATTATACTTTTTTTATAATAAGTAAAAGCTATATTAAATAAATAAGCTAAAGCTAGTTATACTTTATATAAACTTACATAAAAAGTAAGTAAAATAGTAGTTTATTAAAGTATTATTATTTTATTTTTTAATATAATAAATTTAGTTTTTATTAATACTTTTTAGTTTTATATACTTAGTTTCTTAAAATTAGTTTATATAAGTTTTTTTTTGTAATATAATATTTGCTTTAATAAACATTTTGTTCATTTAATTTAATTATATATTATATACTATTTTCTTAACTTTTTACTTACTTTTAATAGAGTGTAAATTATACTATAACTTTTATTAATAAAAGTAAAATAGTAGCTTACTAATAATATTTTAGTAATAAAAAAATAAAAAGCTATATAAGTTATAGTATAAAATAGAAAATTTTAGTATTTTATAATAACTTTATACTTAAACTACTTTTATCAGTTTGTTTTACTATTATCTATAATTATAATTATTAAGTAATAAAGTATTAAGCTTTTATTTAATAACAAAACAATAAAGGATTTAAAAACTTAATTTTAAAGTAAAACTTACTTTATAGTAGTATATTATAAGTAAGTAAAAATTTTATAATAGTATATAAGTATAGTTTTAGTAACTATTTTTACTACTTCTTTTTTTAACTCTATTAATAAAATTATATAACTTTTATTATTTTTATTTTATTATAACTATTTTGTAGAGTTTTTATTACTTTATTTATAAATTTAAGTTATTATTACTTATACTTATTATGTATATAAGTTTTTAGTAAGCTATTTAAGTTCTTTTTATATACAATTAAATACATATTTATGTTTTATTTTTTTAAAAAAACTATAAGTTAATAATAACTATTATATACCTTTTTATAATAGGCTGAGTTTTTTGAACTTTTGGCTAGTTAGTCTTAGTGTATAAGCCTTAGTTAAGTTACCCTTAGTATATAAAGTCTTAGTATCTTATAGTAAGCTATAGTATCTTATAGTACCTTATAGTAAACTATAGTATCCTATAGTATTTCTTCTTAATAATTCTAAAGTACCCTAGTTAGTATTAGTATCTTATAATACTTCGTTTTGTTATGGCTTTTTATAATTATGCTGTATTTACTAGAACTATTATTAAAACCCTACTTAAAGCCCTTATAGCTTCTTATTAAATTTATTATAGTTTTATCTAATCTTAAGCTAACCAGGTAGCCCTTAATATTTGAATTTAATTATCTTACGATATATAAGTATCGTACTTTTAATTCTTTATAGCTTTTTAGAGCCTAATTTAGTACTAGATAATGTATTAACACACCTACCTGTTGTACACTCTTAAAAGCTATTAATTCTAGATTTAGCTAGCTATTTAGACACTATCTATAAAAACTTAACTAATAAACTGTATTGAGCTTTTTAAGTGATTGGTTTTAAGAAAAAAGTCTTAGTTAACGCGCCGTGCCAAGCCTTATAAATATTTAGTCTTTAAAATTAAAAAAACTTAATACGAATATTAAGCTTTAAATAGTATCTTAAGTTATTATTTCTAGAAGTCTGTTCAGCAGCAAGCTAACGGCCAGCTATTATTAAATAAACTATTAATTAATACTTTAGAAATAGATTTTATTTTAAGTTATTAAGAGAAATATAACATAGTTATAATTACAGTAGTCCTGCGTAAGTGTAGCTTAAATAATAGTATTAATTATAATCTTATTATTATATTAGTATAAAAAGAAATAGTAGCATCTTTATGGTTTTATTATTATACTACTTAGACAGTTAAAGAAATCACTTTAGTAAATCTATTATTATAATAGAAGACTAAGGTATAGCTATTTAGTATAAGAGACAGAAGACATATTTACCTCTTAATATAGCTTATCTTCTTAGACTTTATATATAAGATATTATAGTAGGCAGAAAACATAAGGAAGCCCTTACTAGAGCTTAGTAATAAATATAAGAGCAAGAATATAGTAAGAAGAAAGCTTTAGATATAGTAAGTTAAGTTTATAAAATAATTTTATTTCTCTCTTTAGTGCTAAGAACAGTAACGCTGCTTATACTAAGTTTATTAATTAAAATACTATTACTATAGCTAGCAGCAGTTCTAGCCGCCCTTAATATTAATAGAATAATTAAAGAACGTCGTAAACGTCTTTTAGACTCTTAAAGATTTAATGATATAAGATTAGAATATCTAGAATAGCATCTTACTATCGCGGGTAAATTTATAACTAATAGAGATAATTACCTAATACTAGAATTATACTATTAGTATATTTATAGTCGCCTTAAGAATAAGGCTTATACTATTATAACTCTTTTTATAGAGTTATGCCAGAAGAGTAGCTATAATATTATATATATATAAATATTCCTAAACTCCTATTTTAAGGATTATTATGTAGAAGCTAGAGCCCGTGATAAGATCACGTACATAAAATAAAATAAGTATAA
Organism: Zopfia rhizophila CBS 207.26; assembly: GCA_010093925.1. Classification (NCBI taxonomy): domain Eukaryota; kingdom Fungi; phylum Ascomycota; class Dothideomycetes; family Zopfiaceae; genus Zopfia; species Zopfia rhizophila. The sequence goes on from ML994648.1 coordinate 565,791, forward strand.
GATAAGAGAATACCTGTATAACTTTAAAGAACAGTAGCTTTATACTAGCTTTAGTAGTAATAATATAATAAAGATAACCTTATTCCGGAATAAACTAAAGAATAAGATCTAGTCCTGCTTAATTAGAGTCCCTATTAACTTATACACTACCCTTTAGTAAAGAGTAATTAAGATATTAGATAATATATTCTAATATAAGCTCTATAGTAAGTTGTTATAGAAAACTAGCTTCTAACTAAGTAGTAATAAATCTATTAATTAGCTAAAGAAAAATAGCTCTTCTTCTTCTCTAAATAAAATAGATAGGGTGGAGTATACTGGTAAGAATAATATTAATAATAATAAATATAAGCGCTGTAGAGCTAAGTATTTTTATTTTAGTTATAATAAAAAAAGCTACTACTTCTATAACTATACTAAGAAGATAATAAGCTTAAGTAAATTCTGAAGTTGATTAATCACCTTAGCTAAAATAGCTGAGAAAGAAAAACAGAGTTTAAGTTATTCCAGTAAATCAACCTATAGCAGGACGGTTATAGTTAAAGAGATATTTATAAACAATAATACCCCTAATAAAAGCTCTAAGAATAAGTAATTAGGAAAAGAGTAGCTTCTACTAAAAGTTATAGGCAAAAGCTAAAAGTAAATAAGCATAAAATACGTAAAGATTAGAACTAATTTAAAGAAACTAAGATATATAATAATGCGTTAGTAGTTAATGCTTTAGTTAATTTAAATTATTACACTTTAACAATAATTAACTCTAGTAGCCTTATTTTTATTATAGTTAGTTTAATTTTTACTAAGAAGACTTATCTATAGTGTATATAAATAGCACCTTAAAAGGTTATTAAGATTAAAGAAAGCGGCCAGATCGACTAGGTGGCCTGTTTTAAGTTTAATATTAATAAATACCAGAACTATAAATAAGAATACGTTATAAACTAATATTCTAAATTTAATATTATATTTAGCAGGCTATAGATGGATAAGCGTAAGGTTATAATCATATTATATAAACTATCTATTTATATATATATAACTAGATAATAGATTTGCCTTAAAGCTTATAATAGTAAGCTTAAGTAAGACGGCTTAAAATCTTAAGAGATTAATATAGTATCCTACACTTTATAGATAAGATAATCTAAGAAAAAAGATTTTACTATCCAGATATTTACAGTGTTAATAGCTGATATCTAAAAGGTATTAGTATTAAAAGCTAAAATTAACTATAAAATTTTACTCCCAGAAGCTTATAAGGATTACGCATGGATATTTAATTTTAAGATAATATCTAAGTAAGCTTCTTACTAACCTAGTATTAACTATATAATTAAGCTAGAGAAAAATAAAGATAGTAAAAAAAAGCCAACCTTATAGAAATCTCTTTATAATATAAGTAGAGAAAAGCTTCTTGTCTTTTATAAACACCTTATATTACTACTAGATAAAAGATAGATTCGTATTAGTAATTCGCTAGCTGCTTTACTAGTATTATTTATAAAAAAACCTAGTAAAGGTTTTTACTTCTGTGTAGACTATTAAGCTCTTAATATTATTACTAAAAAGAATTATTATTCTCTACTATTAATCCAGGAGACTTTAAATAGTATTGCTAAGACTAAGTATTTTATAAAGATTAATATATCTACTACCTTTTATAAGATATGTATCTGTAAAGAAGATAAATAGAAAACGGTATTTCGTACCTAATTTAGTTTATATAAATAGCTAGTTACTCTTTTTAGTCTGGTAAATACGCTAAGCACGTTTCAATATTATATTAACTAGATACTATAAGAATATATTAATAACTTCTACTTAGTATATTTAGATGATGTATTAATTTATACAAATAGATCTCTTAAGCAGCACTATAAGAATATAAATAAGATACTTAATACTATAAGAGCTGCAGGCCTCCCCTTAGATATTAATAAATACGAGTTTAATATTACCTCTACTAAGTATCTTAGTTTTATTATTAAAGCAGAAAAAGGCCTCCGTATGGACCCTAAAAAGGTTAAGGCTATTAAGAAATAGAAGGTATCTCATTCGCAGAAAAGTATACACAGCTTTCTTAGATTTATAAACTTCTATAAACGCTTTATATAAGACTACTTTGAATTAGTTACTTTTTTAACTATCTTAACTGGATTAAATACGCCTTTCTGCTAGGGAAAGGACTAGTAGAATACTTTTAATAAGCTAAAAACTATTTTTATTATAAAACTAGTACTAGCTCAGTTCAACTAGGATTAAGACACCATTATTAAGATAGATTTATTAGAATAGTCGATCTCTAAAGTTCTCTTATAGTATAGTAATAATAGGTTACTTTACCTAGTTATATATTTCTTAAAGAAAATAAACGCTTATGAAGCTAACTATGAGATATATAATAAGAAACTACTTACTATTATTAACTGCTTTAAAGAATAGGACGCTAAGCTCTATTTAGTTAAGAAGTTTATAGTTATTATAGATTATAAAAACTTTAAATACTTTACGAAACCACGCTAGTTAAATGACCGTTAGATGAGATGGTCTCTTATTTTAGGAAGATATTAAATAGTTATTACTTATTATCTTAAGAAGCTAAATAAGAGAGCTGATGCCTTTTCTTATTATAAGTAGAATATACTTAAAGACGTGTTAAACAAGCAGACATGATACTACTACATACAGTTATTAAGACCAGTCACTATTAATAATTCAGATAATCCTAAGGATGAAGACTTAATACTAATTATAGTAACTTAAGTTAATAACTTTACTACTTTTATTAATGTTACTAAGGCTTAGGATAAGCTGCTCTTTAAGAAACAATAGATAGCTACTTAAATAAAGAATAAAGAATACTTAAGAGCTTATTAGACTGTGCTTAATGGTAAGTAAAGATTCCCTATTAAAATAGGCTAAAAAGTATCTATCTCTAAATACTCAGTAAATGCTAATATAGATCTCTAATATTAAGGCTGTTAATAGGTCCCGGATGATAAACTACTATAAATAGGTATTATCTATATAATATACACCTTACCTACTTTAGGTCACTTAAAAAGAGATTCTATTTATAAAGTAATTACTTAAAACTTCTTCTAGCTAAATATATTAGATAATATTTACTAATATATTAGGAACTGTGATACCTATAAATAAATTAAGCTATAGTAAGATAGTTTTTATAAACTATTAAAACTACTACTACTACTAGAACAAATCTGAAAAGAAATTTTAATAGACTTTATTATTAGACTGCCTGAGAGTAAAGGTTATATAAACCTAATAATTATTATAAATTAACTAAGTAAAGATATAGTTCTTATCCCTTTACTAGATATTAAGATTTTTATAGTTATTAATATCTTTATTAGATTTATAGTAGCTTATCACTAGTTACCTGATACTATCGTCTTAAATAGAGGAACTTAATTCATTAGCGAGTTTTAAATAATGCTTTATAAGTTATGTAATATTAATTAGAGACTATTAACAGTATAGTATTTATAAACTAATAAATTAATAAAGAGAATAAACTCTATAGTTAAGGCTTACTTACGCGCGTATATTACGTGGGACTAGAAAAACTAGACTAAGTACATTAAAATAGCTATAATAGCTATTAAGGTAAGAGAAATAGTAGTAATAAAGATAAGTCCCTTTTTTTTTTAGTATAAATATTATATAGACCTGCTATAGTTATAGCTAACTAATAAGATAACTAAAATCCTTAAATTAAATAAGAAAAAGGCACTAGTAATTATAAATAAGTTAAAGAAGGTATTTAATCTTACTTACGCGTTAATAGCAAACAATTAGCAGGAATAAAAGAAATAGGTAAATAAAAAGCATAAAAAAGCTATTTAATTATAAGTTAGTAATAAGGTATAGCTTGCCCTTAAGACGCACATAAAAACCACATAGATAAATAAGAAGCTTAATTAGAAGAACTTAAAGTATACTATAATTAGGCTTATTAGAACTCATGCTGTTAAGCTAGATACGTCTGGTAATACTAAGAAAGTATTTAATATAAATAGACTTCACCTGGCAGCTGATGACTTACTGCTGAGTTAATCTTTAATAAATTAATAACTAAAACCAGTCATTATTAACAAAGATACTAAATACTTTATAGAGAAGATTATAAATAAAAGGAAGTATTATTAGGGACGTGGATTCTAATATTAACTCCTAGTTAAATAAAAAGGCTACTAAAGGCTATCTTAAGAACCTATTTTAGCATTTATTAACACTAAAGCCTTTATAATATAGCGTTAAGTAACGCTAGAGATAATAATTATAAATTACCCTATTTAATCAGTACTTAAGCTAAGATCCTAGCGGTAGGTTAATATAACTTTTAGAAAAAAGATATTATAATAAGCTAAGTCTCTTAAGCCTTTAGCTAGTTAACTTTAGTGTATAAGCCTTAGTTAGGTTACCCTTAGCACGTAAAGTCTTAGTACCTTATAATAAGCTATAGTATCTTATAGTATTTTATAGTAAACTATAGTATTCTATAGTATCTCTCCTTAATAATTCTAAGATGCCCTAGTTAGTATCAGTACCTCATAATACTTCGTTTTATTATAGCTTTTTATAATTATACTGTATTTACTAGAGCTATTATTAAAACCCTATTTAAAGCCCTTATAGCTTCTTATTAAATTTATTATAGTTTTATCTAACCTCAAGCCAACCAGGCAGCCCTTAACACTTTTAATAGTATTAATTTTAAGTATTTATTAAACTAGTTTACTATTTATAGTTATATAGCTTTTTTTATATTATAAGCTTTAAATTTTATAGTTTAAAACATAATTATTAAAAAACTATATTACTTTATTTTTGTATACAAGCTTACTATTTTTAATTTCTTTTTTAGTATAGAACTTTTACTACTTTTTTTACTTAAAATTATATACTTTATTTATATTTTTAAGCTAAGTATTGTATATTTATATAAGTATATATATACTTTATATTAAAAACTTAATATTAAAAACTTAATATTAAAAACTATATAAAGCTTTATAATACTAGTAAAAAAAAAAAGTTCTATTAATTACATTATTTAAGAAAACTAAAAATGGGTTTATTATAATTTAAAGTAATAGTATATAAAAAGATAAATAAATATATAAACATTTATAAAATTTATATTAATATATAAATTAAAGTATTAGTTTATAATAGCTTTATATTAGTAAAGTTAAAACTAACATAATTTACAAATAATTATATACTTTATTATAATTAAAAAAAGGCTTTAATATGTATATTTTATTAAAAAAAAACTTTTATATACTTAAAGCTATTAGTAAAAAAAAAATATAAAAACTAAGTTTTTTTTATATATTTTTATAAACCTTTTATAATTTAGACTATAAATAAAGCTTGTATTAAAACTATACTACTTAAACTTATTATTATTTATATAACTTATATAACTTATAAGTACTTAGAGTATTATAAGTTAATTAAAAAAACTTTTACTTATTTATATTTTATATAATACAGTATTATGTAAACTAAACCATATATTATAAAAATAAAATATAAGTCTTTTAAAAGTAGTAAATATGTTTATTATATTATATTAAATACTTTACTAATTATAAATATTATATAGTTATATTAATATAAGCTATTTTAATAATATAAAAATATAATAAATAATAGTTTAACTAATTTATTATATAACTTATTTCTAAAAATGTAAAAAAAAAAAAATAAGTATAAAAATCTAATTATATAGAAATAAATTTTTTTTTTTTAAATAGTAAATTTCTTTTTTATAATTTATTATTACTAAGTTTTAATAAGTTTACTAAATTTTATTAAATTTATTAAATTTATTACTTTTGTAACTTTATATATAAGATGTTATATTTTTTTATTATTAATTTTATTAATTATTTTAATAATATTAACTAGTAACTTTATTTTACATTTACTATTTTAGAGTTTTTTTTTTTAGTATTTTTTTTTTATACTTTTTTTAGCTAGTAACTAGTAACTATTTTTTAAAGTATTTACTATATTTTAGTTATTATTATTATTAATAGTTTTTTATTTATTATATTTTATAATACTTTACTACTAAAACTTAGTAATAAAAATAAAAAAGCTAGTATAATAATAGTTTTTATTTTTATTAAAAATAATAAACTTAAAGTAATAGTTTAAAATATAATTATTTTAGTTTAAGTATATATAATTTCTTTTTTAAAAAGTAAGTAATTTAGTTATAAAAAATATTTATAATACAAGTATATACTTAGTAATAAAAGTTGTTTATAGTATTTATACAAAATTTAAACTTTTATATAGTATATAAAATAAAAAGTTTTATAGTAAAACTAATATAAATTAAAGTTAATTAAGTATAAAAATTTATTAAAAACTTATTATACTTTTTACTTATAATATATTCTATAAGTGAGCAGGCCACTTAAGTAAGTAGGCCACTTTTACCAAGAATTACCATTTCTTTAATAACTTTACGAAAACTTAATATTATTTAATAAAAATTTAGAATCGGCTTTTTACGTATTGAATATAACTTATTTTAAATTTGTATTCTAATATTCTTACGTAATTATAAGTAATTAAGCTTAGAAGTTGCTTTTTAAAAATTTGGTTTTTAGCTATTAATATTTTAATAACTATTAAATAAGAAACTATAGAAGTTGAATTTAAGCTATTTTATATATAATTTAGACTATATTATGTGTTTATAGTAATCGAATAAGTAGATTTTTGGAAACTCTAGGTAAGGGGAAATTTTAGCCCCCACCTTTTCATATCTTAAAAACTACTAATACTATAGGTTTGAAATTCTAATATATTATAAAGTTAGGCCTAAATACTTTATATATAAGTTTTTATACTTTGTTATATGTAATATTATAAATACAAATAGCTAAAAACTATTTTAAAGTAAAGTAGATTCTAAGCTTAATAACTTATAATTACGTAAGATTTCTATAATGGAAATTTAATATTAGTTGCATTTAATATCTAAAAAGCTAATTCTAAATTTTTATTAAATAATATTAAGTTTTCGTAACGTTATTAAAGAAATGGTAATTCTTAGTAAAAGTGGCCTACTTACTTAGGTAGCCTGCTTACTTATAGAATATATTACTTTAAATCTTATATCCTTTATACCCTTAAAATCTACCCCCTAAAGGGTACCTAAAATAAGCTAATAAAAGGCTACTAATATAAAAAGATTCTTAGTACTTTAAATACTAATATTTTTTATGTATATAAAGTAGTTTATTAATATAATTAATTTACAACCCCTCTTATAGCTCTGTGTAGAAGAATTAATAATAATTTTATTAATAAAATTAATAAGTTTCTAAAATTAAAAAGAAAATAAAAATCTAGCTTTTTTAATACTAGTGTGGTACTTAATTAAAAGTTACTATTTATTAAAAACCTAAACAACTATAGCATTCTAAACTTACTAGAAAAAGTAAATAAAAAGAGCTTTATTTAACTATTTTAGCTATTTTTTTTAACAAGCTAGTTAATAAGCTTTATGTATATACTAATTATAATATAAATATAATAATAGGCTCAGTCTTCACGCGTTATAGTATAAATATAGGTTAATAAAATAAGTTAGCTCTATTTTAGCTATACTAAGATAGAAAGAAAAGAAATACAAAAAGAGCTCGCCCTTAAATAGGGTGGTGTATAGTTTAAGTATAAACTAGTTATACTCTAAGCTCTACACTAGGTTATAGCTAGTATAGCTAGTTATAATATTATATAGTTTATAGTAAGTAGAGTAAATAGCACTATTATATTACCCCTCTTTAAAAGAGGCTTATCCTTAAGTCTCTAGGTTATAGTCTTTTTCTTACTAGTCTTTATACTACTCTTATTTTTAAAGCTGTTTTATTATTTTCTTCTATTATTTTCAGGTCCTTCTCTGCTTTATATACTTTTAATTAGGTATCTAGTTATGCTAATAGTCTTACTTTCTTTAAATAAGCCTCGTAATAGTCTTTTATCTTATATAAGATGTTTATAAAGTCTTGAGCGTTATACTAGGCAGGATTTAGGTTATAAGCTAGCTAGAATACTTTATACTATAGTTAGCTATAGAATAGACAGCTATTAAGGATTTCCTGTACTAGCTACTTAAGATATCTATTAACCTTAATAGGCAGTTTCTTAAGTTTAATTTAGTTAAATAATAGGTAAGTAAAAGCCTTTTATAAGTGGTCTATATAAAAGATATTAAACATACATATATATAGCAGCAGCTTAAGATAATAGAAGTATCCTTTTATATTTATAATAGGATAGAATCTATATATCTGCTGGTTAAGCTTCTAGCTAGGTTAACTAATAGTAAAGTCTTTAGATATAATATATATTTTATCTTCTATAGAGAAGTTTAGCTTACAGTGTTTCTTATTAGCCTATTAAGTTTATTACTTTTATACTTAAGTAATCTCTTATTAAGCTATCTTTGTAGCTAATTTTATTATATTATATTAAGCTTTAGTATAGTTCTACACTTCCTTATAAGATATCTATTTATAAACTATAGTAAATACCTTTATATATTCCTTCCAGTCCTAGTAATAGATTAGCTAGTGGCTAAACTTAATTTAATAAAGTAATAAGCCTATAGTCTTATATAATAGAATTACTTAAATCTAGTCTATATAAAGCAGTAGGTCTGATTAGTTATTTTAATAATAATTAATAAATAAGCATAAGCGCTGGTTAATGTACTAATTTAGAACTTTAGTATTTCTATTAGTTTAAGGGTAATACAGCGTTAAGAGCTTTTACTTAATTCCTATTAATTAGTATAGCTTATTTATAAATACTAAGGTGAACTAGGGACTGCGATTAGAGACTATTAATCTAAGTAAACTAAATACTTATTAGATATAATAATAGTACTTATTAGCTACCTAAGTAGCTATAGTTATTTTATAGTAAGATAATAAAAAGTAGTATTTATTTAGCTAGTTTATAATAATAAAAGCATAGTTATATCCTTTCTTATTTAGGAGAAAGGACTTAAAGTTTATAAAAATATCTTACTATACTCGCTTAGGGATTAATAGTGATTTAAGTAAGCTTAGAGTTTTATTATAAAATATATAGCTCTATTTATAAGCTTTATATATAGCTATATAGTTATCTATATCTTTACTTATATAGCTTTAGTAGTAGTAGTTATGAAGTAGCTTATTTATTTTTCTCTTACTTAAGTAAGTAGTTACTTAAGTAGTATAAATAACTTAAATAAAATAGATTCTTAAAAAGTATATAATAAGAACTACTAGCTTATTATAGTATATAAGAAGGTTTTAGTTAAGTTTTTATGTTAAATATTTACTAAAGAGAGCGCACTCTTAGAATAGCTATAAACTCTTATAACTACAATTCACCTCAATAATACAATTAATTAGTAAGTAAGGGTTATTTAGGGGTAGTAAGATTATAAAAGTATTAGTAGTAGTTACTTTAATTATATTAATAACTAGCATGTCTCTTGCTAACAGCGTAGCTAGGTTATTACTTATAGTTTTAATAAAGCTAATATTAATTTACTCTACTAAAAGAAAGGCACGTGTTTAAGCTACTTTATTTTTATTTTTTTAGGTCTTTAGTTTCTCTTACTTACGTAAGAGTATATCAGCTACTATATTAGCTATACTAAAGTAATAAGTAAATATTAAGTAATAGTTTATTATACTTATTATTTAGTGTATCTAGTAGAAAGTAAGCTCTTACTTTATAGAGAAGTATTCTAACGCGTGATAGTTAGTTAGGGTACTAAATAACTCTATAGTTTATAAGCCTATAAGCTGTAAGTGCTATTCTTAAAGGCTATAAATTATAGCTAATATTTTTTTATTATATATATTATAGTTTATTTAGGGGTTACTTATAGTCTTAGAGTAGAAAACTATAGATTACTAAAGGCCATCCTTTTAAAGCTATAATAGTATTCTTATAATAACTCTATTACTTACGTCTATCTCCATGCGCGTCTGACGGTAGGATAAATAATAAATTAAGATATTATCTAATAGCATTAAATTTTTAGCTTACTAGAAAACTATTAACTTATGTTTATTAAAAGTGTGCTATATGCCCTTCTTAAGTAGCTTAGTAAGCAATTAGATAATATATTTATAGTCTTTTAGAAAGGCTTTATAGAAATTACAGAATTTTAAAAAGAATTATAGGCTTTTAACTGATGTAAATACTAGCTATTTCTATATAATAGTAATCTTCTTAAGGTCCTTTTAAATCCCTTTTATGCTAATAATAAGACCTAAGAACTTTATTCTAATAATAGTAAACTCGCTTTTTTTAATGTCTATTTAAAGGCTTATGTTTTAGAGATATTTTAGTACCTAAGTAATATACTCCTCATGCTATAGCAAGTCTTCAGAGTAAATTAGAATATTATTAAAATAAATTGTATAAAAGTTATTAAATAGGTTATAAAGTATTTTATTAATATAGCGCTAAAATATAACAGGGCTATTATAAAGGCTAAATAGTAGTATATAGTACTTATAGTTTCTATACTAAGTACAGAACATAGTTAGGTCCTCTATATCTTTATTTAGATATATATAATAAAAGGCTTGTTATATATTAAGCTTAGTAAATACTCTTATATATACTAGCTAAATAAGAGTCTTCTAAATTAACAGGATTAAATAAACGTCTTTTTTAGTAATAGTATTAAGTTTATAGTAGTTAACATAGAAGTGCCACCCTTCTCTAGACTTTTTAGTAAATAGTACTAGAAAAGTATATAAGGCATTACTATAAGTAATAACACCTTATTAAAAATAGTTATTTAAATAGGCCTTAATAAACTATAGCTACTTAAAAAACATGCTATATAGTAGACTTAATATTAGTATATTCTTAGCTATTAATTTAATATTATAATTAACATCTTCGCAATATAGGGGCAGTATGTTTGAGTTTTTTTTTTAAGAAATAAACCTAAATTATGCTAGCGTAGCTAGAGTAGAATAGTTTTTACTTAATAAACTACTAAAGTTTCTTTTCTCTTATAAGGTTTTTATTTAAGTGATAGAATTCTTTTAGTAAAGTCTTTCTTAAGGGGTCTCTAGGGTCTTAGGAGGAGAATTCTAAGTCTAATAGACTAAACTTATCTCTATAGTTCTAAATAAGCTTATTTATCTTATAAACGCTAGTATACTCTAGTATAGTTTCCTTCTACTATACGTATATTATAAAGGTAATAGCTTTTATAGTATTAATCTTAAGACCTGCCTTAAAGAGGTCTTTGCGTGAGATAGATTAAAAATAAAAAGTCTACTTACTTAACTCTAGCTACTATTATAAGTAAAACTATTTTTCTATTTTTTTAAAGTTTTTTTACTATATTATATACTGGAGTGAGCGTTAAGGTAGTTTATAGATATATTATAAAATTATTATATTTATTAGCTCATCACGTCAGTTAGCATTAGCTTAGTATAAGAAATTAATTTTAGTTAATAGATTTTACATTAAAATAATAATATTATGCTTATAGTTAATTAGCTTATTATCTAGCTATTTAAGTGTTTATTTTTTATAGTTAATTAAAGCATCTATATTTTTAAACAGCTTGCGGCTAATTATAAGATCATAGCAGCTAATATTATAAAAAATAAAATAAATTAATAAATAGTAGTTATTTAGTACTAGATTAGCCTAAAAGTATTTATTTACTTATTTATTTAGTTTACTATTATAGCTAGCTAGGGGAATAGATTTTATTTAGTAAGTTTTTATCTTAAGCCCTTTCTTAATAGTGTATATATACTTTAGGTATACTAGAATAAAACTACTAGCTCTAGTATTAAAAAAACTACTTAGCTTAATAGCTAGTCTGCTAGTAGAAATATAGTAAAATAGTATAAAAGTTAGTTTACTAAATAATAGTTAGTAAGAGTTAAACTAGTTAGTAGCTTTAGAGAGTAATTTTAAAAAAAAGACTTTCTCTAAAATAAGTCTTTCTCTAATAGTTCCTCTATAGTAAGCTAAAACTCCTTGTTATTACTAGTATTCTAAAGTATATAAAGCTTTTTATTAGTATCTATAGGCTTAATTACTTTAGCTATAGCTTAAGCAGGTAGTTAATAGTTTTTTATAAAGTAACTAAATTTCCCGTAATTATAGTAACTAGCTAGCTTAAAGATAGGTATTAGTAGAATAGCGGTAGCTACTACGTAAGTTAGATACTTAGCTTTTAAATAAAACTACTAACTTAACAGCAGCTAAGTCTTTTTAGTTTTTTTATTAATTTACTTAGTAGTTTTCTTAATGCTAAGAGCTAGCTCTCTAGTAAAGTCTTAAACTAAATTTATATACTTATTATACTAGTTATAGTATTATTATTAGTAGATGCCTATCTATGTACGTAGAGTGTTTAGAAGCTTCTTATAAAATTCTTTTACTTATTAGTCTATAAGTAGGCTGCGTTCTTAAGTTAAGTAAAAAAAATTATCTTAAAATATAATAAAATTAGTAAGGTCTCTAAGGTAGAGCTTTTAGAAATTATAGTAAGTATTAAGTTTCTTATATAAGTTATTATACGTTTTTTTTAGGTGATTTATTATATACTAGTAGCTAACTAGCTACTCACTTTCTCTTACTATATATATAAATATTAAGAGGTATTAATTAGCAGGACTTTCTATATACATACGTATATAAGAAATAATATTCTCTTAAGTAGCTTACTTACTAGCTTTAGTAAACTAGTTTTAGTTAGTATATACCTTATTCTCTAGAATATCTCTCTATTAATTAAAGATAATATTCTTACTGTTCTTAAGTATTAGCGGGTTAGGAAATTATGTTAAGTAACTATTATTTTAATAGCTATCTATAGTAAGCATAGCTAGTAAAGTAGCAGGTAGATAAAGTAATACTTAAAAAGTTTAGTTACTAAAATCTCCTATATTAGAACTATTATTAGATTCTATAGTAATATAGCTAGCCTAATTCTAAAGGATCTATAGTAGAGCTATAAAGTGTATTTTCTTTATTAATATTAATAATAACGCAAGACTAGCCTTTGCAGAGAGGAAGAAGTATATATTATATATAGATTTCTTTATCTATATTCTTAGTATTTTAATCTCGTTTTCTTAATCCGCTATGCGCTTAAGTGTGTTATTTAGTAGCTAATAAAGCTTAGTAAGCTTATCTCTAGCCTTATTAAGCTTAGTTTTAGCTATATTAAGCGCTTTTTCTAGTGTATTAGTATAGTTATAATATATAAGTACTTTAAGATAGCTACGCTCTAACTCACTAGTAATTATTACTTAATTAAGAGTTATTAGAGTAAGAAACGTAATCTCTATTTTCTAAAGCTTATAAGTATTAGTTCTCTAAATAGTGCTCTTAGTAATAGCTATAAAAAGTTTCTTATTATATCATATCTAGATATAGAGCTTCTTAATAGTATAGTCTTTTCTAATTATATTATTAAAGTAGTGCGTAATAGTACACCTAAGTAACTTAAAGATAAACGTGTAGTTATTACTAGTAGTTATTATCTTAAGATTAACTCTTATCTCTAGTGTGGAGAGCTTTTCTATAGTTCTAATTTATTTATTTTTATATATATATAGCGCTTCTAGTCTCTAATAGGATAAAGTAATTAGCTAATTTTTTAGTATAAAAAAGATAGGCTAGTAGTGCTCACAGGGATTAGTATTTCTAGTAAAAAAAAGAAAGTTAAAGAGAGAGGGTATTTACTAGAGCTCTTATAGCTCTCTTCTAATCTAATAAGTATATTATCTATTACTATAAGTTTTCTAGTTACCTGCTAAGTCACTCTTAAGGTCTACTATTATAAAGCTTATATAGGCTATTACTTAGAGTTTTAATTACCTACTACTATAGAGCTTTCTAGTAGAGATTATATGCTTAATAAACTAATAACTTAACGTAATCATATAATTAATTCTTTAGGAATAGTTATTAATGAATTAAATGCTTAGATTAATTACATAAGTTGACTTTAATATTATGCCACCATTATCTAGCTAAATAAGAGTAATTTTAGTGTAATATAATAACAGGCTTAGTCTTTATGTGTTATAGTATAAATATAGGTTAATAAAATAAATTAGCTCTATTTTAGCTATACTAAGATAAAAAGAGAAGAGATATAAAGGGGACTTATTTCTAAATAGGGCGGTATATAGTTTAAGTATAAGCTAGCTATATTTTAAGCTTTATACTAAGTTATAGCTAGCGTAGCTAGTTATAATATTATATAGTCTATAATAAGTAAAGCAAGTAGCACCATCACAATAAAGCTAATACACACTAAAAAGCTATTTTAAGAAACTAATAGTAATTAGTAGAATTTAAAATATAAATAAAGACTTTAAAAGCCTATTATTATAAACTATAATAAAAAAGTAACTATAAATAAAAAAGTGTTATTATAAAAAACATAATATAAAGAAATATACAAAAAATGCTAATAAGTAAATGTAAATAAAAAAAAAACTTATAAATAGGCTTACTTTAAAGTAAATTTAAGTTCTATAGAAAATAGTATTTAAAGTAAGTAAATAAGTTAGGTAACTAGCTATAGCAAAATATAAAAAAAATAAGTACTAATAAGAAAAATAAGAGTAAATATAAACTAAAGTTAAATTTTTTTTTTCTTTAGTAGTATCTAATATACTTCTAATTAATAGATAATATATATATAGAGAATTTTCTATAAATATAAGATATAAAATATTTTAAAAATATTTTAGATTCTTTATAGTTACTCTAAAATTAAGAATTACACTTTAAGTAAAATAGTTTAATATTATTCTATTAAATCTTAACTTACTATATTACTTTTTTTATTTTAACTAAGTTTAATCTACTTTTACTAAGTCTAACAAGCTATTTAATTTAAATATAAGAGAATTAATTAAAGTTACATAATTAGTTAAACAACTAGTTACTAGTTTAATTTATATTAGTAAGTTAGTAACTTATAATATTATAACTACTATTTTAAGAAAATAAAGAAAGCTATTAAATAGATTTTAATAACTAATTATTAAAAGTCTATAACAACCTACTATAAAGATGAATAAAAACTTTATTTGTTAAAAGAAAGTAGTAGTAAAAAAAAAGTTATAATAGAATTTTTATTTATAATTAGAAGTATATTTAGAGAATAAAAGAATGCATAATAAATTATTTAGAAATAAAAAGTAATTATTATAAAACTATAAGAAACCTTAATTAACATATAATAATAAGTTAAAGTAAATAAATACTAAAAGAAAAGTATAGTAAAGATACCTCTTTCTATAAAGTTTAATAGTAATAGAAATAACCTTAAGATCTTTATAATAGTAATAAATCTCTACTATTATTTTTATTAAACATTATTTATAATTAATTAAGATTAGATTTTAGGAACTAGAATAAATATAATAAAAAGAGCTATATAATAGTTTAAACTACTTACTAGAAATTATTTAGTAAATAGAGAACTTAATCTAGAAATAGTAGAACTTAGAAACTATAACAACAATATATAACAAGATTTTAAAAACTATAAAAGTTTTAAAAAGAAAATAATTATAGTCTTTAAAGAAATTAATAAAAAAATAAAAGTAATTTAAAAGCTTTAATAACTTAAGTAATAAATATTAGCAGTTAACTATATAGTAGAATTTAAATAAATTAAATTATAATTAAATTAAAAAGACTAACTATTAGTTATGATATACTATAAAGAACTAAAAAATTAAATTAAAAATAAAATCTCTAAAAACAAGTAGCTAGACATATTACTTAAAATTATTAAATAAATAATATATATTAATAACTTTTAATACTAATAAGAGTAAGAAAAGAAAGTATAAATTAAGCTAATAATATATATACCTAAAAAAAATAGAAAAAAATACCTAAACATATAACGAAATAAATATTAATAAAGTATTTATTAATAAAAAGTAAGGAAAATAAACTAAAAAATAAATAAAACACTACGTACGCAAAGCCTACTTAAAATATAAAAAATAAGAACATTTCATTAAAGACTATAAATAATAATAATTAGATATTAGAAAAGCTTATATCTAGACTAAGATATTAAAAGAAATTAAGATAGCTATAGTTTAAGTAGAATAAACATAAAATATAATAACATAAAAGACTATTATATAAAGAATCTAAAAAGAATAATATTAAATATACGAAAGTTATATATACTTTAAATAAAAATACAAAATACTATATTAGTAAATAAAAGATTATTTAGTGAGATAACTTAATAACATAATTTCTATAATATAAAGAACAGTAGTTTGATAACATAACACTAAAACTAAAGTAAAAATATAAAGATTTTATGAAATTATAAAACAGAAAAAAGGACTTTTTTAAAAAGAAAATTAAAAGTTTAGATAAAGAAAAAATTTAGAAATAAAAGAAAGTAAAGAACTTATGTCTATAATAATAGTATAGTAAATATACTAAAAATATTATTAAATATATAAATTAGAGTACTACTTAAGAGAATATTATATTACTAAATACTAGAAAATTACTTTAGGAGATAGAATATATAAGTATAAATAAGTATTATAAATAATAGAAAATAAGTAATATAAAAAACTAAGTAAACAAAAACTAGCCATATAAATAAAAAAAATTTATAAGTAAATATCTATACTAGTTATAATTAATATAACGTACTATTATTCTATTAAACATTTAGAACTAGAATAAGATTAAAATAAAAAGAAAAAAGAAAACCTTTTATTAATATTATAAGTACAAGACAATAATACTGTAAATAGAATAATAAAAAAAGAATACTAAGTATGTGTAGTAATAGACTATATAAAGTAAATTATAAATAAAATAAACATACCATACATATTAAAAAACTAAGAATAAAGAAAGTATTATAATAATTAGTAAGTAAAAAGAAGTTTAACCTATAATAAAAATTAGTTTATATAAACTTAAAAGATAAGATATAGAACTTAAATTTAAACAAACATAAACAGTTACTATAAGATAGATATTAACTAGGATATTAACTATACTAGGCTAAATATTATTAAGAAAGATAGTTAGCTATAGAGTCACACAGAAAACTTATATATTAAGAATATTTCTTAAGATGAAAATGCCAGGATTATAGAGAATAAATTAAGAATATATATAAAATACTTAATAATAAAGTATGCTAACTCTAGAAATACCTAATTTATAAACCTAAAAAAAAAAATACTAAAGAAACAACTACCACTTAAGAGTTAACTATAAATAAAAAACTAGAAAACTAGTAGACTATAACTAAGCTACTAAAAAGCTAAGAAAAGATTAGAAAAAACATATTAATTATATACACATAACTAAAATAAAAGAAATATGAAAATAAGTTATATATAAACGTATGTATTAATAGTAACTGTATACTAGTATTTATAAACAGTAAAGCTAGTAAAACACTAATATTAAATAAGTAAATATAAAGATACTAGATACTAACTAAAGTTTTAAACAAACTTATACAAGTAAAACACGTAGATAATAATCTAATAGTATTTAAAAAAATCTAATTAATCTTAAAATAAAAAATATGACTATTTAGGTAGTAGGTTACAGAAATAACTGTTATATTAAAATTATAAATTTAGATAGTAAGAATTTTATCTTAGAATAGAACTAGCTAGCATAATAAAACCTAACTATTAATTAGAAAAGAAAAACTATAAGAATTAGAAATAACTACTATAAATAGTAATAATAAGTAATAATATAAATAAAGAAAATAATACTTTATGAGACTAAATTTGTTGTATTAAAAGAATACTAAAAAAAATTTAGAGAATAGGTTTTTAAGAAAGTTAAAAACTAATTACTAAAATACTAGAACTAAGACTATAAAATTATACTTAAGAAGGAAATAGATTTAAAACCAAGACTACTATACTAATTATCTATTAATTAATAAAAAGAGTTATAATAATATCTAAATAATAATCTTAAAAAAGACTATATATAAATAAGTAAAAGTAAGATAGTATTACTAATACTCTTTATACTAAAAAAAAATAGTAAATTATGACTATATATTAACTATTAATATCTTAATAATATAATAATAAAAAACTAGTATTTTATACTATTAATATTAGAACTTATAAATAAGTTTAGAAAAACTAAATAGTTTTAGTCTTTTTAATATTAAGAATAAATATTATTAAATTAGAATAGCTAAGAAACACAAATAGATAACTATATTTAAAATAAGATATAAATTATATAAGTATCTAGTTATGCCATTTAAATTTACTAAGATACTAGTAATATTCTAGATAATTATTAACTATATACTAAGGAAATATTTATTATAAGTTGCTTTTACTTAATAATATATTTTATATAAGTAACTTTATTCTAACTAAATACTATAACTATATTTAGCCCCCTTACTTCTTGATTAGATAGCTTATTAGATTTAATAGATAAAGGTTATGCTTTATTATAAAGTAGAAAGAAATAGTATAATAAATTTAATAAGATAACTATTAAACTATTTTACTTAAGTTCAAGTCTTAACTTAGAAATAAGATTTCAATTTTAGAGTAACTATAAAGAATTAAAAGTAACTATAAGCTATTTAATGTCTTATACTTATAATAGATTTTCTATGTATATATTATATACTAATTAAAAGTATATTAAATACTACTAAAGAAAATAGAAAGTAATAGTATCTCTATTTTTGTAATCTTAGACTAGCTACTAAGCTTATGCTTATAATCTTACTTAATTATTTATTTAAATATTATTCTCTATAGAACTTAAACTTACTATATAATAATTCTATTTATAGATTTTGTTTTTACTAATTTGCTTTTACCTACTAGTATTATTTATATATTTCTTTATCTTATACTTTTTACAGTAACGCCTTTCTGTTTATAGTTGTCTTTTTATTATAGTCTATAATATTATTTCCTTTCTCTAAGTTTTTAGCCTAAAGGTTATTCTATTTTTTGTTTTATAAATAGTATAAAGGTAGCTAGTTCTTTACGTGAAAGCTAAGATTATAAAAACTCTTTATACCTTTTCTATTCTTTTAATTTCCTAAGAATATCTTGAGTAAAATCGTCCTTAATATAAGCTTACTATTTAGTAAAAAAAATTTAAGAAAACAGCTATTAAATACCGTCCTTATATTCTTATTACTAAAAGGGTAATTATATTTATTTAGTAACTCTAGCTTCTAAGTAATATTCTAAGTATATTAATTAAAATATTTTATATAATCTTATAGTATTGCATTCCTTGTAGAATTATCTAGATTATAAAAAAAAAAAACTTTATTAGAAGTTAAAGTAAGTATAGAATAAGAAGCTTAAAACTTAAAATTATTAGTGTCACCTTTGCCTTTAACTAGCCTAAATAAATTCTTAAAAGAAGGAGATATTCTAGCATAAGCTTACTTTAATTAACAAAGTTTATATAATAAAGAAAAAAGAGTAAAACTATTAGAGTTAATCTAGTATATTACTATCTATAGTATCTAGTATTACCTTATCTTTCTTCTTTAGTTTTAAGTAGAATATTTTATATTCTCTATATTTATTAAATGTGGCCTTAAAGTAAACACTTACTAGTTTATTTAATAATACTAGTTAATTAGCTTTAAACAATTTTTTAAGTTTCTAACTAGCTTTTATGTATTATTTTTAGGTTTATAATTTTTTTATTTAACTAAGTACTTTTACTAACACCTAAACCTTTAGTAGTCTAGAATTTACTAAACTTTATACTTAGTAGTGTTTTCTTTAAGTCTAAGTTTTATCTATAATTCAACATTTTATAGTGCTAGTTCTAGTAGTAAAATATAAAAAACTAAGTAAATTTATATATTTTTAAGTAATTATAGTTTATAATTTACAGGTCCTATTTATTACTTAATTTTAAATAGTTTTAATTTAATGTAATCTAGTTTCTTTAATAGTTGTTTAGTTTTTAAATTTTTTTATAGTAGAAAAATCTTATTCTCTTTCTTAAAAGTTAGTTTCTTAATTTTAGATTTATCTTTCTATTACTTACTAAAGTCTTCTTTCTAAGTAATCTTTTTTATTATTTCTTAGTAAAATTATTATATCTTCTTAATCCTTATTCTTACTAATTCTAATATCTTGTTTAGTTTTTATGGTTCTTGATAAGCTGTAGGCTTATAAGTATAGTTTATAAAAAATAGTAATCTTTTTATAGTTAATAACTTTACAGAGTTATATATAAACTTAGCTATTAGTAATAAGTTAATTTAATTATCTTATTATTTATTAACGTATATTTATAAGTATTGTTTTAATATCTAATTTATTTATTTTATTTATTTATTTGTTTATAAGTAAAATGCTGTTAAAAGGCGATATTCTACCCCTAGCTTTCCTATAAACATTTTTTAAAATATTAACGTAAATAATTTATCTCTGTCTATAATAAATTTTTGTAGTAATTTATATTATATAATTAACAGTTTAATAAGTATAGTTACTAATTTATTTACTTTAATTTTTATATGTGTTAACTTAAAGTATGTATACTTTATAAGTTTATTTACTATAACTAGTAACATGTCATACTATTAGCCTTAAAAGGTAGTTATTATCAGTATTTCTGTAATAAAGTCTATTATAACTAATTCCTATAGTAAGTCTAGTAAAGAAATAGGTTATATAAGTCTATATTTCTTATACTTTAATGTCTTATTCTTTTTATACTTAATGCATTCTGAAAGAATAGCTCTAACTTTTTTCTATATTTTAGAAATTTAAAAGTATTTATTAATTTATTTTATAGTTTTTTTAATTCCTTAATGTTTATACATTTTAGCTAAGTGTTAGTCCTTAATGAGTTTAGTTTATAATATATTTAGTACGTAAATTATTTTTTAGTCTAGATTCTATTATAGTTATCTTTTATTGAATTTCTTTATTTTTTTTTTAAGTGTTTTTAATAATAACTATATGTTTAATATTTACTTATAAGCTTTCTAAAAATTCGTTTTATTTTTATTTAAGTATTATATTATAAATCTTTGGTATATTCTTTATGTAGTTTGCTTATTAACTAAGTATATTAACTACTATATTTTCTTTTCCTAATTTATAAAGTATTTAAAAGTTAAAAGTAAAAACTAGTTTCTACTATCTAACTTATTATTAATTTAGCTTTTTAGTTATTATAAATACTATTAGATTTTTATAATTTAAATACACAATAATCTAGTATATAGCTCCTTTTAAGTAATGTTTCTATTTCTTAAATACTTAAACTATTATTAATAGTTTTTTATTATAAATATTATAGTTTAACTTAATAGTCGTGAGTTTATGAGATAAGAAGTTTACTAAGTATTTTTATTTATTATTCTATATTTATAATAGAATAGCTTTAGTAGCTTTATTTAATGTATTTATATATATTTCTATTTAAAGTCATAAATTAAATATCTTTAATATTAGTAGTTGTTAGAATTTTTTTTTTTTTATATTTTAAAAGCGTTTTCCTTTTATTGTTCTTACTTAAATTATTAATCTTTTTTAAGTAATTCTGTTAAGGGTAATATAATTTTTAAGTAATTTTTAATAAATTATTAGCAGAACCTTATAAATCTAAGAAAAGAATAAACTTTTTTAGTATTTATTAGTGTTAGCTAAGATAGAATATCTTTAGCTTTATTTAAGTTAACTATTATTCCGTCTTAAGATACTAAGTACCCTAAGAATTTAACTTTTATTTAGTAAAATATATATTTTTCTATTTAAATATATAGCTTGTGTTTCTTAAGCTTTTATAATACTCTTTTAGTATACTTAATATATTTCTTTAGTATTCTATTTATGTATACAAGTATGTTATTAAAATATACTATTATAAATACATCTAGGTATTCTCTTAGTATATAATTAATAATTATCTAAAATATTACTAGTGTGTTTGTAAGTTTAAATAGTATAACTAAGTATTTAAATAGTTTATATCTTATCTTAAAAGCTATTATCTACTTATGTTTTTTAGCTATTTATATCTAGTAGTATTTATTCTTAATATTAAAGAGGCTAAACTATTTAGCTTCTTTAAGCTTATTTATAAGTTCTAATATTAAAAATATAGAATAGTAATTTTTTACTATTATATTATTAAAGTATTAATAATTAATATATAGTTATAATTTGTTATTCTTATTTAGTATAAAAAGTGTTAGTAATGTTATTTTATTTTTACTTATTTAAATATATTCCTTCTTTAGGTTATTATTTAAATATTATTGTAATTTCTTTTATTAATTAATAGATAACTAATATAGTAGTCCTAGTTTTAAATCTATTTTCTTTTTAAACGTAATTTTATAATCCTAGTCTTAGTATTCTAGTAGTTAGTTTTTAGTTTTTTTAAAGAACTATTCTTTAAATTTCTTTTAGTATTCCTTTAGTACAATAAATTTAGTCTCATAAAGTATTATTTTTTTTATTTATATTATTACTTATTATTACTGTCTGTAGTAATTGTTTCTAATTTCTATAATTTTCTTTTTTTAATTAATAGTTAGGTTCTATTATACTAGCTAGTTTTATTTTAGAATAAAATTCTTACTATTTAAATCTATAATTTTAATATAACAGTTATTTCTATAACCTGCTACCTAAATAGTTATATTCTATATTTTAAAATTAATTAGATTTTTTCTAAATGTTACTAGACTATTATTTATATATTTTACTTATATAAGTTTATTTAAAACTTTAGTTAGTATCTAGTATCTTTATATTTATTTATTTAATATTAGTATTTTGCTAGCCTTGTTATTTATAAGTACTAGTATTTATTTACTATTAATACATACGTTTACGTATAGCTTATTTTTGTATTTTCTTTAGTTTAGTTATATATACATAGGTATTATGTTTTTTTTAATTTTTAGTTAATTTACTAGTAGCTTAATTATAGTCTACTAGTTTTCTAATTTTTTATTAGTTATTAACTTCTAAGTAGTAGTTATTTCTTTAGTATTTCTTTTTTAAGTTTATAAATAAAGTATTATTAGAGTTAGTATTAGTTTTCTGTTAGTACTTTATAACTTTTTTTTATTTTCTTTCTATAATTTTAGCACTTCTATTCTAAGAAATATTCTTTTACTATAAGTTTAGTATATAGTTCTATAGCTAACTATTTATTTTAATAGTGTTTAGCTTAGTAATATTAGCATCTTAACTAGTACTTATTCTAATTTAGTTATTTATATTTTTTAGTTTTTATATTCTAAAGTTTCTCTTTGAAATCTGTATAAATTAGTTCTTACTATATATTAAGTTCTTACTTTTATACTATATGTTTTAATACTTGTTTAGTTATTAGTTTTTTAACTCTTATAGTATAAGCTGTTTATTAATAGTTTTATTTAGTATATATCTTTTTTTTATATATTTAGTATTTTTATTACATAGTTTTTTTAGCAGCCTTATTGTCTTATACCTATAATATAAATAGAATAAGTTCTTCTTCTAGTTTTTTATTCTAATTCTATTCTAGTTCTAAGTGTTTAATAAAGTAATAATAAGTTATAGAAATTATAACTAATATAAGTTTCTATTTATAGATTTTATTTATTCACGTAGCTAGTTTTTGTTTACTTAGTTCTTTATACTATTTATTACCTACTATTTATAGTACTTAGTAGTATTTGTGTATTTTGTTTTCTAGAATAACTTTTTAGTACTTAGTAATATAGTGTTTCTCTATATAGTATTCTAATTTACAGATCTAGTAATATTCTTAGTGTATATATTATATAATTATTATAGATATAAGCTTTTTACTTTCTATTATCTCTTAATCTTATTATTATTTAAATTTTTAATTTTCTTTCTTAAAAGGTCCTCTCTCTTGTTGTATTATTTTATAGAATTAATTAGCTTTTTTTATTAAGCTAGCTTAATAATATCTAATAGTTACTTCTTATATAGTAGTAATTATATTATTTAGTTATTTCACTAAATAATCTTTTACCTACTAATATAGTATTTTATATTTTTATTTAAAATAAGTATGACTTCCACAAATCTAGCATTATTTCTTCTAGATTTATTATGTAATAGCTTTTTTAGTTATCTAGTTTTTAATTTATTCTACTTAAATTATAGTTATCTTAACTTCTTTTAGTATTTTAGTTTAAACATAAGCTTATTTTATGTTTACTTTTTATTATTTATGGTCTTTAATAAAGTGTTTTTCTTTTCTATATTTAAGACATACTTTTTGTGTATAATAGTTTATTTATTTTTTAACACGTTTATCTTACTTTTTTCTATTAACTAATATATATTTAACTAATATATATTTAACTAATATATAGTTGATTTCTATTATATTATAGGTTTAGATACCTTTTTTATTTTTATATAATATATAAATTATTAGTCTAGCATATATCTTCTTTTCTTATTTTTTTTAGTACTAGTAATTATTAATAGTTATTACTTGCTTAATAATTTCTAGTAGCATACTAGGTTATTTTCTTTAGGAAATTTCATTCTTAATTCTATTTTTTAGTCTTTTATAATATATTATAATTAGTAGCTAATCCTCCTAATTTAATTATAATTAACTTTATTTAAACTCTATTATGTAGTTAACTGTTAACGTGTATTACTTAAGTTATTAAAGTTTTTAAATTACTTTTATTTCTTCATTAATTTCTCTACAGACTATAATTATTTTCTTTTTAAAACTCTTGTAATTTTTAAAAGCTTTTTGTATATTATTATTATAGTTTTTAAGTCCTGCTGTTCTTAGATTTAAGTTTTTATTTACTAGGTAGTTCTTTACTAGTAGTTTAAACTATTTTATAGCTTATCTTATTATATTTATATTAACTACTAAAATCTAATCCTAATTAGTTGTAAATAAAGCTTAATTAAACTAATAGTATAAATTTATTATAGTTATAAATGTCTTAAGGTTGTTTTTATTACTGTTAAATTTTATAAGAAAATATATTTTAACTATATCTTTCTTTCTGTTCTTTATTATATTAACTTTTTATTTTATACTAATTAAGGTATTACGCAGGTCTATAATAGCTACTTCTTATTTCTATATAATCTATTATATACTTTTTATTTCTAATATACTTTTTATAGTAGATAAAGATTTTACTATAACTTCTTCTTTACTACTACCTTCTTTTAATAAATAGAGTTCTTATTCGTTTTTATAGTAGGTTATTATAGACTATAATTAAATAATTTATTATTAGAGTTAATTTAACGTTCTTTTCTATACTCTTTAAAAAGTAGTTATAATGTTATAAGTTGCTTTTACTTAACAGTACATTTTATATAAGTAATTTTATTTTAATTAAATATTATAACTATATTTAGTCCTCTTACTTCTTAATTAGATAGCTTATTAAATTTAATAGGTAAAGATTATGCTTTATTATAAGATAGAAAGAAATAGTATAATAAATTTAATAAAATACCTATTAAACTATTTTACTTAAGTTCAAGTCTTAAGTTAGAGATAAGATTTTAATTTTAAAGTAATTATAAAAAATTAAAAGTAACTATAAGCTGTCTAATACCTTATACTTATAATAAATTTTTTATGTGTATATTATATATTAATTAGAAGTATATTAGATACTACTAGAAAAAATAGAAGGTAATAGTATTTTTAATTTTATAATCTTAAACTAGCTACTAAGTTTACACTTATGATTTTACTTAATTATTTATTTAAATACTATTTTATATAAAACTTAAACTCACTATAAAGTAGTTTTATTTATAAATTCTATTTTTACTAATTTACTTCTACCTGTTAGTACTATTTATATATTTTTTTATACTATACTTTTTATAGCAACACCTTTTTGTCTGTAGTTACTTTTTTATTATAGTTTATAATAATATCTAGATGTATTTATAATAGCATATTTTAATAATATACTTATATACACGAATAAAATACTTAAGAAATATATTAAGTATACTAAGAAAGTATTATAAAAGCTTAAGAAATATAAGCTATATATTTAAATAGAGAAATGTATATTCCACTAAATAAAAGTTAAGTTCTTAAAATACTTAATATTTCAAAACAAAATAGTAGTTAATTTTAATAAAGTAAAAGATATTCTATTTTAGCTAATATTAATAAACATAAAAGAAGTTTATTTTTTCCTTAAATTCACGGAATTCTGCTGATAATTTATTAAGAACTATTTAAAAATTACATTACTCTTAATGGAATTGCTGAAAAAGAATTAATAATTTAAGTAAAAATAACACAAGAAAAACGCCTTTAGGATACTAAAAAAATAATTCTAATAACTACTAATATTAAAAATATTTAACTTATAACTTTAAATAAAAATATATATAAATGCATTAAATAGAGCTACAAAAGCTATTCTATTATAGATATAAAATAATAAGTAAAAACACTTAATAGATTTTCTATTTCATAAACTTATAACTACTAAGTTAAATTATAATATATATAATAAGAAACTATTAGTGATAGTTTAAGTATTTAAAAAGTAAAAAGCATACTTAAAAGAAGTTAAGTACTAGATTATTATATATTCAAATTATAAAAATCTAACAGCATTTATAATAACTAAAAAATTAAATTAAAAATAAATTAAATAGTAGAAACTAGTTTCTATTTTTAACTTTTAAATACTTTATAAATTAGGAAAAGAAAATATAGTAGTTAATACACTTAGTTAATAAATAGACTCCATAAAAAATATACTAAAAATTCATAATATAATACTTAAATAAAGACAAGATAAATTTCTAAAAAGTTTATAAATAAATATTAAAACAGTAGTTATTATTAAAAATACTAAGAAAAAATAGATAAGAAATTTTAATAATAGATAACTATACTAGAATCTAGACTAAAAAATAATCTATGTATTAAATGTATTATAAACTAAATTAATTAAAAACTAATATTTAGCTAAAATGCACGGACATTAAGAAATTAAAAAAACTATAAAATAAATTAATAAATACTTTTAGATTCTAGAAATATAGAAAAAAATTAGAGCTATTCTTTTAGAATGTATTAAGTATAAAAAGAATAAAGTATTAAATATAAAAAGTATAAACTAATGTAACTAATTTCTTTACTAAACTTATTATAGAAATTAGTTATAATAAACTTTATTATAAAAATACTAACAACAACTGCCTTTTAAAGTTAATAGTATAATATAATACTAGTTATTATTAACTAATTTATAAAATATATATACTTTAAATTTATATATATAGAAATTAAAGTAAATTTACACATACAGAAATTAAAGCAAATAAATTAGTAACTATACTAATTAAGTTATTAATTACATGATATAAATTGCTATGAGAATTTATTATAAATAGAGACAAATTATTTACGTTAATATTCTAGAAAATGTTTATAAAGAAGCTAGAGGCTGAATACTACCTTTTAATAGCATTTTATTTATAAATAAATAAATAAATTAGATAAATTAGACATTAGAGTAGTACCTATAAATGTATGTTAATAAGTAATAAGATAATTAAATTAACCTACTACTAATAGCTAAGTTTATATATAACTTTATAAAATCATTAACTATAGAAAAATTACTATTTTATATAAACTATAGTTATAAACTAATAGCTTATTAAAAACTACAGAAACTAAACAAAATATTAGAATCTATAAAAATAAAAGTTAAAGAACTATAATAACTTTATTAAGAAATTGCATAAAAAATTACTTATAAAGATAATTTTAGCAAATAAATTAAGAATAAGGCTAAAGTTAAGCGACTAATTTTTAAAAAAAGAAATAAAGTTTTCCTACTATAAAAAAATTTAGAAATAAAACAACTATTAAAAAAACTAGATTACATTAAATTGGGGCTATTTAAAGTTAAATAATAAATAGAATTTATAAATTACAAACTATAACTACTTAAAAACATAAGAATTTACCTAGTTTTTTATATATTAAAATTAGAACTAGTATTATAAAACGCTAAACTAGAAACTAGCATTAAACTTAAAAAAAATATAACTAAGTATAAAGTTTATTAAATTTTAGACTACTAATAGTCTAGGCGTTAGTAAAAGTATTTAGTTAAATAAAAAAACTATAGACCTAAAGATAACACGTAAGAGCTAGTAAGAAACTTAAAAAATAATTTAAAGCTAATTAACTAGTACTATTAAATAAGCTAGTAAATACTTACTTTAAGGTCATATCTAATAAATATAGAGAATATAAAATGTTTTACTTAAAACTAGAAAACAAAGATAAAGTAATACTAGATACTGTAAATAGTAATATACTAAATTAATTTTAATAATTTTACTTTTTTTTTTCTATTATATAAACTTTATTAATTAAGATAAGCTTACGCTAAAATATCTTTTTTTTCTAAAAATCTATTTAAACTAGTTACTAATAAAGCTAAAACTTACAAGCTTAAAACTTATAATTTAAATTTAATAATTACTATTAAATACTTTATAACTAATTTAATAAAATATAATAAGCCTTAAAAAATTTCAAACAGAATTTTTTAATCTGCTAATATAATTTCTTTTTATTATAATCTAAATAATTTTATTCTTACTATAATACTATGAAATTGCACTTTAT
This sequence comes from Zopfia rhizophila CBS 207.26, assembly GCA_010093925.1. Lineage (NCBI taxonomy): Eukaryota > Fungi > Ascomycota > Dothideomycetes > Zopfiaceae > Zopfia > Zopfia rhizophila. Next base: position 594,552 of record ML994648.1, read on the forward strand.
ATTTTAATTAATATACTTAGAATATTACTTAAAAACTAAGTTTACTAAACAATAGTAATTAGTATTATAGTAATAAGAATAAAAAAATAGTATAAAATAGCTATATACTTAGACTCTTTAAGCTAGGTAGTAAGCTTATTTTAAAAATAATTCTACTTAAGTTATTCTTAAGAAATTAAAAGAATAGAAAAGATATAAAAAGTTTTTATGATTTTAGCTTTTATATAGCAAACTAGCTACCTTTATACTACTTATAAAAAGAAGAATAAAATAACCTTTAGGCTAAAAGCTTAAAAAAAAAGAGATAATATTATAAACTATAATAGAAAAACAACTATAAACAAAAAGGCATTACTATAAAAAGTATAATATAAAGAAATATATAAGAGATACTAATAAATAAAAGTAAACTAAAGAAAATAGAACTTATAAATAGGCTTATTTTAAAGTAAGTTTAAGTTCTATAAAAAATAGTACTTAGAGTAAATAAACAGGTTAAGTAACTAGCTATAATAAAGTATAAAAAAATAAGTACTAATAAAAAAAATAAGAGTAAATATAAATTAAAGCTAAATTTATTCTCTTTTAGTTTTTCTAGTAGTATTTAATATACTTCTAATTAGTATATAATATATGTACAAAGGATTTTCTATAAATATAAAACATAAAATACTTTAGAAATATTTTGGATTTTTTATAGTTACTCTAAAATTAAGAATTACTCTTTAAGTGAAATAGTTTAATATTATTCTATTAAATCTTAACTTATTATATTATTTTTTCTATTTTAACTAAGTTTAACCTACTTCTACTAAGTTTAATAAGCTATTTAATCTAAATGTAAGGAAACTAATTAAAGTTATATAATTAATTAAATAACTAGTTACTAGTTTAATTTACGTTAGTAAGTTAGTAACTTATAACATCTATATATAAAGAAAAGCTATATACTTATTTTACTATACTTATATACATAAGAATATACAAAAAAGCTAGGATAAAGAATTACTAAAAAAATAAGCATAGTTTTAAAGTAAAACACTATATTAGAGACTATATTTTAAGAATTTAATTTAAATAGATAAATCGCTATTTCTACTATACAAGCCCAAAAAAAAAGGCTAAAAACTATTTAAAACTATATTTAAAAGAGTTTAAGAGCTTTCTAAATACTTAAGAGCTTATTTTTAATAATACTAGCAGCTAGAAAAGTACCTAGCTATTAATAAGTTTATATAGAGATTTATAAGCTGTTCTAAAGAAATTACTATAATTTTCTATAAAGCTAATATAGTAGAATATAAGAATTAAATATTAAGTAATAGTAGCTATATATATAATTAGTTCTTTTATAGTAAAGGTATAGTAAAAGAAGAGAGTCTCTATTAATTAGATTCTTTTTAAATAGCTAAAGACTTTATATCTATTAAATTTATAATATTACACCTTACTTAGTCACTTAAATATAGTAAATATATTCTATTACTTAATAATTTATTTACTACTATTAAGCTATTAAAGAAGCTTAGAGAGGAGGGAATAGAAGCTATAGAAACTATTTAAACTATAAAAACGTCTTAAAAAAAAAAAGAAAGAAAAGCAAGTATAAAAAGAAATAACTTTTTAAGAAAATATTTAAAATTTAACCCTAGACGAGAACTCTTAAGGAGAATCTTAAAGAAAATCTTAGAAAGAATTTCAGAAAGAATTCTAGAGAGAATCTTAGAAAGAATCTCAGAAAAAATCTTAGAAAGAATTTTAGAAAGAATCTTAAAAAGAATCTCAGAATTATACCCTAGAGTTAGCTCTAAAAGATAAGAATACTAAGAATAAAAAAAAAGTTTATATATAAGAGTTTTAATGAAGAGCTCATTAATATACGACTATATAATATAAATAAGATTAAATAAAGTATAATCTTCTTTAAAGTCTTTAAAAAAAGACTATTAGCTAATTTACATAGCGTAATAATAATATAGTTCTATTTATAACTACTATTAGTAATAATAAGTTAATACTATATACTCTCCTTAGACTAATCTACTAATTAATTAGTAGATAAAACTATAGTATATATAAGGAAACACCTATTTAAAAGTAGAACTAGAATAATATAGATTTAAAAGGTCTTTAGAAATTTTATTAAAAAAGAACTACCTATCCCTAAGCTTATTAACTTATATAATTACTTTATAAATACTGTTAATAGATTTAACTAGTTAAAATCTTACTACAGGACTTTTTAAGCTTATAGAAAGACTTAGAAAAGTCTCTTCTATTTACTACTAGATATTATATTAGTAAATAGCTTTAAGCTATTACTATATATAAAGAAGATAAAAAACTCTAGCTACTAGGAATACCTATTAAAGCTAGTCTTTTAGCTTTAGAAGAGATTAGTAAAGACTACTAATCTTAATCCTAATAGACCTTATATAATAGAAATAGATTATTAGTTAACTATTAATCATATTTTAGTAAAGCTCTATCCTTAAGGGAAAGTAAAAACATGTGTATTTTATATAATTAAGGGATAGTATACTTAAGGTAGGAAAAGAATTATACTTAGAAAACTAATAAATAGCAACCTTAATAAGCAGCTAAAGAAACTAAATAAAATATTATATAGCTATTTAATTTACTAGTAAGCTTTTTATAATTTTTTATAGCTATACTAGTAGGAGTACTTATAGACTATATAGTTCTTAGTAAATTAGATAAATATAGGTTTACTATAACACTAAGAAATTAGTATATATAGAGTTTTATATATATTCTAATAGCTTCATGTATGAAATTGAGCTCTCAGGGGGCATTTTTATCACTAGTTTTACTAGTTATCTCTTATATAAAACCTATAACTTTAGTATTTAAAGTGCTAAGAACCTTCTTATATTAGTAGCTTTCTATTAGCCTTCTATTAGCCTACTTTAAGTGCCTCCTAGGAGGTAGATTCTAGCAGTACATAGAATAGTATTTTAACTTTAGTAGCTTTAACTCTTAAATATTTAATAACTAAAATACTACTTACTTTTATTTGTACTATGTAGTTTCTTACTTTATAGTAATTTATTTTACTTTCTTAATTTCTTATATAGGGTATAAGATCACGTGACTTATTTATTGTATGAAGCCTGTAAATATTGCCAATTTTACAGTTTATTTTATATCTTCTTAATATATTTTATATACTTTTTAAGATTGCGTGAAAAAAATTTGCCAATATTTATTATTGGCAGTGCAAATATTTGCAGATTGCCGATATTTTATTTGTTCGTATTTGCATATCGAAAACCACGCTGGACGACGGTCGCGTATTCATTTGAGGTCATATGCAAAGATTTCGCAATGCCCGCTACTTTGGCCGCAGCAATGTTGTTCTGGTAGAAAGTAAGCACCAGGGAAAGATCTTGACAACTTAGAAGGGACCTTCTCACGCGATCGAGGTAATTCATCACAAAAATGACCCAAACAGAGAGAAGCAAGTGAAGATCCAACTTCCGTTTCAGACTCTTCTCAGCCTGTGTGAACTCCTCCTCGGAGATTGCCTGAGCGGGAGCCAGTCTGTTTCCTTTAACGGCTTCATTCTTGGTATTAGTGATTGGTATTTGATCGGCGTTGTTTTTTTCGGCTTCGGTCATGTTGGAGGCCCAAATGTAAACGATACGAAGAAATCGAAGATTGCAAAGCTTGATTCAGGCCCTTGTGTTGGCAGAACCGCGGTAGGCAACCTTGCTATCTTACGCTAAGGTGGGCAGAACCCAAGGTACAGATGCTAACAGCATCATTGATGCGATCATACTGTCTTTACCACCCATGTGATTATCATGTACTTAAGCAGTTATTACCTTCAAGCAATTAATGCATTATGTTCAAGACAATATTTATGAGTACTTCCAGCTGCCAAGACATGACCCCTTCCATCACCTTGTTGATGGCCTGTAAGTGATATAAGCAGGTTGGAAGTCTTTCTTAAATATTAAATTTCATCTTGGCATATTTTCTGAGAAGCTCGCGGGGAAATCTGGGGAAGCGTTGAGCGGTCAATAGGCCGAAAAGCGGCCAGGGTGTTCTTCGGGCTCTCTCCGAAGCTACGCTAGACGACAACGGTTTCAAGAGGCCGAAGCATTGTTTGATGCTACATGACTCGAATTTTTATGTCCGATCATTCGCCATAGCTAGATGTAGTGCACATCATGCACTGATAGCATGTCGCCTTCTCACAAGCTCAATCAGATGTGATATCACATTACACTCGATATCTTATGCTCATATACTATCCCAACAAATGCAACATGAAAACGAAGCGAACCTCTAGCAAAAGGATTTTGATTCCTATTCTAAGTTCTATAAGACGAGCCAAAGACACCCATCATGTCCGCTATGTCCCTCGCGTAAACCTCCACAGCCTTCTCCTTAAGAGTTGTCAGCTCTAATTGGCCAGAATTCTCGGCAATGAACTGTGTATATCCGTCTCGAACAGTTCGATTGAGGTTGACCTTCCTAACTCCGCAACTAACGGCCTGCAAAAGAAGCTCGTTAGAGACGGTGCGTGTTCCGTGAAGTGCTAGAAAAGTACGATCCCCAACCGATTTCGAAATTGCACGTAATCTGGCCAGGAAGTTATCAAAACTGTAATCAGGTGGATGTAATGCCTACGACGTACCTGTCAAGTTGCCAACAATTTTCTGCGTCGCCACCTGGATAGATCCCATGGACGTTGCCGAACGATGGAGCTAAGAGGTGAACTCCTGTCTGTCATACGAATTCCCCGGCATCGGTAGGGTTCGTAAGATAACCCTGGATCTCAACAGCCGGAACGCCATCCTCGCCACCCTCAATACGAGAAAGTTCAACCTCAACTGCAATGCCCAAGGCCTGAGCCTGTTCCCTTATCCGTTTGCAAAAGCTGATGCTGGCCTCTGTATCAGCATTAGAGGCATCGATCATGATGGAGTCGAATGGGAGCGTCAATGCGAGATTGACGTCCGACTCCTTGATGCACTGGTCCAGATGAACTGCAATCGGAACAGTCGCCGCATGCGCCGCTTCAACGACATATCGAACGAAATGCGCCCCTTGGAAGTGCATTGACCAAGGGAAAAGTTGGATGATTGTTGGAGAGCTTTTTTGCTCCACAGCCTTTATCACTGCAAGCACACCATCAGTATTGTACCTGGGCGGAAATTAGTGGGCGACAAAATTACTGGATATAGTCATGAGACAACATACACGCAGTAACCTCCCACTGCATAATTGTTTTCGCTGGCATGCTTCAGAATTTGCCACGTGCGATTGTTCTCCGGAAATGACATGATTGGTTCCTTGACTCAGGATATGACATATCGCCCTGAAGTGCGATCTGGCTTATACAAATACTGAAAGATTTAACATGGCAACTGACATGGATCCGCGGCTTTGCGCATAAGGAGATTATGTAGGTTTCGGC